>CM064532.1:8863705-9055457 GCA_032716605.1 Paralithodes platypus | reverse complement strand
GATGCTCGGATATTTTTGGAGGAGCCTGTGTCAGCGGATCGTGTGTCGGGGCTAGACCGGTACGGACTACAGTGTGTAGCCACGGTCTTAGGGTTTCCCGGTACTAGCGGTTTGTCGAGAAGTGAGCTGGTTACCTGTGTGCTCGGTGGGGTGCGTGGGGCTTCGGGTGGAGCGGGAGCTGGGGCACCTGCCCAGCCCCCATTCCACTCTACTCCTACCATGGCGCCCCCTCGGGCTCCGGAGCCGGGTACGTTCCCGCAGTCCGATACCCGCTGGCGGTTGGGTATGCCTCTAGGTGATTCACGGGGTGGGTCCCCGATAGTAGCACCCTCTCCTCAAGGTTTGTCTGCCGAGATATTGTTTCCGCTCGAACTCGCCAAACTTAATCAGCAGGCTGAGCAACGAAAGCATGAGGTTTGTGTGGCGTGTTTGTCCCTCCTATTGTGACTGCAGATTTATATGTGTTTTCCTATATATGTTTTCTTCCTTTCTGTGTTTTACCTAGTCTTTGTAGAGCCGCAACCTTGGCCATGTTAAGGTAGCCAGTTTACTTTTGGTATTGGTGGAGGGGTAAAGAGTTATTCCTCGCTGGCATAATAGCTAGGACTCTTTAAGCACTTTCTTTTATTCCTGCAGTGGCGATCATTATTTATTTGATGTGCATTATTTTAGCTAGGGGTCCAGTCTGTTGGGGATGCTTGGTTCGAAGTAATGGGTGGTGGACTTCAATAGTCTTTCCGTTACAGGGTGGATTACTTCGGCCCAAGCAAACCGATAGTCTGGACAAAATAGACGTTGGTGTTTTATATTTGTGTTGCAGTGCGCCGCAGGTAGGCTGTGTTGCCTACCTGGGTATTATTTCTCTACTAGCAGGAGTACTGGCACAATTATAAAAACCTGTTGAGTTGAAGTCTGCTTAGGACGCCTGAACGATTGTTAGGATGAGCTTAGGTGGGTGGTGGTTGATAGGTGTTTGTTTGATCCGTGATTAACTTTATTAACTTGGATTAAATCAAAGCTTTCTCTTCTTTGTGCAGCTTAGAAAGGATCCTCCTCAGTATTGCTATTTGGTACTGAGTGTTGATGATAGTTGTGGCTCAAGATATCTTTTCGCCACAACTAGGGGTTCCAGTTTCTGCATTGTTCGTATAACTGAACCAGTTGGGGGATTGTCTGCACCTTTGGTCCCCAGAGAGCCTAGAAGTTGTGAATGAGTTCTGTTCTGTTGCGATAGGCTGTGTTACGAGTTGAGGCTACGGAGGTGCTGAATATTTAATTGTCTGTGCTAGTCCAAGGACTAAAGCCTCTACCGTCGGTTGTAACAATATATATGACTGAAAATACAATGAAGAAATTAAGAAATTATGGAATAAGTAAATATAATTAAAAATACTATGAAGAAATTAAGAAATTACGGAATAAATAAGTAAATACAGAAATACATGACTGAATGCAAACAAACCCTTACATCGCTGCACAACATCAAAGATCTTTCCTGCCCAAAACAATATTAAAAGGAAACTCAAGACTAACCGATACAATACAAACCACTTGGGGTGTTGGTTGGGAGTGGGAATGATGTGTTCATCTTTATAAACCCTTCCTCCCCGGGCAGCATTTATAGAGGTAGATAGTCCTATCTGGGCGATCTGGCCAAAAAAACGTTTTATGTAAACATAAGCCTATTTTTTTTATTTTAACTGCTAGAGAATTCACACAAATATCTCCCTTACTTGTATCTGTAGACTGGCGTTGAATAGCGCTGTTGGCCGTTTTTCCGCGGATTTAGCAATATCGAACACATTGGAAGACTAATTTTGGCTCTAACTGGTAATTGCGGACAAGGTCGGACTTTCTCTTCTTGCTGAGGCTTGGTGGCGCTCCGATCGGCTTTGTTTACAAATGTTCGGCGCGCGGCTTTCAAAACACTTAACCCTCCTCTAGCGGGTGCTCTGTGGCCGTTTTGGGCCTTTCTGGGCCGTTCTGACTGCTATATCAACCATCAGTATGAAAGGAACTGTATTGCGCCGAAAACTAGGTGGAAATCGCTACACAATGACGCCACATACAGCTACGTAGCACTCTTGGAGCACTGACAGTGTTACCTCGAAGATGGAAGTTTAGCTGATTTTGCTACCTTGCTCACTTTTAGCGAACTATTGGTTACACTGTCATCCTCACGCGCGGTGGGGGAACTGGAGTTAGTGTGGGCCGGGAGGCCACAGATGTCGGACGTATGGATCATTACTATCCCACCCATTTTCACTCGATTTCCACCCGTTTTTTCAACTCGACTTATGTGGTGAGCCGCTTTTTAAGGGTTAAGGAAGCTTTCAAGCATACAGATTTTAAAAGGACACCTGGGCTCCGGGCCTTCGCAAGGTGCATCCTTTTAAAATGCTGCCCGGGCAGGAAGGGTTAAGGGGTGAGGGTTTATTTGTAAGTCGATTATTTCATATATTTATAATTTTTTTGAGTTTCCTCCCTAGACCTCCATCAAACTTTAAACAAAAAACATCCATTAGACAAATTCTAGATTAATTTGTAAATTTTTTGGTAGAAAAATGTCCCGGCCGAAATTACAGGCGAATTATCGTTCGCCAGGAAAAAAATCAACACCTAAATAGCACGAAGAGTCTTAATATTGACAAAGAAATTGAGCGAAAGGTCTAAAATCGACAAACTAATGGGGCTAAAGCTGAGGGAGAAGGGGAACCAGAAAAACTACCCATCTCCCTTAAGAGGCAGGCTTTCACTTCATATAATTGCATTGTTATTGTTTTACATTGATATCTGGTGTTTATAATAAAATAATAAAATGATCGTTTTTCCGCATATAATTTATCTTGTACAGTAGCGCAAATAGGTCATGTCTCAGCTGCCATTACGTTTGGCTCGCTTAGTGCTGTATTAATGTCTGTCAGAAGTTGAATAGGGTGGATAAGTATACGATCATGTTTCTATATCTCAATCGAAACGAATACATAGTTTTCGATATTACTGATATCAATTATTGATAAAAACATACTTGGTGCCGAGATCACTTATTAGGCCGACTGGTACGGTGTCTTATGACCTTGTTGTTGCGGTGTCATATTATTTTCTACCAATCTATCAAGCAATACATGCAAGCATACATAGATACAAACACATACATACAAGCATACATACATACATGTTACTTTGTTACTTGTAGTGATGATTCTCGGCCGCGCTCTATCGCTTACACGACGCTCGTCGCAGCCGCCCTCACATATTCTAGCACTTGAATTTAGGCTTCATGGTCTTGTTTTCGAAGCCATAGCACTCGGTGAATAACTGAGTCTTCAATTTCTTCTTAAACATCTCTAAATGTTCACTATTTCCTACTGATTGAATATTCAACAGGCCACATTTAATTTTCAAGTCTCCCCTGTTAATAGCCATGGTTAGCACCATAGACTACATATAACCTAGACACTAAAGCGTGACGTCACACGGTTAGTTTTCCGCGCGTCCTAGGGATTTGGTGGCAGCACTATTGTATTGTACTGTAGCAAAGAACCTCAGTGGCTTGTCCTTATTATAGATAGTCTGTGCGCCGCGCCTGCCAGCTAGCTTGCTGCAGTGTTTCCAAAGTTAAGGGAATATCCGCAAAACGAGGGAGCAATAGATTAAAGAGGGAACGTATTTAAGAGTTAATTAATGTTGGTAAAAACACTTGTAAATTATTTAGTATAAATTAGATATATATATAAGCAAGATGAAAACATTAAGTATACATATACAGTACACTATAAAACATAGGCTACTCATATATGATGCAAGCTGTATACCTTCAAGCAATACAACAAGAATTAAATTGTCATTTTGAATATATATTAGTATGTTACATGTTATGTAGATGTTAATTTGTCAAGTAGCACTAAAACTGGACATTTATACTTATGACATCTAGGGATATTTTGTCCCACCATTGACGTTGGCAACTCCCGAATCTCACATCAACAATGGCGGGTGTTGGAAGAGTTTTGCTTGTGTACCTCCTCATAATGACGACAATTACACGATGACTGGCGCCTTTACAGTAGCCTCTACTTCTGTCTATTTAACTATGTCATGTCTGCAGAGTCTCTGGATAATGTTCAATTGCTTTTTAATAGCGTTATTAGTACAAGGTAGGGATTATTACGAATTAATGAGGACCAAGGACAAGGATAGTCAATATAATGTCTTTGTGGGGACCCTCTCCTCCCATTGTCCTTTGCGATCATCGTGCTGCCATCTCTCGAACGCGCGGCTCACTATTTACAGAATTGTGGCGTCTTCTTTCGTGTCTAGGTTATAATTTATGTAATCTATGGTCAGCAATGTTCCTAATCCTCTCTAGTTCACTCTCAAGGACCGGACAGTATTTTTCATTCACAATGATTCACCACAGGCTTCTTGTATCTCACACAGTTAATGCACTTCCTTTCAGCCACCTGACAATCCTTTGATTTATGATTAACAGCACATTTATGGCAACATGGTTCATCACCATTGATCTTGGCAGTACAATTTTCTTGCAGATGTCCGTATCATTAAACGGCCATAACAATGTGGAATTATTTAGACATCGTGAAAATGAAAGGTATGCATTAAGAAACATCAATTCTTTAAATATTCCCCTAATGACCTCTAGACAATCCCAGACATCAATAAAATACCATGGTGCGAAAGTTTGGAATCGGTTGTCTCCTGACTTACAAAATAAACCCACTCTGCCTAGTTTCAAAATATCACTCAAATCTTCACTAATGTCTAAATATTAATCTTACTTAACATTTGACAAAAAAACTGCCACAATCCTAAATTACAATCACCTTTATATCGGAAACTAATTAAGATACTGTTCTGGTGTTGATCAATATGTAGGTACCGTACTGGATATAAGGCTGGGGTCTGCTCTACCCACAGCGGTCTGGGTGGGGGGTGGTTCGGGGTAGTGGCTAGGTAATTATACCTGGCCACTGTTCCGAATCCCTTCTTGCTGTGGCTGCGGGGGTGGGGCTGTGCCTCATTAGCTATAATTATATAATGTGACATGTTTTAATAATCTTACTGTATGTAAAATTACCATAGAGTTGTATTCAAGGTGCCTTTAACACCTTACGAGCGGCCTAGGCGGTATATAATATGTAGCCACCAGCGGGGTGTTTTTAGCCAAAATAGGGCTGTTTACGGGATCATTTTCATGCCTAAATAAGACCCAGAGCGTAAAACTAGTATCTATCCCTGAAAGGGCATAAACAGAGCTTTCCAATGACACCATAACGGACCTTTTATGATGGCTAGTTTTCTTGCAACAACCGCGCAACGCGAGTGCAAAAAGCATGTAATTCGGCACTTTCCCCATACAATTCCGTATATAGCGAGTGAGAGAGGGAGGGAGGGAGGAGGTGGGATTCGTGTCAGTAGGTTCGCCGCGGTGGTCTGGAGCAGTCATACGCTCGCTACTCTCCTGCCACCACTTGTCTCTCTCTCTCGGCAACATTACGTGCTGAAATTGCCACACGACCTATGTCGAGCGCCGCCAGATAGTCCAGATTTATTATACTCGACTTATGTTGCGCCCCGACAGTTATGGGTTAAGAGCGATTGTTCTCAAAAGGCGCAGCCATGATATTATTTTATTGTAAAATTAACATATATTGTATGTTTGATTGGCAAAATAAAATATAAAAAATAAATACAAAAATAAATATCTTTGGCAATAATAGCAAATTAACGCATAATACCTGTCCCTTACAGTGTACACTCCCCATTCCAGCTTCACTTTGTCTCGATTCTTATGAATCAATTCTCGAACAGTTGGATCACACTTCAAAATTTAATGCATCGTGCCACCAGCAGCAGGCTTGCAAAAAATATTCTCAATCTTAGTCTTAACTTCTGGGATTTGTTTAAGATATACATTCTTTTCTATCAAGATCTCAATTATCTTATCCTGGGTCTCCTCCTTAGGAACGTTACAAATCATGATCTTGGGTTTCAGTTTTCTCACTCTTTTTGTGGTTACCTTTTCTACATTCTCAAGTTTCTGGGCTGCTTCATCTGTCATGGTCTAGCTCTCAAAGTTCATAACTATGTTGCCTCCACTCGTGAATCTTGCATAATTTATCTGAACACCCTCCAGTGCTCGAGAAACTTCATTCTTCTTATCTGTTGCCTTTTCATTTTCCTCAGTAGCCTTCACAACAAGTAAGTTCTTCTTAGTTGGCTTCTTTCGTTTCTTGATGACCTCAGTCCAATTGCTGACCCTGGGGTCTGCTTGCTCAGCATTCATCGCCTCTACTACACCTTCGACTGCCTCATTCACTCCACCCAACTCTTCCTTCACTACATTAAATTGACTTTCCAAATCTTGTTTTATTGCCTGGAATCCTTGATTCATGTCTTTGAGGACCTGCATTTTTTCATTAATTGTTTGGCAAGTCTAAACTCTGACAGACATAAGTCACAAACCCAGTTTATTTTCGCTACATTCTCAGTTTTAACACCAGTCAGATGGACACACTTGATATGGGCCCATCTTATGCATATTACACAACCAACCCACTTTGCGGAGGACCCATCACTTTCAAAGCAAACTTAACCCAATGAGTCTATCGCCGTATTCGTCGCCATCACCACACCCGGCATCAGCCATTCAACCAACAGAGAGTCCGCAGTTTTCACCATAAAACACCATTGTCTCGGCAAATTCAAGTCTTCGGTAACTCCAATGAGTACAAATAGTCACTTAAAGTCTTATTAGTTATTTTCAAGATACTAATACGAATAATCGGCCACAAATAAAACTGTTCTTTCAGGGGGTAAGGCACAGCACAACCTCATCCTACGACTGCCAAAATTGTTACTTTATTAGGCTAGCCTAGGCCTATTAAATATATAGCCTACCCTACTATATTACACAATGGTGTACATATTGCTTAGTTTTGGAATCTGGTGATAATTGGCAAGCCTACCCTTTTCAAGTGCTGTCCACTGCATAGTTGTGGTTTATGGGCGGATCATCTTTTGCGCATCCTATCACCTCGAGCGCTCACGACTGACTCATACATACATACATGCATACAAGCACAACATTAAAAATAAAAACACCATAGACAAAGGAACACACAATAACACTATCTCTATCTATTGCGAGATGTTTTAAGCCCCGAGGGGGTGGCCACGAATAGTTCGCCTCCATCGAGGCAATTCGTTCGATTCTTCAGTTTGTTTGGGGGGATGGTTGCCAGCCAAAACACCTATTGTTAATGGAGTGTGGACAGTGCATGTGGAGTGTTATCGTACTAATGGAATGCCAGTGGATGTAAATAAATAAATACAACCCATAATCCATTCAGTACAATTAGGCCAGAACCTTTACCACTAACTTCTATAAAGTATAACTAGGCTCATCGAGCAAATATTTGTATAATTTGGGAAGAGTCTGCCAGGGAATATACAGCCCATTTGTTCTAGCCCTTCTTGAGTGAGTTACAGAGGTTAGGGATCAGTATAGTAAGCAAGTCACAGATATGATGTTACAATAAAGGCTGATTTACACGAGCGATTTTTACAGCAACTTTTATCCAAAACCAACTTCTGGCAGCTTGTATATTATTATTTCATAAGAATGTTACCAATAAACAAAATCCTGTGTTACACGAGCAGATTTATCAGCAATGTGTATCGGAGGCTTAAATCCGCTACGAGTTATCGTAATTTGATTGATTTTGCTATATATTCGTATATTTTATAGACTGTACACGTTTAGGAGCTCTAACCTACAAAATGCAGTCATAATGAAAGTAAACATTGTCGGATAGTCAACTCAATACAGTGTAGTGTCTGCCACTGCTGGGTACATCATGGGAAAAAGCGCTGCACTAGAAGAGAGAGACCTCTAGCTTGGAAGAAATCCAAAATTGAAACATTTGTATGCATAGTATGCTTGTGTTCAATGACCGGCTTAAGAGTGATAACTTTGGCAATGAGGCACTGGAGATGGTGGACAAGTTTTGCTACTTGGGAGACTTTTGCCAGAATAAGATGCAGCTGGGAAAAGTTTAGAGAACTGTTGCCACTACTTACCATGAGAAAAGACTATCTCCCCTTGAAGGGAAAGCTGTACTCTGCATGCATTAGAAGCGCAATATGATATTATGCTTCAGAAATGTGGCCTGTCAAAGTGAACATTAACAGAAAAAATTTGGTGTATACCCATGTGCAGTATGCAGTAAAGGGGGTGGGCGCCAAAACATTACAGTGTACGTGTCTACAGCTGCTGGGTACATCACAGGAAGAAGCGCTGCACTAGAATAAAGGGACCTCTATCGAGAAAGAAGTCCGAAAGGGAGACATTTGTATGCATCGAAAAACCTGACGACAAGTGTGAGAGCTCTGAATAGGGCTGCCTGGAATGCCACTATTAGGACATGAGACCGCAACCGCACTTTGTGTGGAGCACTCGGTATTAATATTTGTGTATGTATGCATGTACGTATATAATTTCGTTGTATAAATACATCATTTTATGACCCTATAATGGAGTATCACGAGAGATTTGATCATCAATTTTCTATGATCAATATTTTTCAGGTAACATTTCTGGGACATTTTGCATTAGTATTGGAAAGAAACTATAATCAATTTATTACAATCAAGCCAGACATCTTGACTACTAGCCTATATAACTAAAAACAGCTAGAATAATCGAGCTCAATATTTCTATTATTTGGGAAGTCTTGGTCAGGCTGGAAATAATGCCTCGGGCAGTTGTTCGAATATAGTAGGATCACTTTTATTGATTCTTTATGCTTTTTCTATCTAGGAGTTATTTCCCTAGTTACTGGATCCTATTCACTTAAAACAAACAAATCTGCTTCCTGGTCTGGAGTTATCCTAGGTATATTTTCCTTCAGAAATTAATATACTCGCTTTATATTTTCCAACTTGAATTCTACATTTTCTTTGTCATATGTTTTTAGTAATGACTACTATATCCTTTTTAATTTAATATATGTCTGCATCTACGATACATTTCGGTATGTTCAGTTTACCTTTTTTTTTATGTCTATGGTGTGGTGGAGGGCATCTTTGAGTCCCCACTGTGGGTACCCAGGATCGAACCCAGCTCGGAGCTCGGATTTGTTTTCACAAGGACCTGCGAGTGTTATGGTCTCCCTTGAGCAAGGGGATGGGGTAATATAGAGCTGGTGTCACAGGCTGAATAAGCTTTCTTCCAGGAAACCTTCTGCGAGCAAAAAAAAAAAGAGAATTAACTCATCTCCAAAATACCTTGTAAGAGTGTTAGGTTTGGGTTGGATGAAGGTTTTTTGTAGATCTTTAACACCTAACGAGCGGCCTAGGCGGTAATTTATATGTACTGCCCAGCGGGGTGTTTTTACCCTAAATAGGGTTGTTTACGTGATCATTTTCATGCCTAAATAAGATCCAGAGCGTAAAACTAGTATCTATCCCTGAAAGGGCATAAACAGAGATTTCCAATGACACCCCAACCATCCTTGTACGACTGCTAGTTTTCTTGCAACGATCGCGCAACACGAGTGCAAAAACCATGTAATTAGGTAGTTTCCCTACATAATTCCCGTGTAGCGCGTGCGTGGGGGAGGGTGGCATTCATGTCGGTAGGTCCGCCGCGGTGGTCTGGAGCAGTCATACGCTTGCTACTCTCCTCCCACCACTTATCTCTCTCTCTCCGCAACATTACGTGGTGAAAATGGCACACGACATAAGTTGTGAACCGCCACTTAGTCCATATTTATTTCACACGACATAAGTTGCGTGCCGCCAAAGAAGGGTTAATGGACTTGCTCACTTTCTTCCTCAATTACTCACTGCAGCCATCTATACCTCCTGTATTTCTCAGAGTCCAATCCTACCAGTTCTGCGTCTGTTCTTCACCCCTTCTGTACCGGCGACGTCTTTCTCCATTCATTCTAGCTATATTTTGTACCAAAGGATTTGTGGTAGTTAAAAGGGTTAATTAAGATAGTTCGAAGCCTGCTTATTCCTGGAGGCCCTTTTGAAACTGAATAAAATAGTCTAATAGTGGCCAGAATAAAGCTAAAATATGTTTACGGTACAGAAGGGGTTAATTTTGTATATTGATCTTGTAGCGGCTCGCTTGGTGTAGTGACTAGCGTCTCGGACTTCCACCCAGAAGGCCCGGGTTCGCGCCCACGCTCGGCGCATTAAAGATTTTTCACAAGCACTGAGTCGTTACCATCCCTCATGAGCAAAGGGATGGGTTAGTAGTACAGGACCCCAATGGAAATACGCCTAATCGGCCTTATTGAGCTATCCTTAGCTAGCTTAGCATGCGCTAGCTTTAAGAACTATTATTATTATTATTATTATTATTATTATATTTCGTAACTATTCTCAGCCACTGGGGAGCCACCTAGCTCGCAGTGGCGGAGCTTGAAGTGGGTAGCCGGTGGGTAGTGGGTGGCCGGTGGGTAGCTTGCCTACCTACTCAGGGTCCAGGTTTCATTGACCTAGTAGACCAAGTGCTCCCCCTTTATCACTAGAAAGAGCGGGGCCATTCAGTAATCTCGTACTTCTCAGCCCTGTCTTCCTTTTTATGATCTGGCTTGTTTTAGTGTTCTGTTCAGGATATTCTTTGGCGTTGATAGAGCGAGTTTGTGGGTGGCTATTACTTACTCTCGTAATACTGGGGTAATGACTGTGGCCCCTTTCCTCCTAGTTGGGGAGCTAGGTGCCTAATTGTGGCTCCATGGATGGTACAAGTGAAGCTGGAATGAAATTTCATTCATGTGTTATGGGTTATGGTTACGACTCTAGCATTCTCTCGGCATTTTCTGACCATTCCTCCTCTCTTGTGGTGGTGTTACAGCCTTCTTAGGCAGGAAAAGGGCTGGGGTTTGTTGTGGTCGGTGCCCCTGAGGGGATGGACCTAAGATGTCGAGACATATTTCAAACGCACAAGGATTTAGTTAAAACTTGAGGCAAGAGTCCAAAGGTGGGTCCTCAGTCAGATGGTAGTTTGTTATTAGAGGTGACGGATGCCTTGCAAAGCACTAGCCTTATGGCATTACCATCCCTAGCTGGTCCACCTGTTCAATGCACTCATCCTATTTTGAACCAGTTCCGTGGTGTTGTGTGCACCAAGGAATTAATTATGTATGATGAGGCCTGTCTCTTGGAGGAACTAACTGACCAAGGTATTACTAAGGTCGAGCGTATCAGGAAGAAGGGTTGATGGTGAGTGTGTCACAACACCGTCAATAATCATAACATATGATCTCCTCGTCCTTCCTGACGTACTAGTAGGTGCCTGGTAGAGCTATAGGGTTAAGCCATTTATCCCTCAACCGCGACGATGTTTCCATTGGCAGCGTCTTGTGCCATGTAGGCCGTTACTGTAGGCGAAAGGCTCAAGGACTTCCGCTGGTGTACATCTCCTCTGGGGTTGCAGTGCATGAGGGTGTGGAGTGTCTGGATTTTCTCTCGTGTGAATTGTGGGAGTGACCATGCTGGTTCACCTAAATATTGAGATCAACACAGGTTTGAGTAGATCTTCCCATTACATGGTAAGGAGAAACTGAGCTTTGCTGAAGCAAAGGAACATGTGTCCTCTGTTTGTTTGTCATGGTGATTCCTTCGCATCAATTCTCTGTGTCCAAGCCTGCAGCACTTATGTGTAAAGCTCCTTTTGTAAGTCCTCATGGGATTTCTGCATTTCAAACTTACCTTCCTCCACGAATCTCGTCCATTACCAAGCGTACTCCTAGTCCCCTCCATGGTCGATCTGTGGTCCCGAGAAATTTGTTGTCTGAATCTCAAACAGCTGCTGAGGCGGCTGATCATTTTACTGTCGGTGACAGGTCTTCAACACCTCGACACATTTTCTGTTCTCTGCTACTTAAAAAGTGTGTTCGGGGCTCCTCCGAGTTCCTTGTAGAAAAGGTACACCCTGCTAAGCTCACTGTCAAAGAGTCTAGTCTGGCTGTGGTTCTTTCCCACCCTCCTGTTGAGTAAGCCTTGAGTGCTGCAGCACCGCTACCCTTCGTTGACTAACCCTTTGGCTCTATTTCTGTTCCCCCTTGTTTTACGATGATTCCAAGAGATCGGCCTCCTGCTGTGGAGAAGGATGATCATGGTTCAACAAAATCTGTTCTCTGTCGAAAAGCTCATTCTTCAGGTTTTTGGCACACCCATCCTTAATTTATTTAGTAACTCAATATGGCTAATTCTGTAAACAAAATCTGGAATGGAATTATAGAGGTGTAATAGCAAACTGGGAGGAATTGCAATGACTTCTCTCAGATCTGACCCTACTTTGTGTCTGCCTCCGGGAAACAATGATGAGGGGTAGGCCATTGCCTTCACCCAGGGGGTATGCAGTCTTCCATTCTACTCGTGTAACTAATCCCTTCATGGTGGTCAAAGTGGTGGGTGTGCCATTTTGTATTGATCTGATGTCAGTTTGACTACCTTTGCAGTACAGTCTCCCCTTCAGGTTACAGCAGTACAGGTGAACCTTTAGAGGGTGTTATACCATCTCTTGTCTGTACCTCCCTACTTCAGTTACTATTGTATGTACTCATATGGAGAATCTTATCCATCAACCTCAACTCCTTTTGATCTCCTTGGTGATATTAATGATTGCCATCCCATGTGGGGCAATTCGTTTTACAATCCTCTGAGTGAGCTTCTTGCCTTTTTGGGTTGGGATATCGATTTGGTTGTCGCTGTTCCCCAAGCTGCCTGGCCGAACAGCCCCAAGGCCCCGAGCAAGGCCAAGGCCATAACCGAGCGCCCCCACAGAACCCTCCCTGCCGACCACAATAAAGCCTGGGTGACCGAAGCCACTGCATGGCGGGGAGCTGGGGAGGGCGAGGAAACGCCCGGGAAACCAAAGCCCCACCCAGGGCCCTGTGCCCCTCGGCAATTCTGAAGAGAAAGTTGAGGGGCAAAGGAAAAATGTGACGCTTTGGCTCCCAATCTGCCAACTTTTAGGTTGGCAGTAGGGAGGTCGATCCACGGAAAAGACGCAGTCACTTGATTTGGTTGTCATGAATAATGGGAGGCCGGCTCATTTCCATGTTCGGACTGGCACATTTTCTTTACTTGACATCACTTTTTACCTCCCCTGACTGTGCCCTTGATTTTTACTGGGAGGTTTTGCATGAACTGTATGGTAGTGACCATTATACTGTTACGATGTTCCACCATCGTAAGTTTAATTAAATAATTTATGTTCATAACTTACTATGTTGCATTGGTCATATATTCACATGGTGAATATATAATACCGTGTTGCGGTAATGCCAATAGTGCGTGAAGCAGTGATCAACCCTGCTTCATATTATACGTCGATATGTATCCGTATATTATCGCCTGATTTAAATTCATATTATTTCGTTCAATGACTGGTCTCTTATTTTCCCATTCTCTAAACTGTGGCGAAATTATGTAACTCATTTATTATTAATGAGTTTGTCCGGTAATTGATGTAGTACGCATATTATATTATGCGTTGTGTAAGCATGTTTTATTTAGTTGTTTAGTCCTATGTGGTCCTACTTGCATTATTTAAGTAAGACTTACATTATGCATAAGGAACCATCTGCCAAGCTGGTTCATGTGGAGCCATCTAGTGGTGTCATTGGATACCAGTTGAACCTAGGATACTAGAAGTAAGGATAGAGCTCATAAAGGAGTTTCCAATTGATCCCTAGTCTTGACCAAGCACCCCTGAAGATGGCTCTGCCATCGGTGGTACATCGTCTGCACACTTACAAATGTCACTGGGAGCTGCCAGATGGCGTGGCAGCAGATACAAACATGGTATCAAAACAGGTCACAGGCTCACAGCTGTGTTGTTTATGGAAAATACAAGGCGGAAGCAAAGGAAATATATATATCACTTCTTTCCTAAAGGTAGGGTGAAGTGCTTAGTCACAAGTAGAGGGTATCTAAGAGTATACAGTATATAGTATACTCACATACGAGTATACAGTATATCATGGCTGACTGAATACAAGATTTCAGAGACATCATCTTGGTAAATAGCTGACCCATGAATGCTGGCATTTGTATCATTACAGATGTTTGTTATGGCTCAAGAATCTTGACATCAATCTGAAGACGAAAACACCTGATGAGCTGAACAAGTCCCGTGTTGTTTGAAGCAGCCACTTTTAAGATGACCAGTATAGCGGGGTTGGCAGTCTGACGTCTGATGCTCAACAATTTACAGATGTTTTAAATAATATAAATAAATTGCGTAATCTAAATCTACTCACGTTATATTATAATATATGCCATTCACTTGATCGGTTAGCTTTAATGTAAGACATACCCTTAATTTTATGTTCTTCGTTTGTGTGGAGTGTGAGGTTGGAATTACTTCCTTATAGAATATTATTCATAAATGCACAGAAAAGCAATAAACGGTAGTGGAGAAATTCCCCTAGCATTGTATTGTGGTGCAGTGGTCGACCTGAATAGTAAACATGTATCATCGAGAGAAAATATATTTATAAACACGCACAATATGAGACAAAAGATATGTTCCACACTTGATAATGTTGTTGCTGAAGGGATGTGTAGCCTATTTATTAGTGTATGACGTGTATGGGTAGAGCTGCAGAAACATATATTGCTCGAGAGACAGTCACTGGGATGATTGCTGGGGTTGTCTCGCATATTCCTTCGTGAGAGATAAATGCGTATCGGTATGTCTTTATTTACTCCTCACCAATTAAGCAGTGCAAGTAATATGAGGACCTATATGATTCACAGTGTGTGTGTGTGTTTGATTATTTCCTTTTCAGTAAACGTACGAACACTATGGGGAACATATATGGACGAAATCCATACAGGTACTGATACAAATTTAAATGTAAGGAACAAAATCAATACAAGATATAGACGTTGAGTAACCTACACATATAACAAATGTATTATATTAGATAAAGTATTTTATACAGAAAAGGGTAAAGATGCTGCACAAATACTTGATTGTATAGGCTACATGGAATGTAGCACAATATATTTAGTTATAGTATATGGACTATAATGCAGGACAATAATGATAATGACAAAATGCGGATCACAATTAAAACATCATGAGGGACAACAGTATCCTACTATTTAGATATAGGCCTTTAAGAGCTATTATGAAATTTGAAAAATGATGAGATATTGAATATTGCAAGTGGTAGCATATAGATATTAGAAACTACATAGTTATAGCTCTAATATAACCGTTTTCTAAAGAACGATACATTCTCTATTGAGGGGTATAAACTGTATAGTTACTGTTCAAAATTAATCGTTCTCTATTGAGGGGTGCTTGACGTTAGATGGTAAGTATCAGGGGCCTACAACCAAAAGCAGAGAGTCGCCTCTCCTTCTATACTCTCCTCGAGTTGAACACAAGTCAGTCCGCATTTAGTTATCGAAGGAGCAACAGCTACCTTTCGCTTCTCTCATATTGGCATTTGTTTATACTTATTTATTTATTGGCATTTACTGCTTTGTTTATTCATTTGTATTTTAACGTAACTCAGACGGATTTTAAGGGCGTGTGTGTGGCTTGTGTTTGTCCCTCCTATTGTAACTGCAGAGGTATGTGTTTTCCTATATATTTTTTCTTCCTTTCTGCGTTTCTTGAGCCACAACCTTGGCCTTGTTAAGGTAGCCAGTATACTTCGTATTGGTGGAGGGATAAAAAAATATTCCTCGCTGGCATAATAGTGTTATTTTATTCCTGCAGTGGCGTGTGTTGATTACCAGCCGATATTTATTTATTTCTTTTATGTGCATAAATTTAGATAGGGGTCCAGACTATTAGGGCGCCTGGTTCGAAGTAGAGGGTGGAGGACTTCATTAGTCTTTCTGTTACAGGGAGCATTACTTCGGCCCAGGCCAACCGATAGTCTGGACAGCCTAAGTAGGTGGTGGTTGATAGGGGTTTTATTTGATCCATGATTAATTTGTTTATGCTTGATAATAGCTTCATCATTTTAGCATTTATTGCTAGCATGTATTTAACGTAATTTAAATCAGAGCTTTCTCTTTTTTGTGCAGCTTGGGAAGGATCCTCCTAGTATTGCCATTCGGTACTGAGTTTTGTTGATAGTTGTGGCTCAACATATCTTTTCACAACAACTAGGGGTTCCAGTTATTTGCATTGTTTGTGTAACGGAACCAGTTCGGGAATTGTCTGCACCTTTGGTCCCCAGAGAGCTTGGAAGTTGCGAATGAGCTCTGTTCTGTTGCGATAGGCTGTGTTACGAGTTGAGGCTACGGAGGAGCTGTGTATTTAATAGTTTGTGTTAGTCCAACGACTAGAAGCCTCTACTGTCAATCGTAACTGTGGCGACCTCGCCAGGATCTTTTCTAAGCTGATTAACTTTTTTGTTTATATAAATTATACAGTATATATCAACCACCACTTTAAAAAAAAATCTGAGTTTTTATTTTGTGATTTTGAGGGTTGCCCACACAGTCCTTCGTTTATTTCATTCTATTGACTCGACTACTCAACCATGGCGAGTAGTGTTCCATTGCATCTCTTGACTGAGTCAGATGCTAGGGCATTCCTCCTCGCCCAGCCTAATCGGTCCGTGCTGGCCATGGACGAGATGAGTTATTGCTGGTGGCAGCTCTGTTGACTGGTCGGAGTTGCATTGTGCTCCAAAAAGAGGAGTGTGAGGTAATGGTGGTTGATGTCCCAAGGGTGGGGCGACAGGTCATCGCCACCCGAGAGTGTGTCCAAAGTAGTAGGCATCATAAGTCCCCCAAGCAGCATGAGCCATTTTTCGGAGGACTCTCTTGGATTGGGGACCCCTGGCTTACCTGCTGCCGTTGTCACACTCGCGGGAAGGTACCCCACTCAAGTGACCCATGTCATCACACACTCTACTCCAGTAATGGATTATCGTTCCCCACTCCGCCTTTTACCCGGAAATGCCCACCGTCCTGGGTTTACGCCGGCTCGCCCCACCCAGATAATTCGCCCGACGGTACCTTCTAACCCCCCTGCTGTTGTTATTCCTGATCTTTCTGTAAGAATGATGGAGGTTGAGTTGGAGAGAGAGAGAATGAGGAAATCAGAGGGGAGAGAGAAAGACCGCATTAGGAAAGACAAAGGGAGAGCGAAAGAGCGCATGAGGAAAGACAGAGGGAGAGAGAAGCACAGTTAGAGAGCGAGCGCTGGCAGTATCAGCGAGAGGTGGGAGATGCACAGGGTGGAAATGGTCGGGTTGAGTCAGTGGAGACGTGTCTGGTCCGCAGCCTCAAGCTCGTGCCCGCTTTTGACGAAGAGAAGGTATCTGAGTGGTTCCTTCGCTTCGAAAAATAGGCGCACGAGTTTGGGTGGGATCATGGCCGGTGAGTCACACTAGCAGCCAGCGTATTAAAAGGCAAGGGCCTAGAGGCGTATGACAGACTCACGGCAGAGGAATTGGCAGACTATGAGTTTTTTAAAAGATGCGTGCTACAGGTATAAGAGTTAAGACCGAGGCCTACCGTCTTTTGTTTAGAAATGCTCGTAAAAGACCACATGACAGTCACTTCTAGTTTGAAAAGTACTTAAGAGACGCCTTACATCGCTGGTTGCCAAGTGAAAACATTACCAACTATGTTGAATATCTGGAACTGCTCCTCCTTGAACACTTCAGCAATGGGGTGGATAAAGAAATTTGTGCAAAAATCCGAGAGAAGCGAATTAAGCGGACTCGGAAGGCAGCATTATGGGCGGATGACAGGATGTTAGCTTTGCGCAGTACTGGGGGCAGGGGTTCAGGTACATCAGCTGGTGTGCATCGGCAGCATGCAGGTGGTATGCCTGCCAGTACACCGTCCACTCCCAAGGCAGGTGGGTAGAAGAATGGGGAAGGCCATGTACGCAGCCTTGGCCCCGCCCAGCGCCCACTGCTGCCTCCCGCCCCCTTGGCGGTATAACTCCCGCCTGTGACACTAATAAACTAGTGTTCGATCCCACTCGGATTCGGTGATTTTATATTTTCATTTTGTTATTTGTGTTCTATTATATTATATTAGGGTTAGGTTAGGTTAGGTTAATCTAATCTAATATAATATTTGTACATTTTGGGCAGTAGGCGGGGCCAAGGTGGCTTACATTTTCACGCATGTGCAGGGGGTAAGAATTTCGGCGTGCGTGCATGGCCTCCCAGAAGACGAGCGCGGATAATACAAATGCTAGTAAGTTTAGTACTTATGATTCACGTCAAGTGGTATGCTATTTTTGTTGGCAGAAGAGGCACATAAAGCATAACTGCCAAAAATGGAAGCAAACCCGTATCATTCTTGGTGGGCGTCCCAGGTGATAGGGGATCTGGGCTACGGGGGGTATCGTATAAATACGATAGGCTATGACTCTTTGTGATCTCGTATGTATGTGTGACGTCACGATCGCTCCTACAGCACGACGTAGGACAAGTAGATCGTATATTATAAGATTGTAAATAAGTTAAGTTATAAAAGGCCTAATATGCTATTAAGCAATATTGTCATGGTCTTATGTAATATATATAAATTTATCGTATATATTAATATAATTTATCGTATAGAGCAACCTAGATGCGGTACGATAATTTGGGCTCCTGGCGTTTTGCCAAGGCAGCAAGGTGTGCCTTCGAGGAACACCAGAGCCTTCACGAACACCAACCAGTTAACATCTAATTTCCGCCCTCAGTTGATCGTGCTTTTGAGCCTCTAATCACAATACACTGTCAGCAATACATACAGCTACACCATCACGACGCTCTCATCGACGCCATGACGGACTGACAGATAAGCATAATAATCATGTACATTCCCATGTAATCATTTATTCTTTCTTTAACTTGACTCGTGTCTCGGGACCGAAGTCTCGTTCCCCATTGTCCACCGCCATATTGGGTAAAATTTTCTCCCTTGCCTCATTGCCACGTGGAACTATTGGGGAGTTAATTCCTGGCTAATATTAACCCTTATAACCTTACCCTATATATAAATTTATTATGCGAGACCTTTGGATATAAATTAGCTTGTTTCAGATTGAATTCAATTTAGATATGGAGTAGTTTTCATTTAGATTGATTTATTTGATTCATTATAGCTTAGTAATATTTAACTTCCATTGACAGTTTACCACATTGGTGCCCAGACCTCGGGAATTAGCTACCAGTAAGGGATTTTAAGGCAATGAGCAAGGGGACATATAACAGGATGCAGGAACAACTCTATGATAATCTGGCAAGGCTAGCCAAGCGATGGTTAGAGCCGGAATGCAGGGTCACATCGTTGCGCCTGCCTAAGTCCTGCATCCCACCCATCATCTTTCCCCAATAATTTTCTTTTCCGTTTCAGACTTCCTGTGACATAGCCTATGACCTGACCTAAAAAAAATTCTTGTTCAATATGATCCTTTAGTAGGTATTGCTATTTTGTGTACTATTTTTTCTCCATAACATAGAAGTCCGCCGGTCGGCGTCTCTTAACTAGACTACTATTTTTGCCGTTGTTTTTGTAACTTAACATTTAGATACATAGCCTATAGGCTCACATGCAAAATGAATAAAGACAATAAGAGACACCGTCTAGTGGGGTGCTGATCAAAGCCCCTAAAAATCAAAGGGCGGGATTTTGGGGAGTATTAAGTAGGCTAATTGTGGACGTTAACACTTTCATCACTACTGCTGAACTAGAGGAATTGGAGGCTAGATTAGAAAACGTCCAGGCTACCCACGGTCGTATTATGGCTCTGAGTGAGGTGATTGTGGCAGACATGACAGAGGAGGAAGAGATAGTTACAGAGTGTGATAATTGCGCCCTCTATGACGAACCTGTCTTTAGAGCGAAGTACATATTACAGCGTGCTGTCGCAAGTAAGAAGGGAGGCGATAATGAGGCCCATAGAAGGGCTGACCCAAAACATACTGTACACCTCATAAAGCTCAATCTTCCTACATTTGGGGGCAAGTTGACGGAGTGGTTAGCTTTTTGGGACGTATTTCGGTCTACAGTTCATGAATCCTCTTTGGATAATGTCCGCAAGTTTCACTATCTGAAGGGACAAATGGAAGGAGAGGCCTTACATTTGATAGAGGGTTTTGCGGTAGTGGGTGGTAGTTATCTTGAGGCAGTACACGTATTAGAGTCCACATACGGGGATAAAGAGCAGTTGAAGATGGCCCATGTCGTTGCCTTGTTAGGGCTCGCAGAACCACAGTATAAGGTTGAGGAGTTAACAAATTTTAGGGCAAATATGGAGTGCCATACTCGATCGCTAGACACCCTGGGGCTTACCACACAGGAAATGATAGTCATTATCTTGCGTCAAAAGCTTCCTATGGCAATACGTGACAAGGTTAGATCATTTGAGCTGGGGGAGTTTAAAACCCAGTTTAGTAAGGAAATCAGTTAATCTACAGTTGAACAAAGGGAGAATGTATGTGTCGGGAGGGAGTGAGAATGTGGAGAAGAGGGGAACAGTAAGCATGACAGTGGGGACTAAAGAAAAGAAAGAGGGTACGTATAAGACACCTGCTCAGATTCTATGTAAGCTATGTAACAACAAACATAAATGGAGTTTCTGCGTAAAATGCCCAACAAATGAGACAAAACTAGCACAGGCAAAAAGATTGAAGCTATGTGTAGGTTGTCTAAGTAAGGAATATGGTAAGCAGGGACAATGTACTGCTACATATTTAAGGCCCTGTCGCCACTGCAAAGGACATCACTTTGATAAGTTGTGTCCTACAGCAGATAAAGTCAGACGTCAAAACAGAGGGTACTACAACTGTGACACTAGATAGCACGCAAGACACCACTATATTGCCCACAATACAGATTCCCATGGAAGGTAATGACAGTAAAAAAGTTTGTCGGGTACTTATAGATCAAGGGTCTCAACGTTCCTTTATAAAGAGGTCCGTACTAGTGGGACTGAAGCACCGAATCGTAGGGACTGAGACTCTTCGATTACAGGGCTTCACAGGGGTTACTGATAAGCAAGACTACGAGATAGCGGAGATTTCATATTTCTACCGTAAAAACCGGTACTTTATGACTTGTATCGTAGTAGACACCCTACCAGAATATGTATCTGTAGGTGTGAAGAAGGTGGAACACGAATTACGTAGCAAGGGGGTTAACTTGTCAGATCCCATGGGAAATCAGAGTGAGGTGCATGTTCTACTTGGTGTGGATCATTATTATGAAGTAGTATACCCTGGATTTAAAAAGATGTGTGGTGTAATTTTAATCTCCACTAAATTCGGATATTGCATGAGCGGAAAGGTGCATACTACACAGTCAAAGGTCCTGGTCGACACGGTCTCGATATATAGAGTCAATGTAATCACGGCAGAGGAGTTGGGAAGGGAGGATTCCCAACCTAGTGACCCTAAGATGGCTGCCGAGTTCGACCTGGAACGACTGTGGAGATTGGATCACATAGGCATTAATCCTATGGAGACTGATTATGACTCGGAAGTTGCGCTACAAAGGTTTGACGAGTCTGTATGCTACTGTGCCTCAGACAAGCAATATAAAGTTAGTTTACCCTGGAAGAACAGTGAGATAAGCCTGCCTACCAACTATGGTTTGGCATTAGGTTGCTTGCGCCCATTACAGCGTAAATTGTCTAACGAACCGAGCACATGACTATGTATTTCAGAGTTGTGAAGATAGGGGCTTTATTGAGAGAGTCAATGTCAAGGAACCGATTAAGAAGGGTAGGGTTCACTATCTGGCCCATCATGGGGTAAGAAAAGACAGCGTCACCACACCAATACGGGTGGTGTATGACTGTTCTGCCCATCAAGGTCAACAACCCAGTCTAAATGACTGCCTGTTGACAGGTCCGTCCATGGTGTCGGACCTGTCCCAACATCTATTGCGGTTTAGGCTGGGGAAGTACGCCTATACCAGTGACATCGAGAAAGAATTCTTGATGGTCAAGCTAAGGGAGGAAGATAGAGACGTTACCCGCTTTCTTTGGTTCAGCGACATTAGCGACTCTGAAAGTCCGGTCATAATATACCGTTTTCGGGTTGTACTCTTTGATGCCACGTGTTCAGTTTTTGTTAAATGCCACAATCAGAAAACATCTAGCGGACACTCATGAGGACACAAGTAAACTATCTCGCAGATTATATATAGACAATTTGCAGGGTTCTAGCGATAGTCAGGATGATTTGTTATATACATACTGGCAAGCACGCAGATTTTTTGCGGATGCACATCTATTTCTCCGCGAGTGGGTTACTAATAGTGAAGATCTTCAGAGTTTGATACAGGTGGACGGTATGGCATCTCTTAACCAGGAAAAGTCCAGAAATTTGGGGATGATCTGGCAACCTAAACATGACATACAAACTTTTTAAACAAGGTCTTTTGCTCAGTAGACAGGAGCGCACACCAAAAGAAGTCTGTTGAGCAAAGTTGTGCAATTTTTTGATCCTTTGGGTCTAGCATTACCCGTTACCATAAGAGCTAGGATTCTAATGCAGGAAGTTTGGAGACGTAAAATAGGATGGGATGACAGTTTGCCCGAAGACCTGAATGACCAAGGGATATTTTTGTTGAATGAGTATGCCATCTTATGTACTAAACCTATACCTCGTAAAGTGGCAGCGTTCGGTGACGTTACGTTACACACGTTTTGCGATGCTAGCGCCACGGCATACGGGGTAGCCATATATGTCGTTACTTCATTTGGGGCACATTTAGTTACAGCCCGGGCCAAGGTAGCCCCGGTTAAAAAGGTAACTATCCCTAAAATGGAATTGACTGCCATGCTGCTATTAGCACGTCTGGTGCAATATGTACGCGCAGCATACGAGAGCGAATTAAATATTGAAATCGTTCACGTGTGGTGCGATAGTCAGGTCGCACTCAACTGGATACATAGCAAGAAGTCTCTGCCAGTTTATGTGCGGAATAGGGTAGATGAGATTAGAGCCCTTTTCCCAGACGTTGCTTATCATTATGTAAATACAAAAGAAAACCCTAGTGATCTCCTAACTAGGGGAATAACGACTAGCCAGTTAGTGAAGTCCGATTTGTGGTGGCATGGTCCAAAGTGGCTGCTCCATGAAAGTGAATGGACGATTTGGCAAGCTGTTGGTGAGGGACTTCTGCCACTGGAAACTGTGGCAGTTACAGCCCAACCATATGAGCCACCGGGTCCAATCATAGAGTGGGTCAAGATTCGGTGACTATAATAAACTAGTCAGAGTTGTAGCTTGGGTATTGCGATATGTATCCAATCTCAAGCTTAAAGTAACGGGCCAACTCTGCAACAGGAGTCACAACATTGATGCTCGTGAATTTAAAGCAGCTGAAGTAACTTTGATCAAATGGGTTCAAGTAGAAACCTTTTCCAATGAATTAGAATTCTTGAAAAGCTCGAATAAGACATTAATGCCTAATATAGTGCGTCAACTAAGGTTGCACCTAGACAATGGCCTCATCAGGTGTGAGGGTCGCCTGAAGTGGTCGGGTGTACCAGACGGCACAAACCGCCCTATACTTATGCCAACAAGACATCACGTTACTGATCTATTGATCATACGTGCACATAGGGAAGTAAAACACTACGGGGTATGTCATATTATATCAAATTTACGTCTCGCATGGTGAATACCCAGAGTTCGACAAGTAGCTCGACGCGTAGTAAGAAAGTGTGTGATATGCCAGAGACTAAAGGGTAAACCATATGCAACTGGACCAGCTCCACCTCTACCTGAATGCCGTGTAAAGCACGTAGAACCTTTCCAAGCAGTAGGATTAGATTACACAGGGGCATTGAAGATGAGGGAGCATGAGAAGGTTTATATATTATTGTTTACCTGTGCAACGGCTCGAGCGGTACACCTAGAACTATGTGCTAATATGTCTAGCGAAGAATTTATGCTGGCGTTTAGACGGTTTTGTGCCCGTCGTTCATTCCCTCAAGTCATTCTTAGCGACAATGCTCCCACTTATGTCCAAGCATCAAAATATCTAAAGGATATGAGTAGTGATTCGACTATCATCACTTTTTTGGGAGAGAAGAAGTGCGAATGGAGGTTCATTCCAGTTAAGGCACCTTGGTTTGGTGGCATGTGGGAACGGTGTGTCGGCATAGTGAAGTCAGGACTTCGAGCGGTAGTAGGACGTGCTCTATTAAAGAAGAGTGAGTTGACGACAGTCCTCACAGAGATAGAGGCAGTCGTGAATGATCGCCCGCTTACATAGGTGTACACCGACCTGCAAGAACCACTACCATTAATGCCAGCTCACTTGCTATATGGAAAACCATTGACTGCGTTTCCATCTGATTTCTAATCCATAGTAGAGTTAGAGGATCCCTCAGGTGAAGTTGTTTTAATTAAAGAAGATAGTCCTCGTTCATACTGGAAATTAGGCCGCGTGTTGGAGGTATACAAGGGGGCAGACTCTGTAGAGCGGGTGGCGCTATTGAAGACAGCCACTGGAACTACTGTTCGTCCTATCACACATTTGTACGCTTTGGAGCTCGATTCCGCATTGCAATCTGATGCTCCACCTGTTATTGCTGGGTCCGAGGATTCTCAAAGGAACGACTCACCTCTTACTGATGGTGATCATTCTCGGACCGGGACGCGTCCCAGACGCGCTGCTGCTGTTGACTTGTGGCGTCAGAAGATAGCCTCTGGGCAACTTTAGGTTTAAGGTGGGGTTCAGGTCTATTTTTGTGGGGGGAGTGTATCGTATTAATACGATAGGCTATGACTCTTTTGTGATCTCGTATGTCTCTGTGACGTCACGATCGCTCCTACAGCACGACGTAGGACAAGTAGATCGTATATTATATGATTGTAAATAAGTTAAGTTATAAAAGGCCTAATATGCTATTAAGCAATATTGTCATGGTCTTATGTAGTATATATGAATTTATCGTATATATTAATATAATTTATCGTATAGAGCAACCTAGATGCGGTACGATAATTTGGGCTCCTGGCGTTTTGCCAAGGCAGCAAGGTGTGCCTTCGAGGAACACCAGAGACTTCACGAACACCAACCAGTTAACATCTAATTTCCGCCCTCAGTTGATCGTGCTTTTGAGCCTCTAATCACAATACACTGTCAGCAATACATACAGATACACCATCACGACGCTCTCATCGACGCCATGACTGACTGACAGATCAGCATAATAATCATGTCCATTCCCATGTAATCATTTATTCTTTCTTTAACTTGACTCGTGTCTCGGGACCGAAGTCTCGTTCCCCTTTGTCCACCGCCATATTGGGTAAAACGTTCTCCCTTACCTCTTTGCCACGTGGAACTATTGGTGAGTTAATTCCTGGCTAATATTAACCCTTATAACCTTACCATATATATAAATTTATTATGTGAGACCTTTGGATATAAATTAGCTTGAATTCAATTTAGATATGGAGTAGTTTTCATTTAGATTTATTTATTTGATTCATTATAGCTTAGTAATATTTAACTTGCATTGTCTGTGGTAAGTTTGGGAAGGAGTCCATTAAGGGAACCCTCCCAGGCCAGACGACTGTGAGCCCAGTTAGTGACTCTCCGGGTATCGCTGGTAGTAGTTAAGAGGACCCACAGGTTTGGGGGTGTGCCTTTTTGAATGATGGGGTAGCGCTGGAGAATGGACAAGTCTTCCCTGTTAAAGTGTTCAGGGACTCAGGGGCCCGACAGTCTTTGTGTGTCCGGTTGCCTGGGATGGACACTAAAGGGGACGACTTTATGCTGGTGCGTTGGGTAAATTCTGAGGCATGTCACCCCCTGGTTCAGATGTCATTGAGGTGCCCTGTAGTGACTTCTTCCGCACCGATAGCAGTCATGGAGACTTTGCCCATGGAATGAGGGCACTTTTTGCTTGGTGCTGATATGGCGGGTGATCAGGTTTTCCCACCGCCAGTGTGTGTCTCCAGTGTTATACTGCCTGATGTTCCTGAGGACCACGACTCTGAGATTTATCCTGTATGTGCTGTAATGCGGTCAATGGCTAAGGTCGTGAGTCAGGATAAATTTGTTGAGGAGGAAGACAGAGTGGATGATGTGATAAATAGTTCAGAGGAGGGAGTGGACAGCCAAGAGTGCGCACTACCAATATCTCCCACAAACTGTGTTGGTGCCCAGAGTGATTTGTGTGATACTCGGATGCTTGTTGACTTAGATCCTTTAGTTGACTCTGGCGCTAGAGGTGGTGAGAAAGGCAATAATGGGGGCCCTACGGGTGGCACAGTTATCGCTTTGCCACCAACCTTGCCCCGTTATATGTCGCATGATGGATTGGCAGCGGTGGCTCAAGCTGAAATAATGTGGTGGCAGCAGGCAGATGAAGAGTTGGTACCTCTCTTTAGCCAGGTGGGCAAGGTGTGTAACCGTTTTGATGGTGCAGGGGAAATTTTTATACATGAAGAGTTGTTGTTCAGACGTGGGGGTTCTGGATGTAGGGGTGGAGAGAAGTTGTTTGACCAGCTGGTGGTGCCGCAGGTGCTTCGACAAGAGCTGATACACCTGGCCCATGCAGCTCCTCTGGCAGGCCACCATGGAGTCAGGAAAATGCTTGACAGGCTGTCTCAGTATTTTTGGTGGCCACGAATGTCGGCAGCGGTAGCAATTTCCTACAGTTGTGGCATGTGTGTCAGATGGTGGGGAAACCTAACCAGAGTTTACCTGTTGTCCCTCTACAGCCTATACCCGCTGTAGGTATCTCTTTTCACCGGGTCATCATTGATATGGTGGGACCCTTGCTTCGCACCTCGGCCGGAAACCAGTACTTGTTGACCATTCTGGATGTTGCAACTAGGTATCCAGAGGCTATTCCACTTCCTAGGTCACATACTAAAGTAATCAGTCTTAAATTGCTAGATTTTTTACCCGTTTTAGACTCTCCAAAGAGATCCAGTCTGACCGTGGGTCAAATTTCACTTCAAACATGTCCAAACAATTGTTGCAGGAACTTGGGGTCGAGCAGATCCTATCGTCTGCCTATCATCCGCAGACTCAGGGAGCACTTGAGAGAGCCCATCAAACTCTCAAGTCGGCACTGAGCAAAGTTCTGCTTCGACCATGACTGGGACCAGGCAATTCCCTTAGTCCTTTTTGCCATCCGGGAGGTCCCCTAGGGTTTTCCCCGAATGAGTTGGTGTTTGGGCATAGGGTTCGAGGTCCTCTGGTGGTGGTGAGGGAGGCCTGGGAAGTAAATGTGCAAGTCCCAAGAGGTTGGTTTGTTGGACTTTGTTATGAAGACTCGGGAACGGTTGGTCACGGCTCTCCAGTTTGCACAGGTTAATCTTGTTGGGGCGCAGCGTAAGATGAAAGCACGGTATGACCAGAAAGCTAAGTTGAGGGAGTTTGCGCCGGGTGAGCAGGTGCTTGTGCTCCTCCCCTTGGTTGGTCAGCTGTTGAGAGCGAAGTTTAGTGGTCTCTACAAGATAATAAAAAAAGTGGGAGATCTGGAATACCTTGTAGCTACCCCTGACCGCGAGAAAGCACACCAGTTATGTCATAGCCATTGCGCAAGTCAAGGGCCGAGCAGGGTAGCCTACCATAGCATGCATTTGATTCCTTGTGTGGCCGACTGAGATGGATTGGGATGGAGTGGATATGAACGTTGTAATTATAAGTTAGTTGTAAGCACATTAGAAAACTTTACGAAAAAAATATATATAGTATCAAACTCAAAAAAACTAAAGGCTTATTAAGAATGTTTATAGGCTATAGTGAGGTTAGATTAGGACGCTAAATGTTCATTGCCTTGAACATTTCCCCCCCACGGTGAGGGTGTTACGATGTTCCACCATCGTAAGTTTAATTAATGAATTTATGTTCATAGCTTACTATGTTGCATTGGTCATATATTCACATGGTGAATATACAATACAGTGTTGCGGTAATTCCAATAGTGCGTGAAGCAGTGATCAACCCTGCTTCATATTATACGTCGATATTTATCCGTATATTATCGCCTGATTTAAATTCATATTATTTTGTTCATCATTATTTCGTTCAATGACGTGGTCTCTTATTTTCCCATAATCTAAACTGTGGCGAAATTATGAAACCCATTTATGATTAATGGGTTTGTCCGGTATATTGATGTAGTACGCATATTATATTATGCGTTGTGTAAGCATGTTTTATTATTTTAGTTGTTATTCTTATGTGGTCCTACTTGCATTATTTAAGTAAAACTTACATTATGCATAAGGAACCATCTGCCAAGCTGGTTCATGTGGAGCCATCTGGTGGTGTCATTGGATACTAGTTTAACACAAGTCAGTTGGCATTTAGTTATCGAAGGAGCAACAGCTACCTTTCGCTTCTCTCATATTGGCATTTGTTTATACTTATTTATTTATTGGCATTTACTTCTTTGTTTATTCATTTGTATTTTAACGTAACTCACACGGATTTAAAGGGTGTGTGTGGCTTGTGTTTGTCCCTCCTATTGTAACTGCAGAGTTATGTGTTTTCCTATATATTTTTTCTTCCTTCCTGTGTTTCTTGAGCTGCAACCTTTGCCTTGTTAAGGTAGCCAGTATACTTCGGTATTGGTGGAGGGATAAGAAAATATTCCTCGCTGGCATAATAGTGTTTATTATATTCCTGCAGTGGCGTGTGTTGATTACCAGCCGATATTTATTTATTTATTTTATGTGCATAAATTTAGATAGAGGTCCAGACTATTAGGGCGCCTGGTTCGAAGTAGAGGGTGGAGGACTTCATTAGTCTTTCTGTTACAGGGAGGATTACTTCGGCCCAGGCCAACCGATAGTCTGGACAGCTTAAGTAGGTGGTGGTTGATAGGGGTGTTATTTGATCCATGATTAATTTGTTTATGCTTGATAATTGCTTCATCATTTTAGCATTTATTGCTGGCATGTATGTAACGTAATTTAAATCAGAGCTTTCTCTTCTTTGTGCAGCTTAGGAAGGATCCTCCTCCGTATTGCCATTCGGTACTGAGTTTTGTTGATAGTTGTGGCTCAAGATATCTTTTCACCACAACTAGGGGTTCCAGTTATTTGCATTGTGTGTGTAACGGAACCAGTTCGGGGATTGTGTGCACCTTTGGTCCCCAGAGAGCCTGGAAGTTGCGAATGAGCTCTGTTCTGTTGCGATAGGCTGTGTTACGAGTTGAGGCTACGGAGGTGCTGTGTATTTAATAGTCTGTGCTAGTCCAAGGACTAGAAGCCTCTTCAGTCAGTCGTAACAATACTGTCCTGGTCCAGTCTACTCTTTGTTCCCACAACCCATATATGCCCTGCTGGTGTCTAGGTATGGCTGACTTTATGGGGAACACATTTGACTACACTATATACAACTTTCCTGCTATTGATGATGCAGAACATTATTTGACTAAGACTCTGTTCCTAGCAGGGCTTTGTTCCATCCTGTGAAGTTCTGGTGGCTATTCCCGGAGGCTTATGCTGTGGTGGAATGAAAACTGCTCTTTGTCAAAGGTGGTTTAGAAAGCTGCTGCACATCAATACCATGCCAATCATGGTGTTATTATTCAAAATGTATAATTTTGGAAAGCATGTGATCATTATAGATGGGTTATGAAAGATGATTGCCGAAGCATGTGAAGGTCACATGTGTCCATGGTTACTTTCTCCACTCCATGCCTATGTGTGGAAAAAGGTGATGAAGATTTCGGGGAAATGTTCACCCTCTTTTCCACCAGTGTTGCAGATCCAAGGCAACCTAGTATCTACAACTGAGGAACTAGCTTTTGCCATGGCTGATCAGTTTTGTGCGGTCTCACAGAAGGATCCTTCTAAGCCATGTGCGAATGCCCCAGGAGAGGCTAGGTCATAATTTTCACTCATGGTAAAGAGTCCTATACTTCTGATTTCAGTCTCCGTGAGTTATGTGTTGCTCTCTTGGAGTGTGGTGACACTGCTTCTGGTCCTGACGATACCACAATTACACTATGCTATGTCATCTCCCAAATGCCTCCTTGGACTGGAGTTTTTATCAAACTTTAATAATAGGGTTTGTGGAGGGGGTACTTTGCCTGCAAGTTCGAAGTTAGGTAGTGTTCTTACCATTCCCAAGTCTGGTAAGAATCGTTCTTTTTCTAATTACTGCCCAGTTGTTTGACGTTATGTGTGTGCAAGCTGTTTGAAAAATTGGTTATTAACAGACTTGTGTTTTTTGGAGAAAGTTGGCCTTCTTTCTCGATCACAGTGACTTCTCCATACTAAGGTGTACCTTTGACAAGCTTATCAGAGTCGAATCCTCGATCTGTGAAGCTTTTACCTCTGAGCAACATTTTGTGGTTGTGATTTTAACCTTGAAGGGTCATGACACAGCCTGGCGCCATGCCATCCTACGCCAATTACATGTATTTTGTTTACGTGGTCACCTACCAATGTTGCTTAAAGACTTCTTGACTGATCAACAGTTTAGGGTCCGTGTAGGTTCTACCCTCTCTAGAACTCTTGTGAGGGAGGAAGGTGTCCCACAGGGGTGTCTTAGGTGCTTCCTTGTTTGTGGTAGCCATAAACAGTATTCTAGACACTGTGCTTACTGAGCTGTCTTCATCCCTTTACGTGGATGACTTGACTTAAAACCTTTGACTTATATCTTGACCTTTGTGTCTGAACATTGTATGTATCTATATACTCAGGCACATACTCCATAGCTGAGGGTGGCCAACTTCAGACAGGGCCAGAACAGAAACAACATTTATACTTTCAATTCTTTGGGCTTGGGACCGCTTTCTTGTTCCCTCGCCCCTTTCTCTGTCTCGTCTGTAAAGTGAAACTATCTTAGCAAATTTTTGAATGAATATTACACAAATTAGCATATTGACCTTATATTTGACAATGACCTGTGACCTAACCCTATAAAATGGAATTTTATTTTCTTCATATATGACCTTGGTGTAGGTATTCCATATATACATGGTAAGCCTAGTGACAATCTAACGGTATAAAAATTACTAGCAAAACTATTATTTTTTTGTTCTTGCTTTTTCTATGTGATTGAGGGAGGCAAAAGGCATAACTGCCTATAGCGAGTGCCTCTCCCATAGTTGAAAGAGTGACAAGGCCAAAATCAAGGGACGTTCGAGCCAAAATGCCTGGACACACGGAGTTTGAAGCAATTTAAGTCCTAGGAAGAGGGAAAGACTGATTCTGGGAGAGAGTTCCAGAGCTCAGCTGTTGAGTAGAAGAAAGTTTGAGAGTAACGTTTCACTCTTGGGTTGGAGAGTTGCACAGAGTATGGGTGGGATTGAGTTGCAAGACGGGTACCACGTGCCCTACGTAAAGGAGGTGGTATGCACTGGGATAGCTCTGAGGAACACTGATTATTATAGTAGCGATAGAATAGCGAGAGAGATGCAACATTGCGGCGGAGAGAGAGAGAGATTGCAGAGAGTTGGTGAGTGGACGGGAGTTAATGATACGAAAGGCCTTCCTTTCAACTTTGTCTAGGAGAGCGGTGTGAGAGGAACCTCCCCACACATGTGAACAATACTCCATACAAGGGCGCACTATGCCCCTGTACAGAGCAAGAAGTTTTGCAGGGGAAAAGAACCCCCTAAGGCGGTTGAACACGCCCAGCTTCTGGGAGGCTGCCTTAGCAAGACTGGTAATGGGTCCTTCCAAATGAGAGCAGAAGAAAAAGAGACCCCAAGAATATTGAGAGAAGATGAAGGGTTGATTTTTGTATTGTTGAAGAATAAGGGATAGTCTGCTGGGAGATCCTGACGGGTAGATAGATGGAGAAATTGGGTTTTGGAAGCATTAAAGTTAACAAGGTTTTCTCTGCCCCAATTGGAAATAGTATTTAGATCAGAATTTAAGAGTTTTATGGCTTCATTACGTTTGTCGTTGAGGGATTGCTGGCTGGGGCATTCTGAAAAACTAATGGAGTAGTGTAAGGTTGAGTCGTCTGCGTATGAATGGATGGGATATAACCTTGACCTTTGACCTTACCCTTTAAAGTATTGATCTAGAATTTAATGAATATAATAACAATATTGCCAGAGGGGTGTATAGTTAAAATGAGAACATTTAAATGAACATTACAAATTATGAAATATTGACCTTTGACTTTGACAATTAAATATTATTGAACATTATTTCTGACTGACCTTCACATTGACCAAATGTATATACAAAGGAGTACAAAGGAAGTCGAGCAACAACAGATCTAGGACCCATCGAGGTTGCTTGCTCTCTAAATCACTGTTGTTCAAAGTGTCCAAGAGTGGTTCAGAGACAATTGGAATAGGAAGCACTGCCTTAAGGCCAATGTTCTTGGCAGGGTTAGGAGATGTTAATAGGGAAACATTTGGGTTAATAACATAACACGATGTATCTGAGAAAATGGTCATTCATTTACAAATGCAATCAGTCGCGGGTTTAAGGCGAGGTGCTTGTCTAGGCGATGTTTAAAAGAATCAACGGTGCTGCAGCCTATAACATCTCGAGGAAGCCCATTCCACAAGTTCACAACTCGATTGAAGAAGACATTCTTAGACTTGTGCGAGTCAAAAGATTCTCCAATTATTTTGCAACCATTTCCTTGTGTGTAGTTTGATTGGTCGATCATAAAGTACTTTTAACAGTTCATATTGTTGATGCCTTTGATGATTTTGAAGACTTGAATTAGGTCACCTCTTAATATGCGCTGGGTTAAAGGAAATAAACTTAATTCTCTAAGACGCTCCTCATATGTTTTGTTTCTTAGATTAGGTATCATTTTGGTAAGTCTACGCTGAACTCGTTCAAGTTTATCGATATCTTTTTGGTTGTAGGGGCACCAGGATTGAACGCAATATTCCTGAAGAGGACAGACTAGGGAATTGTAAAGTGTGAGGATTACATCTTTCGATTGATGCTCAAAATTATGACCTGCCTATAAAGCCAATTATTTTATTTGCTTTCTAAACAACTTATGATCATTGTTTACTGGGTTTTAGGCTACTCGATATTGTTACTCCCAAATCAGTTTCTCTGTCTACACTCTTAAGCTGAGTGCCATTCATTGAATAGTTTGCTTTCTCATTTCGGATCCAGATATGGAGTACTTTACATTTATCCACATTAAAACTCATTTGCCAAATTTGAGCCCAGCTTTATAGCTTATCGATGTCATTTTGCATATCTTCTACATGTTCGTTTGAGAGTACAGTATTAGCAATTTTTGTATCATTTGCAAACTTTGAGATTGTACAGGTGAGGCCCTCATCTATGTCATTTATATAAACTAGGAAGAGAACTGGCCCTAGAACCGATCCCTGGGGATCCCGCTAGTTACATTGGTCCATTTTAATGATTCACTGTTTATGACTACCCTTTGCTTTCTTTCACTGAGCCAATTTTCCATCCATCTCAACACTCCCCCTTGTATTCCATGCACTTTGAATTTATCAATAAACGCTTGTTAAGTACTTTGTCAAAGGCCTTTTGAAAATCAAGGTATATATTATCTACACCTTTACTCTCGTCATATAGGTTGAGGATATCGTGGAAGAAGTCTAAGAAGTTCGGCAAGCTGGAGGTTTTGTTACAGAAGCTATGCTGGGTATCTTTGAGTATGTTATTTTCCTCTAATTCCTTCCTACTAATCTGTCTCTTATGAGTGTTTCTACCATTTTACAGACAACTTAGGTTAAGCTAATTGGACGATAATTACTAGGTATAGATTTGCTGTCCTTTTTTAATATCAGTGTTACGTTGGCGAGCTTTCACTCATCAGGCATAGTCCCGGACTGGAAGGATTTATTAAAAAGCAATGTCAGTGGTTTGGAGAGCTCAAAGTTAGCTTCTTTTAGAACTCTAGATGATATTGTGTCGGCTCCAGGTGATTTGTTTGACTTAAGTTTCTCCAAACATTTCAGAACTTCTCTCTCTGTAATGTTGATATTGCTTAGAGCATCATAATTGTCTAACTGAACTGGCGGTGCTGTAGGTAGATCACTAAGGTCTTCTGTTGTGAAAACTGATGCAAAAAAGGTATTGAGGACATCACTCATCTGTTCTTTGTCTGTGGTGCAATCTCCATTCTCCTCTACTAACGGTCCAATAGTCAAAGTGACTACCTTCTTCTTTCTGGTGTAACTATAGAATTTTTTCGGGTTTTATTTTGATTTACAACATGTAACTCATGGTCTTTTTACTTTCCTTAACCCGTTAAGTACCAGCGACGGCAGAGAGCCGTCAGTAGATATATCACTCCCCAGCGACGGCAGAGAGCCGCCAGTAATATAGGATCCTTGTAACTGCCAGTATCAGGCAGTGCCTGGTACCATGACCGTGTGAGCACTGCTCCAGAGTTGGCAACACTTCTCAGCTTATATCCAAGCCTCTACAGACTGGGAGAGCCAGTATTCCTCCATTTTTTTAGGTGGGAGGTTGCTATATCTTGCCATTTTGGCCACATTGCTTGCGACTGGGGGGACTTTTATGGTAGTACCCTATGGTACAGTAGGGGTTAATTAACTTTTTGGCTTTATGTCTTAGTTCTATGAAATTGATTTGTTCTTTATCTTTTTCCGAGATCTTAAATCTTTCATGAGCAATTTTCTTTGCAAGCAAACTGTCTGCAAATTCTTTATTCCACCATTAAGGCTTATCATTATGGAATTAACGTCGGTTTTTCAATGGTATTCACGCTTGCACCGCTTTGAAGTACCTGTGAAATTTACTGAAAATCCATTGAACGGATAAGATTGAGTTGCTGGAAGGACGACGATGGACAAGCTGGGTGGTGGTACACAGTATGGAGGGGCTGGGATAAGTCTATTCCTACAGAGTTGATAATAATTTACAAGTAATTAAATTAACTCACGAATCATAACCGCAACTGTAGAGTCTGACAAAACGAGCAATGGCGCCTTGGTCTACGGTTCCCCCTGTCTTAATAAACGTCCGCTCCAACACTGGACAGTTGGTTATATCGGTACACACTCCAGACGGCGACCCCACTGAACGGCAAGTGCGACCTGGGGAGAGAGTGAGGGTGGTGGGTTAGTAATAAGATCAGGTAAAGTGTAGTGGTTCTAGCTCATGGTGGAATGAGTTCTTAGATAGCTATTAGATCAGTGGCTCTAGCTCATGGTGGAAGGAATGGTGAAATGAGTTCTTAGTTAGCTATTAGATCAGGTAAGGTGTGGTGGCTCTAGCTCATGGTGGGAGGGGTTCTTGGTCAGTTATAAGATCGGGGTCGCAATTTTTGCGATAATCTGAGCTCAAATTGGATTTGATTTCTACTTGACCCGTACTGTACCGTAGGATACAGTAATAAAAGTCCCCAGCAGTCCCAAGCAATGTGGCAAAAATGGCAGGAGCGACCACCTATCCACCTCTAAAGATGAGGCAACACTGGCTCTGTCACCCTTCAGTGGGTCTCATATAAGCTGAGAAGTGTTGCCAACATGGGAGCAGTGCTCAAAAGCTTGTGGTAACTGGTACAGGGTTGTACAAGGAAAGTACATTACTGACGGATGTATACGTCGCTGGGACTGGGGAGTTACTTATCTACTGACTTATATATATGGCGCTGGGATTGGAGGGGTTAAGTATGTCTTGATATCAATGCGAAAATGACTGAAATTCAAATTAATTTAAGTTCATATTCCAATATCCCATAATTAAAGTTTTCTGACGATAATGTACTTCAATTGATCAAATAGACTTAATTTTCATATAACATACGTTATATTATGGTGGCGAGGGAATAGGGTTTCATAACTCAGAAACTAGCATTATTTACTCTATATTGCAATACTGTTTGTAATATTATTTCTACATTTATAGTTTATAATATGATGGCCAATCATAAGCAAAGCAAGGGAGCTGTTCAGAGGTGGTCCTCTCCAACCTGTCTCTTCAAACTTCCAGCGCTGGTGGCAGATGCGACGTTGATGCCAAGAGTCCAGCAGAAGTGAATGCTGTTGAAACTACCCGAGTGTCATATGTAGCATCACAACACTTAGGACTTATTATATAGTGAACTTATATTATGTTTGTGAGTGTAGATAAATAATTTGTAGTAACTTAAAAATTATGTTTGGCAGTGCGGCTTGGTGCCACCACCCCAGAAGTAAACAAACACTGACACACGTTCGTACACCTGACTGTCTGGCTATACCACACCAGGCCAGCCAGCCAGACAAACTCGCGCAGGTGACAAGTGAGGGTGAGCTATGCGTGACGTCACGCATAGTCCAGCGTGGTCCAGACGGGTGGCACGGTGGGGTGCGCCTGTACTCCCAAGAGAAACGGAAATTCAGTCCTTGTTTAATCAAATACACTACTTACTCAATCGTACTTATTTTTCTTGCACCTTGCATACATAAAATCTCAAGAGTGTATACAAATTTATGTGGCCAACTGTCAAAGTGTGAAATGGATAAATCAAGAACCCTGACAAATCATAGGAATGAAAATACAAAGATTGCATGGCAGACTACATGAATCGATTTTTATACAATAACTTGATAATTTTCATATTGCTAAGATTGTGTCATAGGGATTAATTGCCGTGGATAGCCAGATAAGTGTTTTCGAAGAGTAAAGTCAAGAATAGTCTAGGAAGGAAGAATGAAGTAGAGGAGTAAAATACTGTATGGTGTTGAAGAATATACAGTATGGAGACCGATTGAGGTGTTGCAAAATAATTGTATTATTATTACTATATTTTGTTTTTGTTCTAGTTTACCATGGTCTTTCCTTTCCTTAACCGTATATGGATTTCCGGTACCGGAACCTCTGTATCTCTTCATTGATATTCTGAGAAAGTAATACTAGCGGATTGGCCTTATCCTTAAATAAGAACAATCGCACTTCTGGACTTGTATAGTACAGTTGACCATGTTATCATTCTTCACAGATCTACATTTATCTATTTTAGCCATATGTGTGCATAACAATGACAAACTGATAATACTGCTTATCATTACCATACTCCAATTTTCTATCTATCAATCTAGTGCCAGACGCCGTGATCCCCGAAGGGGTGGCCATGAACGAAACGGCCCCATGCACCTCTGTCCCCAGTCAGTCAACGCACCTCCTCTCATCCAGCACCGCCTTCACAAATATACTTCTTACCTCCATCATTCCACCTCTCACTTGGTTTACCTCTCACTTGGTTTACCTCTCTCTCTCTGTCCTTCCACCTCACTCTCGTACATGCTCTTAGTCATTCTCTCGCTTCCCATACGTTCCACATGGCCGAACCATCTCTAGGTGTTCCTTTTTACATTTTCCAACACATCTACATCCACACCACACCTCTCTTCATGTGGAATTATTCTTAGGTGTGACATGAAACACAGTGTTGGGATATAATTATTTTAATAATTTATTGTTTTGAAGGTGAGTGGGGCCGAGGTGTATTCAACTCGGTGCCATCATCCTGCCCAGAGGTGTGGATGCCCGTCATGCAAGCCATGAAGGACGACGTGAAGGACACATCATGAAAATCAATGATGGTTGATGGTGTGGCAGGCACCGACGGGGCTGCAGGTCTGGGGGCAGGAGGCAGGCCGTAAGTTGGTGAGGCAGACCTCCATAACGTGTCCATAGGGCGGTGGAAAGATCCGGGCGTTCTGTGGCTGAGAGGAAGCGGAAAAGCAGGTGCGGATGTCGTCTTTGGGGGTGCGGGGTAGTGCGGGTGTCTGTGGTGGCTGGTGGATGAGGCAAGTTCTTGATTGGCAGCCCGCCACTCCTTAAGTCGAGCCGAGCGCTCCCTGAATTCCATCACCACGCTGAACACATGCCCCACAAATACGTCCCACAGACTCGGGTCCACACCCATAGCCTGCGACCCCAGGAATGTCTTCCAGCTGTTCACCGATTCCTCATGCATCATCCTTGGCTGTACTAAAATATATTTAATATGATCTATTTCGAAATATAGAAATGCTTAAATATCTCCTTGTTTAAAGAGTTCATATGAGATTATATAAAAATATAATGGTAGAATATTATCTTCCTATCTATCTATTGCCTGATGCTATGATTCCCGAAGGGGTGGCCACGAACGAAACGACCCCATGCACATCTCTCCCCAGCCAGTCGACGCCCCTCCTCCCAACCAGCACCGCCTACATTCATGTACTTCTTCACACCATCCTTCCACCTCTCTCTCGGTTTACCTCTCTCTCTCTGTTCTTCCATCTCGCTCTCGTACACCCTCTTAATCATTCTCTCGCTTCCCACACATTCCATCTCAAAGTGTTCGTTTTCACACTTTCCAGACCATCTGCCTCCACACCACACCTCCTTCTTATTTCCTCATTCGTCTGTCTATCCCTCCATGTAACTCTGCATGCAATTATCAAGTAACTCATTTCCACCCTTCTCACTCTTGGTCTGAGTCTCTCCACCAACGTCCATGCTTTGCTTCCGTAAGTAAATGTCGGGATTACCACACTGTCACGCAAGGACTTCTTCACTGTCATGCTGACCACCCTATTTCTTGTTACTGCGTTCCTATAACCCTCTTCCCCTGTTGCACCCTCTCCCGCACTTCTTTATCCATACTCCCATCTTTACTCAGCATATATATATATATATATATATATATATATATATATATATATATATATATATATACATACTATTGGTAAGTAATTACTTGCATGTCAGAAATACATACCAGTACACGTAGGACCAAATTCTTTGGCGTTCTCGTCGAGGAGCCTACATCTTTTGGCATTAACCTTTAATTCCCACAACCCCTTATAACAACATGGGTGTAGCTTGAATAATTTCCAGAGCTATGTTTCAATCTCCTCGGAAAAGTTGATAGGCCCTGCTATCTTGCGCTGCGGTTTCTTAGACTTTGTGGCCGACGGCATTGTCACGCCGCACATTCGGCGGGAAAAAAATTTCATACTCTCAAATCTCTGTCTAGGAGCAGTCTAAAGTATCTCCCGTCTGCCTCCCGACCATTTCCAGATTGAAGGGGGGGCGGTCTGGTAGTCGTCAGGCGGAAGGCTGATGGGAGTCAGGATTTTTTATTTTTCACAACATTATGGGACTGACTGCCACCTCCCGCAAAATTACGACCGGTACTGTCGGGGCGATCCTTCTGACATTTTTTAACATGCTCAAAAATGCCGGGAAGCATCAAGACAACAAGGGACAGCGCTCTGTCACTCAGGACCGCTGCCTGGTAATGCAGGACTGCTCACAAGACTGCACAGGAGTGCCAGTCACCTGGCAGTCTGGGAGTGTTGGGAGGGCTGTCTGAAAGCCCTTTTAATGACCGTGACTTTATTATAGTGTGTGCTTTGTGGCAATGTTCATATCTGTCTCTGCCTATTAGTGGCTTTGGTGGGTGATTTACCCAGCCTGAAAATACACTGACTTTACTGCATATACTCCAGGTTACTGCGGTTTGCATACCGGTATATATGTACGGTTGCCCACATAATTTCTACCCCAAGCTGTCCGTTGCTCCTTCCTACCCTTTCTCTTTGATGGAGAGACTAAACTGCTAACCCCAACTCACAAGGAAGGGATAGGAAAGAGTAACAGACAGGCACTACCCTGTTCCTACTGCCTGAGGTAGGTGTAGGTTGGGGTCAGGGTCTTTCACTTCTGGGTTATCTTCTGGGTGTACAGTTAAGAGTATAAATTGTAACGCATCCATTTGAATCAGTATGAAATGCAAACAAAACATAACTATGTATTATTGGCCAGATGGTTCAGAGCTCGGCTTTAACCCTTTCACAGTGGGGACCGTACTGGAAATATCCTGGAGTTATTAGCCCATTATATAGCCTGTGGAAACAAGCATGCGTGATCAGAAGCACAACCTGTCTGCTCTGCTACAAGGCAGCCGCGGCACTGAGACTCTCACCCTACATCTCGCAAGATATATTCAGTGTTGCCAAAGTCAAATGTAGTGGAACATTGCTAATTATTAGCGAATATTGTTGATGTCTGTAATAATCCTGTGGGTGAACCCTGCTAGCTAGAGAGCTCGTTCTGGTATCATTTGAAAGCTCTTTTCTTCTATTTTTCTGATGTAAACATTTAATTTCATTCAGGCTCTTGTTTAAACAATCAGGAGTGTCTGAATATGGCCCTAATATGGCGGGAAAATGCCCGAATCGATAGGGTTAAAGGTACAAAGATTCGAATTGATGTGACCTTATATACGCTGAGAACTGTACACTCTAAGACAAATATCCTATCTCAATATAAACTCCTAAACTGCATAAACAAACCAATGAAATTAAAATATTTTTAAAGAAATAATTAAAGGATCTGATTGATGGATAAAAAACACCATCTGGGGAAGAGTACTTTTTTTTTTTTTTTTTTTTTTTTTTTTTTTTTTTTAAAAGAGACAATGAACGGAGGAAGGAAAAACACAGATAAAACAAAAAGGTCCATGTGCCTAAAGGCATCCTCCATTCATAAAATGTTTGTAACAACTGGATTTAAACATTTGTTGATTGTAAGTTTGTGGAAAGCAATTCGAGGGAAGTGAATTCCAAAGAGTAGTAGCTCTGGGGATAAATGAATTCTGATAAGCAGAAGTTCTGCATTGTGGAGGAGAAAGTGTAAATTCATGGGCGCTCTCAGCTGCCCTAGTTCTACGGGGAAAGATGTGGAGAGGCGGCACAATTGAAGCAAGTTCCTCGGAACAATTGCTGTGAAAATATCTGTAGAATAATGCAAGGGATGCAACGTTTCTTCGTATGGCTAATGTAGGAAGGTCCTGTGTGATTGCAGGGTTATTGATTAATCTAATAGCTTTATTTTGAATTTTGTCCAACTGCCTCAATGCAACCACTCCACTTCCACCCCACAGAGGTGAACAGTAATCCATCTGAGAGCGCACATGACTTTTATATATTACGGCCAACTGCTCGTCAGTGAAGAATTCTCGAACTCTGTACAGGAGTCCCAGTTTTTTAGAGGCATTCTTAGCAATGCTTCTAACATAATGTGTCCAGCTCAAGTTAGTAGTTAATGTTACACCGAGAATGTCAATACTAGGGGAAGTGGGAATATTTACATCATTAAAAAATATATGGGAGTCAGTGAGATTCTGTCGGTTAGAAAATTGAATGTACTTGGTTTTCTGTGCATTAAAGGAAACTAGATTCTCTTGTCCCCATTCATTAATTCTAGAACACTTGATTGACAAAGTTTCGCAGATATCTTCAGCTGGTAAAGCTATCTGCGAAACATTGTCAATAAAGTGTTCTTCCTCAGATGGTGTTTTTTATCCATTCTGTCTACTTTTCAGGTACCGCTCAATGATCTGATTTATGTTGGGCCTGTAATAGTGACAATATGTATGGAAAGAAGGAATAGGAAAATTAACTTAGTATTGATGAATAGATACATAGAATTAGCACTTACTGCGTAATTTAGGCCCAGTAATTATATATAAGGCAAGAGTATTGCAGCGTAGAGTTCCCCCCCTTTTTGCCTAGCTCCTTGACGTGGTGTGGGGGCTTACGAGTTGGCAGTTGGGGCGGTGGGGGTTATTCGTCCACTCCATCTGCCAACTCTAACTAATTTTGCTAGGCCCTTTCCTTCTCTTACTGTATGTTTTCCATTTCTCAGTTCTTCTGCTATCCTCTGGGGAAGCCAACTAGGGGTTTGATTTCCTCCCCTGCAATTTTAGGAGACTCAACCCTCCCATCTCTTCTGGTTGCTTGCCCTGTTCCCTTCCTCCCTTTCCCGTTTCCTGCTTCAGGAGGTTCTAGTATTCCCCGGAGTTTCGCTGCGGCGTTTATGACTTCAGCAAAGTTGGCGGAGTTCCACTTGGTGACAGGTGCCGCTGGCGAGGGCCCGAAAAGCTCGTTGTTGGGAGCTGGGCATGGTGGGATTGCCTCAGGGTTGCCGACTCCTTTCTTGCTTCAGTGTATGTGACGGGTAACGACGCTAGCTCCATCCTTTATGGGACAAAACTGATTGAGGACAAATATGCGTTTATTCACGTATGTTGGGTTGACAATGTTTCCAGCTCGAAGCCGGGGTCTTTCTCATGCAAATGGCCATATTCTGGTTTTCCTGGCCCTGCGGAGGTCTCAACCTTTCATTGCCAGGTGGCACCTAACAACCGCAGTATCTTCTTGCCATGTCATTCTTGTTTTATGTCTTATGGTTATCTCTTTCTGTAATTTCGACTGTGCTCATGGCTGACGATACTGACACGGCCAATCGTTTTGGACTTACCGGTACCCGACTCTGGCGATCCCCCGGCTGCTTCTAATGACCTTCCCTCTCAAAGTTCTACAATTGATACAAAGGCACCTTATGCAGTACTTATTCTGCAAAATTCGGTAACCGACTGGCAATCCCCCGGCTTCTTCTAATGACCTTCCCTCTCAAAGTTCTACAGTAGTTACACTGGCACCTTATGAAGTGCCTATTGAGCAAAATTATTCTAAAAGAGGCAAAGGGGACACTATCTTCCTTCAAAATGTTCCCCTCGCATTATCCTAAGACTCCCTGCATAAAATATTTAAGTCCTTTGGTGTAGTAACCCGTATCAGAATTAGTTTTGTAGACGAATGTGAGAATGTCAACAGATGCTACATCTCCTTTTTGGAGGAGGAGTCTGCTGCTGCTGCCTACGATGCTGCCCGGAATCTACCACTCGCTGGCTGCTGCGGTTCAAAATCATTGCAGCATTCTGTTAATATTGAGGATAGTGACTCCGATTATGTGCCAAATGTATTTGACGGATTTGATAAAATCCCAGACCTACAGCGCCCTACTCCTCTACCTAAATGGTTTGTAGCATATTACAACGATGGAGAAAGTAATTATATTAAGGCACATCAGTATTTGCAGAGGCAAGTCGGTGTCATCCCAAAGGAACATCTTAAAAAGTATGGGAAAGGTGTATTAATCTACGCTAACAACCCTGTACAGGCTAGGATGCTATCTCATCTGCCTTGTTCTTCTAATGGTATGGTTAAGTCAATCCAGGCCCACAAGTCCTTTAACTTTACAAAAGGGATTGTGTTTAGTGAGGACCTGCATGCCTTCACTGAAGAAACCATCTTATCTATGTGTCCCGAGTCAGTGTCCTCTGCCCGGAAGCTGAAGGGCAAGACTGTGTTACTTGTATTTTTTGGGTCTTACTTACCCGATTCTGTTGATATTGGGCCACTCACCCTGCGATTTAAGAAATTTCATGATCGACCTATGCAGTGCTACAAATGTTTTGAGTATGGGCACCTTAAAAAATACTGCACACACGAAATCCGTTGCGTCTGTTGTACAGCATTAAGCAATCATGAGGCTTCTGAATGTGAATCAAATGCATACTGCTACCACTGTCAGGGTGGCCACTCTCCCTCTTCCTTGCATTGTGATGTCTATAAACTAGAGGTAGACATAGACGTTCTGGCAAATACACAGCATATTAGTTATGGTGCTGCTAGATGGGAGTTGCTGTTCCGGAGTAAGCCTGGTACACGTTCATATGCTTCAACAGTTGCATCATCTGCACCAGTTACCCTCTCTAAAGTGACAGGCCAAGACAAAGTCACTATAGTGTCCCTATCATCTCACAGCAGCAGCGACAGGTGCAGAGTTCGGGGAGTGAGGCTATTCCTCCTCAAGCCTCTGTTCGTCGCAAACTACATTCCCATTCGAGTACTGAAAAGCATCCTTCCCTTCCAAAGAAAGACAGGACACATCATCGCGATGGTCGTACGCGTCCCGGCTCTTCGCCAAAGGGCAGGAATCTCAGGATGTGATGGGTGCCACAGGTTCATCTGGCGTTAATTCCTCCCCCAGGTCTTCCTCCTTCTCTAGGAAGATTAAGTCATCGGAAACTAGAGTTGAAGCGCCAACAACAAAGATGGATAAGAACACGGTCGTCCATGTAAAAAAAAAATACCAGCTTCTCCAATCTCCACCAAGGCATTCTTCACAGGAATGCTCAAAGAAGTGGCCCAACTCTGAGGATAGCTCTTTGCTAGTTACGAGGGTTCCCACTCGCAAGGGTGGAACCTCTCCAGCTCTGGTTAAGACTTACCTGAAGAGGTGGCATGCCGACTCACTTGGCAGGCTTTCTCGGCGACATTTTGAAAAGAAGTCTTTACCGCTAACCTCTGATGTTAATGCCCCCCATCCTAAAGGGGATGATTGTTTAGGGGGGGGGGGGGGGGGGGGTCTGGTTGGCTGGAAAGGTAACCCATTTTCTTTCCCACCAAAGTACCGCCTATCAATGCTAATGTATGGAACTGGACGACTGGCAGGATTGCTGTGGTGGATGTGGCCAGGAGAGTGGATTTAATCCACTCCAAAAATGATCTAGATCAGCTTTGCACAGTAACCCATCCTAAATAACTGTAATAGGCATTCCATACCCCAATGTATGAAACATGGTTGATGACCGCAATTTTCATTGGTGGGTTGCCCCTGCCAGCCCTCCTTAATTAGCCCCTCAAAGCTGATCTAGATCAGCTATTGAGGTAACTACTTCAAATCACTTGCAAAATCTTCTGCAGGGTCCCAGGTATCATGAATGGCCACTGCCAGTAAATTCTAGTGGCGGGGTACCCTCGCCAGCCATGCCCAAAAATGGCAAAACCCAAGAACTGAGTTAGCTCAGCTCATGAGGTAACCACTTAAAATCTTCTGTAGGGTCCCAGATATTATGAATGGCAACTTCCAGTAATTTCCAGTAGTGGGGTACCCCCGCCAGCCACCATTAATTAGCCCCTTAAAGCTGACTTAGATCAGCTCATGAGGTAACCACTTCAAATCACTTGCAAAATCTTCTGCAGGGTCCCAGATATCATGAATGGATACTTCCAGCAAATTCCAGTGGTGGGGTACCCCTGCCAGCCACACCCCAAAATTGCAAAACCCCAAAACTTACCTAGATCAGCTCATGAGAAAACTACTTCAAATCACTTGCAAATAAACACTAAATAGCACACCCATCACTAACATCAACATTGCTGTTCACACATTCAACATAACTATCCAAAACGCTTACAAAAAACAAATTCCAAGAGGTAACAGAAAAAGACACAACCCTTACTTCACACCAGAGATTCAAGACCTCATCAGACAACACTACAGTACACACTGAAACACTTACTAACAACCCACACATAGGACATCGCACACCAAATCCAAGCACTTAACACACAGATTAGCAACACAATATTGGAATAACTACAACCAAACACTTGATCACAAAACGAAACTCCCAAAACTATAGGCCTACAAAACGCTAAACAGCATCACACTTTCCAACAGCAACACAACAAAATCACATGCCGCAATCACAACAACAAACTTTATTCCTTCATATAAACATACAAGCAAACAATCTCATTAATAACTTCCCTCATGTCAGCCACCTAAACTCCCATCAAGGCGACCGACGTGTAATCCGAAGCAAGACCCTGGTTATGCACCCTTCACCAACAACCAGACAAAGCACATCATCAACAATCTCAAGCACTCACCTGCTTGTGGTCCAGACAACATAAGCAACATACACCATAGACACCTAGGACCACAGGGCATACAAGCACTCACCAACATATCAAACTACAGTTATTCATACACCACAATATCAGACATCAGGAAGCATAGTGTCATCATTACATTCCCCAAACACAACAAAGACCCCAAGCTGCCCTCCTCACACTGCCCCATCACACTCCGTTGCACCCCCTCCAAAGTCTGAGAAGGCCTCGTACTACAACTGACCCCACACGCTCTACCCATAGCTCCACCACAATATGGCTTCAGGCCACTGCAATCCACAAACACCCTTCTTACAGACCTTGCACATAGAGCTTCTGACGCCATCAACTCAGCCAGACCACCACACTGATCACTACTTGCCACACTCGACTTTAGTAAAGCCTTCGATGCCATCCCCGCCACAACATAACAAACAAAATCTACAACACAAATATGCACAATAATACAAAAAGGTGGCTGGCCAACTACCTAGCAGACACATGTGCACACGTATCATTTGCCGGTCAGTCTTCTAATATCAGAAACTTCACAAACAGAATCCTGCAAGGATCCATCCTGTCGCCCACACTCTCCAATCTATACATGCAGGATATACCTACACCCCATGCATCTCAAATAAATATAGCTTCCTACTCAGAAACACACACCAAGACCCAGACAAAGCAACACTTCTCCTTCAACCTTATCTCAACACACTACATGACTGGTGCACTACAAACAGACTCAAATTAGCACCAGCCAAATCCACTGCAACCCTCCTCACAAGCTGGACAACCGAATATAAAAACACCCAGCACCTCACCATAAACAACACTCCTCTAGAACACTCACACACACGCACAAAACCCTAGGAGTAACATATGATACTCTACTGACATTCAAACAATATATCACAAACATGAATAAACTGACACCCAGACTTAACACCCTCAGGTCACTTGCCCACACAATATTTGGACACAACAAAGAAACTACCAACACAGTATATATACAAACAATACATAAGATCAGTGATGAAAAATGTAAGCCCAGCCTGGGATTCTAACCTAACTGAAAAACACCACAAGACCTTGCAGACTATTCAAAGCAAAGCCCTAAAAATCAACACAGGTTGCACAGCTACTACACCTACATATCACCTACATCAAGAAACCAAAGTCCTCAAAATCAAAGACCACCTGGACATGAGAGGCACTCAATTCCTGGCAGCAGCCTCCACAAACCAACACCATCCACTACACTACATGGCAGTACACCCACAGACACCAAGGCATATCAAAACAACACCCAGCACATGGTATCACACACAAATACTGTAATCTCTCCCTCCCTGCCCACCCCAAACCAGCTTCCAGAAGCACATCCACACTCATATACTGTCATCTCTCCCTCCCTGCCCACCCCAAACCAGCTTCCAGAAGCACATCCACACTCATATCTCTCGCCGTTCCATCCAATCACTCGTAGACAACACGCAGTTGCAGGCACGACCTCCCGAAATCCATCTTTCTGAATCCTCCCTTCCTCGCGAGTCCACCTGGCCAGGCTGAGATGTGGGCACTATCCACCTCTTACCTCTTCTGAGCTATCAGAAGAGACTGGATATCTCCATCATCGACACCTGCCCAGGATGCAACACGGCACCCCATACTACACAATCACTTACGCCAACAACATAATCTACACTCCTTGAGAGCTTTGTGGGAAAGCCCGATCATGGCCATGGCCTTCCTTAGGGACTTGGGGATGTTTGGCCAGGCACCTTAGGGAACGACAACGACAACGACAACAACAACAACTTACACACTTTTCTGCAGGGTCCCAGATGTCATGAATGGCCACATCCAGTAATTTCCAGTGGTGGGGTACCCCTGCCAGCCACGCCGAAATATTTAATGACAAAATTTGGGAAACACATTATAAAGCTGATTTGCGCCAAAATCTGGTAAGACAAATATGCTGAAGCCACATGCAGAATTAGTAAGAAGGGCACCTTGGAATCAAATCTACAATATTACCCTTCATGTCGTAAAAATTATACTGCCGTCAAACGCCCAAAGGGAACCCCATCAGGTGAATCCCCGTCAATTAAGAAAGCTTGCATCGAAACCAGGAGTGACAGTAATATCCCCAAGTTTGACCGTTATGGTCTATTGAATATTCTGTGGGAAGAGCTGGAAAAAGAGAGGTGGCAAGGAAGACTGCAGAGGTTCTCCTGCATTGACCTTTTACCATTCTCCTCGGTTATATCCTCTCTCGGTTTCCCAGCAGAGTTATATGCGAATCACCTTGATCCATCATAAGTGATCTATAAACGTCCTTGTTTACACAAGCTATCTCATAATCACATACAAGCAGCACCTGCAAAGATTCAAGATCAGCGAATTAGTGGAGTAAATTATTTTAGTCCGCTCAACTGGAAGACAATAATTTGCTCTTGTCTTACAATGATTAGGTACTGGTATACAAGCAACATGACCTGCACAGGTACCCTAAGTACACTTCCGTTTATTGCTCTACAAATAAAGAGATGAAAAACATCGGAGATAAACCTTAGAACTCACTACATGATAAGATAGATCTATGCTCATATCATTTATGTAAACAGGATAAATGATTTATTTCCAGCAAATTTCCATGTCAATTGAGGGGAAATATCAATGTAGAACATCAATAGAAACAGGTTCCTGTCAACCCACTATTATAAATTTGGGACCCTGCACAATAAGCTGCACTTAATTGCAGGTGGTTACCTTGTGAGCTACCAAGGTCCGTTCTAGGGCTTTGCAATTTTGGCGTGATTGACAGGTACCCCACCACTGGAAATTACTGGAAGTGGCCATTCATGATATCTGGGACCCTGCAGAAAAGTTTGCAAGTGACTTGAAGTAGTTATATCATGAGCTAATCTAGGTCAGTTCTGGGGTTTTGCCATTTTTGGGCATGGCTGGCGGGGGTACCCCACCACTGGAATTTACTGGCAGTGGCCATTCATGATATCTGGGGCCCTGCAGAAGATTTTGAAAGTGATTTGAAGTGGTTACCTCAATAGGTGATCTAGATCAGCTTTGAGGGGCTAATTAATGGGGGCTGGCAGGGGCAACCCACCAATGAAAATTGCTGTCATCAACCATGTTTCATATATTGGGGTATGGAATGCCTATTACAGTTATTTAGGATGGGTTACTGTGCAAAGCTCATCTAGATCATTTTTGGAGTGGATTAAATCCACTCTCCTGGCCACATCTACCACAGTAAGCCTGCCAGTCGTCCAGTTCCATACATTAGCATTGATAGGTGATACTTTAGTGGGAAAGAAAATTGGTTACCTTTCCAGCCAACCAGACTCCCCCGGGCTCCCGGTCTATTAGTATATGCACCTCTGATATTTTACTCTCCTTCCGGTGGTCGGTTTCTCAGTCATTGCATGGAAGTGACCACTTTCCTATCATCATAGACACTCTTAATGGTCTTCCTCCAACTGCTCCTCCTAGGTGGCACGTTGAGCATGCAGACTGGAATGTATACTCTGAATTATTCTCGGGGACTCCAGATCTTAGTTCCTTTGACACACATAGTAGCATATGAGTACCTTGTAGATGTAATTCAGAACAGTTCGCTGATTTCTATCCCGCGGTCGTCTGGAACTCTTTCGAGGCCTGTGGTTCCGTGGTGGGATAATACATGTACTGCTTTGAGACGTGTCACACGCTCTTGCTACAGGAGATACAAGAACAATGCGACTCAGGTAAACTATGTTATATACCGGAGAGCTATGGCTAAGAAACTAAGGTATTTTAGGAGAGCTAAACGGACTTCATGGCAGAAGTATACCGGTTCTGTGACATGTAGGACTCCTATCAATAAAGTATGGGCTAAGATCAGGAAGCTTTCTGGGAAATTTGTTCCTAGTTCCCCTCCTTGCCTTCAAGTGGGTAATACTGTATCATCAGATCCAGTTATTGTCTCTAATATTCTTGTTTGCCACTTTGCTGAAGTCTCAGGTTCTTTTGGGCGTGCTCAGGTCCCTCCCATCAGTGCGACTGACCGAGATTCGGAGGTTTATAATACACCTTTCACCATGCAGGAGCTCATTCATGCTCTGAGTAATGCCGGCTCCTCTGCCCCGGGAGAGGATGGCGTGCATTATGACATGATCAGACATATCCCAGAAGCTTTTCTATTATTTTTGTTGTGTATTTTCAATGAAATCTGGAGTATGTCACTATTGCCGGAGAGTTGGAGAGTGTCTATAATCCTTCCCATCCTAAAGCCTGGGAAAGATGCGAAATTGTCTTCCAGCTATAGACTCATTGCTCTAACCAGTTGTTTATGTAAATTGTTTGAGAAAATGCTAAACCACAGGTTGGTATGGTGGTTGGAGACTGGTAATCACATTTCCTCGGTTCAGTTCGGCTTCCGTAAAAAACTATCTACTCTTGATCCTCTCTTTCGTATCACGACCGATATCCAGAATGCATTTATTACAAATAAACATACACTTGGTGTTTTCTTTGACTTGCAGAAGGTGTATGACACAACGTGGAGATTTGATATAGTGCAAGAAATGCGTAAGCTAGGCCTGACCGGGAAAATGCTGTTGTTTATCCCGAGTTTCCTACGCACTCGCTATATCAGTGTTAGGGTCGGGAATTGTCTTTCTGATAAACTTAAGCATCGTGAGGGGGTTCCTCAGGGGAGTGCGCTAAGTGTTTTTTGTTTCATAATGGCTGTAAACAGTGTTGTGGCGAGGGTTTCTAGTGAACCATTGGTGCAAAGTTCTTTGTTTGTAGATGACTATGCGATATATTATTCAGCGGCTGATCCCGATATGGCTAGACGACACTTGCAGAAAGCCATCGATTTGGCAGTCCAGTGGGCAAATGAGTGGGGTTTCACTTTTTCCCCTCAGAAGACTGTGGCAATAAAGTTTTCTAGGAAACAAACTTCAGTTGTACCGCACCTTCTTCTTAATGGTAATATTTTACTGTATGAAAGTTCAGTCAAATTCCTAGGGCTCACTTTGGATAACAGTCTTACTTGGAAGGAAAATATTCTTGATCTTAAGGCGTGTGTAATGAGATCCTTGGACATCCTGAAAGTGCTTAGTAATAAGTCCTGGGGTGCAGACTGTTCATCCCTCCTCAGGATTTATGATCCGGTGTGCCGATCTAAATTGGAGTATGGCTGTCAGATATATTCTTCGGCAAGCAAGTCTATCTTAAAGTTGTTGGACCCGGTACACAATTCAGCCATGAGGATATGCACAGGTGCTTTCCATACATCGCCTGCAGAAAGCATGTATGTTGTGGCAGGGGAATTGCCTCTTGATCTCCGTAGGGAAGAGCTTGGATTACTTTTAATGTTTAGAGTTCGCAGTTCCCCTGATAACCCTGCTTATCGCTCGGTCACCGATAGCCGTTTCCTTCCATGGTATGCAGCACGTAAAACCTACCCCAAGCCTCTCCAGACACGCATGAGAGAAGTGTTGAACGACTCTCGTTTGAACTCTGTTTTAATACGAGAGGTAAAGTTCCCCTCGTTTGCCCCGTGGGTTCTCCCCTCTCTGTCAGTATGCATTCTTCCCATTTACAAGGAGAAATTATCTCCAGCTGCAGCAAAGGCCATGTTTCTGGATCACTCCCCAAGTCCATAAATCTACTTCAGCATTGTACACTGATGGGTCGAAAATGGCATCAGGTGTGGGTTGTGCGGTGGTTTTGAAGGACACCACTCGCCTTGCTCGTGTGCCTGGGGTTGCCTCTGTCTTTACTGCGGAGGCGTATTCTATTATCCAAGCTTTGAAAGTGGCACGTGACTCCACTGAAACGGATTTCACTATTTACACTGATTCACAGTGTGTTCTTTCTGCCATTCAAGTTTACTCTCCTGTTCACCCATTGGTTCAGGACATCCAGGCATGGCTTTATTGCTTAGCATCTCGTCACAAAATTATTAATTTTTGTTGGGTCCCAGCTCATGTGGGGATCCAGGGCAATGAGGAGGCTGACACAGCAGCAAAAGAGGCTGTACTAGAGTGTGAGGGCCGGTTCTCGATCCCCTCTGAGGATTTGAAATGCAGTATCCGGTTGCTGATTCGGGAGAGGTGGCAGTTGAGGTGGTCTTCCCTCACTAGCACAAACCAAAAACTTAAAGCCATTCACCCCTCTGTGAAGCTTTGGGACTTATCACTCGTTCACTTAGGTAGACGTACGGAAGTAGTTCTCACAAGGTTGCATATTGGTCACACATATATGACGCACAAATACATATTACATAATGATCGGGGTGGGTGCCCAACCCCAAAAGGGGTTGAAATAGGGGAGCTATCCCCCCGCCGAAGGCGGCTTTCTAGGGCCTTTCCTAGCTGATGCTGACAGGACTGGGTTCTAGTCATGTGGTGATGGGCTGGTCTATCAGAGTGAGAACTGAGCAATCTCTGCCATACCCATAGCTTACTCTGACTGTCCCTTTTACTTAAATATTTTCTAGATCTCAAGTGACTCTCTTCCGTGGATTGACCTCCCAATCTACCAAGATTGGAAGCCAAAGCGTCACATTTTTCCTTTGCCCCTCAACTTTCTCTTCATAATTGCTGAGGGCCACAGGGCCCTGGGTGGGGCTTTGGTTTCCCGGGCATTTCTGCACCCTCCTCAGCTCCCCACCATGGAGTGGCTTCGGTCACCCAGGCTTTATTGTGGTCGGCAGGGAGGGTTCTGTGGGGGCGCTTGGTTATGGCCTTCCCCTTGCTCGGGGCCTTGGGGCTGTTCGGCCAGGCAGCTTGGGGAACAATAACAACAACATAGTGATCGCCCATCGCTGTGTGCTGTGTGTAACGAGGTACTGTCTGTAAGCCACATTCTAACCTCTTGTGGTAATTACTCATTTCCCAGATGCTCTGTAGGTTTTACTTTCCTTTCCCTGTCTGACATTCTTAACCAAGATGCAGATGTTTTTAAGCTCCGATCGTATTTATTGGATTGCGGTATTTTTTATGATAATTAATTATCCAGTGATTTTTACTTTTGATATTCCTTTATTGATATTTTATCCGTTTAATGTATCGCTACTTGATATCTTAATGCGTTTTACATTTTGAAATTCCTGTGATGATCTTTTAATGTTTAGATGTAGCACTGAATGATCTCAACAGGTCCCAGTGCTTGGCCTTTGTGCCTAAATCTTATCAATTCAAATGCAGCGTAGAGTTGAAATTTGTAAAACCAAGGATGGGTACTTTTAATGACTTTGGCAAATGTAGCAGATGTGGCATTAAAATATACTGGGTCACTATTAAATCTCTATATTTAATACTTCTGCCTGCTAATGATCTATAAATGACTGTACATCAAGTTGGTAGATATCATGGCTCTCTTAATGATCTCATGAAGTGGTGATGGTAACTTATTAAAATGACAGTAAACATTTCGCCAACACTGACATTCAGGGTATTGATGGCTCGGATGGTACTCTCAAAAACGTTGTAGAATATGTTAAGTGCACCTAGTTCATAAGATGAAGCAGACAATTCCCACAAGGTTGTGATGTGTATAAACTTGATGCAATCTTTTTGCCCATAGGTCTTCTCGAGCAGGGTTAATGCTGTGGCGTAGCTACTGACTATCAAAATATATCCTTCCAACAACTTATGTCTTTCTCCACATTGCTGGGTCGCCACTGAATTTGGATAAATGGAGTGTAAGTAGCTTTACCTCTACTACTTTGGACGTGAAACTATTGTTGGGTGTACTAGGGGATTTCGTAATAGTCACCTACAGTTTAGCTACGATGGACTTCATCACTTTGGAATACCCATCATTGTATACTGTTCCATCATACACCTCATACAAGTGATCATTGACCAAATCTAATTAATTGCGGTGCTTGCGTATTGTAGTAATTTTGCCCTTCACCTCAGAAGCATCTGCCCTCTCAATAAATGCGTCCAGATCATTGGTTAGCCTAAATAAACAACTCCTAGCTATTCCCCCTTTCTTCTTAAATTTTGAAAGTGTGGCAGGTATGTTGAAATAATTCTAGGCTTGGCTAAGCCTAAGTACTCCTAAGTCAAATCAACTAGCACCTCTAACCCCAAATGCATCAAGTATATATATTGCATGGTATTGAAGACCCCCCTTGCTATTTTCAGTAGTAGTTGGAAGAGTCATTCCAGGCCCTCGATGGCTAAGTGCACCCCATCATAACCAATCTCTGCATCTTGCACGTACATACTGTGGTAGCGAGTACTAGTATATGGGTTTTTTGTCTTTAGTCTGAAATTGATGGAGTTTCTGATTTTATTGTACGCGCTCCTGGATATGTCCCGAGGTGCAATATGCTTCTCGGTCAATATGATGTGGTAAATACCCCCGGTCCAAACTTAAACTTCCCGAGCTAACCTTTCCAAAACAATGACGGTGTCATTACTCCCCAGGACAATCAAAGTCAACTCTGGCCCTCTCCTAAACAAATCCCTCCAGGCCTGTGTAACCTTTATCGTTAACCTTAGCTCCTGCTACTGAAATCTATGTATCCCAAAGGTTTCGTCATTGACATGCCAGAATGACTGGTTGCAACATGGCTCGAATGCAGGATTGCAACGATTGCCACCAAACAACCCGGCCCACCACTACCAGCATTGCCGGCGCCCTTTTTTTTTTTTTTTTTAAGAGGCAATGAACGGAGGAAGGAAAAACACAGATAAAACAAAAAGGTCCATGTGCCTAAAGGCATCCTCCATTCATAAAATGTTTGTAACAACTGGATTTAAACATTAGTAGATTGTAAGTTTGTGGAAAGCAATTCGAGGGAAGTGAATTCCAAAGAGTAGTAGTTCTAGGGATAAATGAATTTTGATAAGCAAAAGTTCTGCATTGTGGAGGAGAAAGTGTAAATTCATGGGCGCTCTCAGCTGCCCTAGTTCTACGGGGAAAGATGTGGAGAGGCGGCACAATTGAAGCAAGTTCCTCGGAACAATTGCTGTGAAAATATCTGTAGAATAATGCAAGGGATGCAACGTTTCTTCGTATGGATAATGTAGGAAGGTCCTGTGTGATTGCAGGGTTATTGATTAATCTAATGGCTTTATTTTGAATATTGTCCAACTGCCTCAATGCAACCACTCCACTTCCACTCCACAGAGGTGAACAGTAATCCATCTGAGAACGCACATGACTTTTATATATTACGGCCAACTGCTCGTCAGTGAAGAATTCTCGAACTCTGTACAGGAGTCCCAGTTGTATAGAGGCATTCTTAGCAATGCTTCTAACATAATGTGTCCAGCTCAAGTTAGTAGTTAATGTTACACCGAGAATGTCAATACTAGGGGAAGTGGGAATATTTACATCATTAAAAAATATATGGGAGTCAGTGAGATTCTGTCGGTTAGAAAATTGAATGTACTTGGTTTTCTGTGCATTAAAGGAAACTAAATTCTTTTGTCCCCATTCTTCAATTCTAGAAAGGTCCTGGTTCAGAGAAATTGCAGTGTTTATTTTTGAATTTATAAGATCGGGTTGGGTGAAAGAATTGGTAAATGTGAAGGAACTGTGGAGTGTTGAGTCATCTGCGTAGGAATGTATTGGATTATGAGTGGTAGATATGAGATCATTGATATGAATGAGGAACAGAGTTGGGGCCAAAACTGATCCCTGGGGAACACCAGCATTTATTGCGTGAAATTGAGAATAAAGGCCATCTACCATTACACGTATTTTTCTGTTATGAAGATAAGAAGAAATTAGTGGAATTAATGATGCAAGGCCGTAGTGTGACATCTTCGACAATAAGGATTGATGCCAGACTCTATCAAATGCCTTTGATATATCCAGTGCTATTGTATGTGTTTCACCATGTTGGTCTGTAGCTTGGTTGATTTGATGCGTAAGAAGGCAAAGAATGTCTGCAGTTGATCGACATCGTCTAAAACTATATTGCCTATCACTGATTAATTTATTATTCTCAAGATGCTTAATTATGTGATTATTTAATATAATTTCAAAGACTTTACCAAGAGTGGAAGTTATAGCTATTGGTCTGTAGTTTGATGGATCTGAAGAGGCACCTTTTTTAGGAACTGGATGGATGTTTGCTTCTTTCCAGGGTACTGGGAAGCATGAGGTATGAGTACATAGACGGAAAAAAATTGCCAATACAGGAGCGAGCACCAAGGAGCAATTCTTAAGTACTATTGGAGGAATTTCATCTGGACCAGGAGCCTTATCTACTGAGAGATTCTGCAAAATAGTTTTGGCATGTCTGGTGTGGATCTTAAGTGAGGGAATTTCAGGCGAATTAAAATTAAGTACAGGGACATCTTGATTTATTTCATCTAAGGATGAGTTGGTGGAGAAAATATCCGCAAGAAGGTTAGCTTTACCTCGTGGGTCACTTACAAGATTGCCAGCCGGAGATGTTAATGGTGGAATGGATGAAGCAGTTGTGAAGTTGGATTTGAATGAGTTAAGAGTAGACCAAAATATTTTGTTATCATTTGGATTACTTAGAAGTTTATTTGCCTGCTTGTGGAGAAAGTTTGATTTAGTTAGGTTTAATACAGTTTTGGCATTATTTCTGATGTTTCTAAAGTAATTAAAGGCTTCATGTGTTTTTGATCTTGTGTATGCATTGTAGGCTATTGCTTTTTGTTCAGTTATTCTAGCACAATTATGGTCAAACCATTTCGGTGAATTAGATCTTTTACTGTACTTTTGATGAGGAATAAAAGTTTCCATTCCAATTTTTACAAAATCTTGTATGTGGCTCAAGGTGGAGTGTGCATCATTAGAAAAGAAAGAGGTCCAGGGAATATCAATAAAGAAACCTTGAAGACCCTCCCAGTCTGCCCTATCGTAATGCCATTTAGTCACCAAAACAGGTTCAGAGTGGGAAAGTGTGGTAGGTGATAGACAGGTGGCCTGTATCAGACAGTGATCAGAAGATCCTTGCCATTTATTACGCCCTTGGTGGATACCCTGCCCCTAACATCTCTCTTATCAAAAACACCTAGGAAGAAGGGCTTATGGCATGCCAAAAATATACAAGTTTCTCCCAACTGCTCTCATCAAAGATAACAGAAGCATACAATCTCCTCTCCACAGCCAGCCAACAGAAAACGAGTCTCCACTACCTACCCCACACTGCACTAATCCTAAAATTAACGCCTCCATGATAAAGGGGCTCACCTTTGATCCTATCATGCCTACCACCCTTGCGTTTCCTCCCGGAAAGCCAGCCCCTGCTGACCAGCGCCGAATATTAGTAGAAGCCAGGATGTGGAAATTGTTCAGCAGCATCTCCAGCGCTTACCCAGGCTGGAAGGAGAATGCTTAACCAGGTTCTCATTTGTTTTTCGCTTACCCAGGTGGAACAACCAGTGTCGCTTACCCAGGACACTGGCGCAGTAGCACTGACCCAGGTTACTGCAACACATAACACCTTTACCAAGCCAGCCACCAGCCCAGCAAAGAGAGAGCAAAGACCAGGCGCCATGACTACCAACCTCGACGACGCCCAAGAAGCCGTGAAAAGGAAGAAGGCGAGAGGACCAGAGCCTACTCAAGACTCCTAGAAAAACTATCCTCCCGAAATAGAGGAGCATTGTACCTTCAGCTAATATTGACGTTTTTTTCTTTGAGATCCCTAAAGACTTAACTTCAACAATACACACAAATATCCCTTTGCCTATGATGATACGAATGTATACGTTATAGATATAAGAGATCTCTTGATCTCTAATATAAAAGATATATGTTCCTACCTTAACCTAAGACCTTATTTTACAACAATAATGGAACACATAATAGCATTCCTCCCATGCTAACCACCCTCCCTTCCATATCCATATCTATGGGGGGGGCGGGTATATCCCCTGTGACCGTGTACTTTGTCCTAGCTTTCGTTTAAACTACACCCAAAAAAGGATATTAACTATGGACCTATGAAATCTGTGATCTCTTAGGGACATGTTGGTTGGTCAATTTATAAGCGATTAAGGGGGTAGTAATCGCTTATTATGGACCCTCTTCTCCCTCATGTTTAGCATAGTAGCTTTGAGGTTTTAAGATGTTCTTTCAGTTAGTTTGGCGATTTTGAGACCTTTCACCATTTTTTGTCAATATTTAGACCTTTTGTGGCCTTTAGGTGTCGATTTTTTCCTGGCGAGCAAGCGAGCCTCTAATTTTAGAAGGAATCGGCCTTCGGCCGGGAAATTTTTATACCGAAAAATGTACAAATTTATCTTGAAAGGGGGTCTAGGGGGTGTTTTTCTATGATTGATGAAGGTCTAGGGAGGAAACTAAAAAATAAATTAACCAGCGACGACAGGGAGCCATCAGTAGATAAATCACTCCCTAGTCCCAGCGACGGCAGAGCGCCGTCAGTAATATACTTTCCTTGTAACTGCCAGTATCAGGCAGTGCCTGGTACCACGACCGTTTGACCACTGCTCTAGAGTTGGCAACACTTCTCAGCTTATATCCAAACCTCTACAAGCTGGGAGAGCCAGTATTCCTCTATATTTTGAGGTGGGAGGTTGTTATATCTTGCCACATTGCTTGGGACTGGGGGGGATTTTCATTACTGTACCCTAAGTAACAGTAGGGGTTAATATATAAATATATAGACCAAAAACCAAGGTGGAAGGATGGAGTGAGGAACTACATGAACGAAGGCGGTGCTGGTTGGGGGGAGGGGCGTCGACTGACTGGGGACAGAGGTGCATGGGGGCGGTTCGTTCGTGGCCACCCCTTCGGGAATCACGGCGTCAGGCAATAGATAGATAGATAGACCAAAAACCAAGTACTACCCCCTTAACGAAGCTATGTCCCACGATGGCCACTGTTTAAGGGCAGATACGTGTAGGTCGTTTTTCTAGACCCCCTTCTCCCTCATGTTTAGCCTCATTACCTCTCAGATTTTAATATGTTTGCCACATTAGTTTGTCAATTTTAAGACCTTTCGCCGCATTTCTTTGTCAATTAAGACCTTTCGTCCTATTTAGGTGTCGATTTTTGTCCTGGCGAACAATAGTGTGCCTGTTTTTTTGGAAGAACCGGCCCATGTACAAATTAATCTAGAAGGGGGATCTAATGGATGTTTATTAAAGTTTGATAGAGATCTAGGGAGGAAACTAGTAACACATAAATGAAAATAAATAATACATAAATGAAAATGTCAACCTAAAAATTAACCATCTCCCCTTAAATGGGCAAGTATGTTGCCTGTTCTGGCTGGTAACCTATAAGTAACACCCCGTTCTGGCTGGCTGGTAACCTATAAGTAACACCCCGTTCTGGCTGGCTGGTAACCTATAAGTAACACCCCGTTCTGGCTGGCTGGTAACCTATAAGTAACACCCCGTTCTTAACATTAATCATCAATTACAAACTCCAATGTACTTGAATAAATTAATGGAAGCATATGGTCCTCCCGGGATTCAAACTCGGGACACCACACCCAGAACATAAGCATCTAAACCATTACACCACCAACACAGTTAAAGGTTGAGTACACGATCACGATTAATATCCATTTTAGAATTTTGGATATCAATCTAATCATGTACTAAGACCCAACTGCATTATGGATAGCCTAATGTTAAGCCGGAGTCACAAGAGCCCTATTTTCGAGCAATGTTTACGGGCAATTATGGTCTGAAAGCTTACAAAAATACACTTTATCAGAATTCAGCCACCTAACCTAATCTACCTTCAGTCTAGTTACCGATACCAGTGCGAAAATGTCCCGAAATAATACGAGAAAAAACTTGCTCATGGAAGATTGACGGAAAAAGTGCTCGTGTGACAGGGGATTGACCAGCGCAAGAGAGAGGCTAGAGGATAGAGGAACAAGAGATAGGCATAGTGTTGCCAATTTATCTACATTCCCGCTAGATTTAGAGGTATTTACTTCGATCTAGCGGCAAATGTTTACATCTAGCGACATGAATTCTAGCGATTTTCTGGAGATTTGAGCCATTTTAGAGTAATATTCTAGAGATTGTGGCATAATTCTAGCGATTTTCGGATTTTATTTACTATATTTTACTATCATTTTGGCTCGAACGTCCCTTGATTTTGGCCCTGTCACTCTTTCAACTATGTGAGAGACACTCGCTTCAGGCAGTTCTGCCTTTTGTATCCCTCACTCACATGGAAAAATAAATTTAAAAGACTTGATTTGGTAACCCTGGTAGGCAAGAGAAAGAAGGAGAAAACGTATCCAGGAGAAAGGACCATTTTTTTCAGAATTGTAATGGCGACAAAAAGTATGGAAGAAGGAATAGGAAAATTAATTTATATCACATTCAGTACCAGAGACGTCCTTTTCATCATATTCTGGTGGCCAGAATATGAAGAATTTATTCAGCTTAGGAAGGACCTCTAGCAATAATGCGGCATCAAACTATCTCAATCAGCCCCTTTTAACTACCACAGATCCTTCCTAAGCTGCCTAATATCGTCTAAATGCTATTGCTCTGCTCTTTTGACAGCTCTTTATTGCTCTGCTCTTTTACCAACTCTTTATGTGGGCTACTCTTTATTGCTCTGCTCTTTTATCTGCTCTTTATTGCTCTGCTCTTTTGACAGATTGCATTTAATACAATATAACACACGTCGCTGGTACTCAAAGGGATATAGATGAATAGATACATGTTAGCCCATAATACATAATTTAGGCCCAGTGTTTATCTATAAGGCTTAGCTGTATTCCCAGTGTATATCAATAAGGCTTAGCTGTATTCCCAGTGTTTATCAATAAGGCTTAGCTGTATTGTAGAGTTGAGAAGTGAAGAACCAATTAGGATGTAGCAGATATTAGGAAGTCGCTATAAACAATATGTAAGGAGCTTTGGAAGATGAATGAGTTTGGGGTGAGGGGTTGTTGATTTCCTCTTAAAAATGCCTACTTAGATGCGCATTAGATTGAGCATTTGTTATCATATTATTTCCCAAGGCATCCTCATCCATTCACATATATATTGATAAATACCAGTAATTAGTTGTGGTTAATGTATAATGCATGAATATAATCTATACACTATATATATGAAAAGAAAATAATATCCTGGATCGAGGGAAACTATAGAAAACCTAATTATCTTCGAACTAAACAAGAAATACAGGTAATGACGGTTTATGACAATTTAGTTCAGAATAGATTCGAAACCTTTAGGCCACGATTTACAATATATCCTATTGTGTACAGGCGCAGTCATTGATGTTTATGCAGACATTTTTGAAGCTGTCTCTGGTTTAATTAAATTTCCTTACTACTTCTTAACGACATACTTGCATTTTAGAGTTTTCAGTTCGAGGCTTCAAAATTTGCTATAATTAATGATCGCGACTGTACATGTACAGTATCCAGTATACAGACTTTAAAGACTGACAGATACATAAGAGTAACATCTTCACTCTTGTGTCCTAATGGCGGCATTACAGGCAGACCTGTTCTGGGCTGCCTCATTTGTCAAATTCTTATATTTGAGATCAGATCGTAGAGCCTGATTCCAAGTCTTTCGACGTCTACACCTCTGCTCAGCTCCCCCCACGTTCACTGACTTTCATATCGTCACCTAAGTTTGGTCAACTTCCTTTTCACATGCTAAAAAGACCTCCAAAGTAAAATGCAAGAAAAAGTTGTAAAATAGTTGAATGTCTCACCACAAGATGGCAGCACTACCGCCGTGGAAGTCCAGGTACCATGGCAACAGCGCACTTCTTTACACCCGTCAAAGCGCAGACTGCCAACCACGAATATTTGTTCGTCGTATATGCACCATTTGTTGTTGTGAACTGGAAAGAATATAAGTTAATAGTGGTGACTCTTTTGTAGTTGTGTCAGTTATGCAATGGTCTTACATTTCGAAACCCATTACGCCATCAGACAGTACACTAGGACCATACAGCTGGGAAAGTGTAGATAGCAGAGAAGAGGTGTTGTAGATAGAGGAAGGTGTTGGAATGGCTTTGCTGTGAATGTCATTAGTCTGTATACATCATCGAGGTGTCCCCTGACTGGGTGCGACCACTAAATGTCCGCCTTGTCTGGGATTGAACCCTGGTCAAGCAAATTCCCACGTGAGCGTGCTCTCCACTCAACCGCCGCGACTCTTAGATACAATGGCAATTTTAATGAAGTAGTGAGTTTAATACAATGGTCACTTTAATGCAGTGGGATTTGTAATGGAAGGACACTTAATGCAATGCCAACTTAGTAAATTGAAATTATGGCTGTAATACAATGTTGACATTAATGCAATGCTGAGTTTCCTTTAGTGTCATCTCAGTGATCCTTAGCCTACAGTAACCTTTAACCCATACTGTACCATAGTATTTTGCAGTGTATACAATACCATCCATTTTTGCAATAACATATTTTTCCGCAACGCGACATGCTGTATCTCTCACGGAAGCTTGGGAGTAACTGGCTTCTGATGGTCAGAAGAGCTGCCTGACGCTTGAGCAGTGTTGCCAATACCTAGCAGTAAGACCTACGACACATATTGGTGAAGACCGCTTGTTAACCCTTTGAGTACCAGCGACGTGTGTTATCTTTTATTCTAGCTTTATTTAGACGGTATTGTGCCGCTTAGGAAGGATCTGCGGTAATTAAAAGGGTTGGTTGAGAATGTTTGAAGCTTTATTATTGCTAGAGGTCCTTCCTAATCTGAATATAAACGTCTAATAGTTGCCACAAGATGAAGAAAAGGGCGTCACCGGTACTGTATGGGTTATTAGCATAGAATACAGAGCAAGCCTTGGAGATCCGCCCAACATCCTTGACTTATTTCTAACCTCTAACCCTTCTGCATACACTGTAAATCTTCTCCCTCCGTTGGGTTCCTTCAATCACAACCTTATCTTCGTTACCTGTCCTATCTTTCCCGTACAGCCTCCCTAATCCCCCCCCACCCCCTCCCCTTCCAGATGGTGGCACTAGTGGCATTTTGGCACTGCAGAATGGGAGGCTCTTCGGCACTACTTCTTTGATTTTCCTTGGAATAGTTTTTGCTTCAGTGGCTGGGGACCCTAGAGAGTGCCGAATGCATTATTGAGGTAATCCTCTTGGGCATGGAAGCATACACTCCATTTTCCTTCTCTCAAACTAACTCCCAAATATCGGCAATAAAAAAGGTCTCGCTGAAGTCCCAAAAGTAGGATGACCAAGAGTTAGTAAGAGGAACCGGCTTTTCGCCAGGACATTTTTCTACCGAATAATATACAATTGTATGTTGAAGGGGGGGGGTCTAGGGAATTTTAAGATTGATGGAGGTCTAACGAGGAAACTAAGAGATAAAAGGATGAATAAATACATAGAAACAGAAATAGAACCCTACCCCCTTAACCCCTTCATTACCGTTGTCATTTTTTAGCTTTATTCTGGCTGCTATTAAACTATTTTATTCAGCTTTATAAGGGTGTCCAGCAATTAACCTCTCAGCTGCACAGCCCCTGAAGTATACACCATAAGCCTGTGTGTAGGTATTTAGATTCTTAACTCACTAAAATTGTTAATTTACCATAAATATAATTATTACTTATCCATATGTGCCTATTTTACGTTTAATATGAAGATATTAACATGTAACAGCAATAAAACAAGTGGGAATAGTATTTGGGGGTGACAAACATGAAATATTGCAGAGCGGTTCATTCATGAAGTTGACGGGGAGCGAGAGTACACCCTCCCTCCACGAGTTCTGGTGAGATACTGGAGGTAGTGTAAGCTGCTACTCTCTCTCTCTCCTCCTTCCACACTCACCCTTTCCACCTTGGAACCGGGTGGAGATTTTTGGCACCATAAATAAACCGATAATTACAGGAATAGGAGAAAAAATATGGGGGGGGAAGGAGGGTACTTTGACAGATGTGGAGAAGTGATATGAGATATGGAGGGAAAAAACAAATGTTTCAAGTGCTACTGGGGCCTTTTAACCCGCTGAGTACCAGCTAAATATTTATAAATGTACCACCCAGGACCGGCTGATTCTGATTTTTTTTTTTTTTTTATTCCAGAAACTATAGCGAATGGGTTAGGAATGAAGGAAAAACCACGAAAAACCGATCAAAAAGCTCAAAAAATTATCCTACAGATTCCCCGAAAACGGATTTTACAGGAGTAAAAAATTGAAGGCAATTTCCCCCAAAAAACATGTTTTTGCGTGCTCACGCGCACGCGGTTGGACTTTGAGAGTTCTCAACCATCGGCATGGGTGCGTGGGATACTTACACAGTTCCCATACAAATCTGAGTCCTCTAGGTGCCATAGGACCGGAGTAATTGGGACCGGACCGGCCAGGACGCAAACCATGCGTCGCTGGGGTTTAGCGTTACATACATTGTGGACGCAAACTCTGCCTGGGGCTCAGTGGGTTAAAAGTTTGTTTTTAGGCCTAGGATCTTAAGTCTCCCCGCAGTCGCCCAGTAAAACCTCTTAAGAGTCTCCCTGCAGCTGCCGGGTTAACAGGCTTTCAACTATTTCACTTAATCCTTTTTACTACCGCAGATTCTTCTTGAACTGCACAAAACTGACTAAATAAAGCTAGAATAAAATGAAGAAGACGTCGCCGGTACAGAAGGGGTTAAGTGATATGGGAACTCAACGATCAAGGTATTTATATCGAAATAACATCTACAAAACAATAACATCATTTTATTGTAGCGTAACCCTGTGAGTACCAGCGACGTGTTATATTTAATTATAGCAATATTTAGAGGATACTATGCAGCTTCGGTAGTTGAGATAGTTCGAAACTCTGTTAATTGTTAGAGATCCTACCTAAACTGAATATAATCTATTGGTAATAGCCAGAATGAAATAAAAAGAATGTTTGCGGTACAGAAGGGGGTAATGGTTATTTGTTGGTCTATTTATTTATTGATATATCTATTTTAGTTTCCTCGCTAGACCTCCCATCAAGCTTAAAAAACACCCTCTAGACCCCCCCCCCTTCAAGATATATGTGTACATTTTTTGGTAGAAAAATGTCCCGGACGAAACCGATTCCTCCTAAATTACAGGCTCGCATATATCGCTTGGCAGGAAAAATGGACACCTAAAGAGGGTGAACGGTTAAAAGATCGGCAATCTAATGAGGCAAACATCTTAAAATATCATAACTAATGGGGAAAACTTCTTTTAATCTCATAACAAATGTGGCTAAGCAGGTGGGAGAAGGGGGTCCAGAAAAAACTTGTAATGGCTAGAAATCTTATCTCAACTAAATATAATCGACTTGTAGTAACCATAATGAAGTCAAAACAATACCTGTGATCGATCATCTGTCCAATCTCCAAGTTCTGCCTCTGGGCCGCCATCTTGTGCAGCTTAGGAAGGATGTGTGGTAGTAAAAAGGGTTGATTGAGATAGTTAGAAGCCTTGTAATGGCTAGAGATTCTTTCCTCAGCAGTAGCCATAATGAACTATAAAGAGTGGTCTAACCTGTGATCATCTCTCGTATCTCCAAGTCCTGCCTCTGGGCCACCATCTTATGCAGCTTAGGAAGGTTGTGTGCTAGTTAGAAGCCTTGTAATAGCTAGAGATCCTTTCTCATCTGAATATAATCGACTATGAACTATAAAGAGTGGACTAACCTGTTATCATCTCTCGTATCTCCAAGTCCTGCCTCTGAGCCGCCATCTGAGCCACGTTCTTCCCTGCAAGTACACAATAATAGGCAAGTACACATAAGGGGCGGCGTTAAGGGGGTAGTGCTTGGTTTTTAGTCTATATATTTAATTATTAATATATTTTTTAGTTTCCTCGCTAGACTTCCAGCAAGCTAAATACAACACCCCCTAACACCTTCCAAGATTAATTTGTACATTTTTCGATAGCAAAATGTCCCGGCCGAAGGCCGATTCCTTCTAAAATTACAGGCTCGCTATCGCTCGCCAGGAATAATAGGCAAGTACACAATAATAGGGCCGTTAACCCTCCCAATGACGTGTGGTATATATAATTTTAGTAGTTAAAAGGGTTGGTTGAGATAGTTTGAAACCTTATTATTGTTATAGGTCTGAATATAATCGCATAAGTTGCCAGCATATGATGAAAACGACGTCCCTGGTACTGAAGGGGTTAAGGTGGTAGTGCTTGGTTTTTGGTCTATGTATATTTATTTATTTATATATTTTTGAGAGTCCTCGCTAGACCTTCATCAAGCTTAACTCAACACCCCCTAGACCACCTTTCAAGATTAATTTGTAAATTTTTCGATAGAAAAATGTCCCGGCCGAAGACCGATTCCTTCTAAAATTACAGGCTCGCTGTCGCTCGCCAGGAACAAAATTACACCTTAATGGCACGAAAGGTCTTAATATTGGCAAAGAAATGAGGCGAAAGGTCTCAAAATTGCCAAAGTACTGGAACGAACGTCTTAAAATCTCCAAATGAATATGCTAAACATGAAGGAGAAGGGGATCCATAAACATGAAGGAGAAGGGGATCCATAAAAAGCGACTACCTCCCCCTTAATATTGGGTTATTCTTATATACACAACAATAGGCGTTAATAATGGGTAATTATTATATTCACAATATTAGGCACACTAGCGACGTTGTTTGTTTATATTTCAGGTGCATTTGGTAGCTAAAAGGATTAATTGAGATATAGTCTGTAATCTTTTGACGGGTAGACATCCTTCTTAACCCGCTGAGTACCAGCTAAATATTTATAAATGTACCACCCAGGACCGGCTGATTCTGATTTTTTTGTTATTCCAGAAACAATAGCGAATGGGTTAGAAATGAAGGAAAAACCACGAAAAACCGATCAAAAAGCTCAAAAAATGGTCCTACAGAGCCCCAGAAAACGGATTTTACAAGAGTAAAAAATTTAAGGCAATTTCCCAAAAATAACATGTTTTTGTGCGCTCACGCGCACGCGGTTGGACTTTGAGAGTTTTCAACCATCGGCATGGGTGCGTGGGATGCTTACACAGTTCCCATACAAATCTGAGCCCTCTAGGTGCCATAGGAGCGTAATTGGGACCGGACCAGACAGGACGCAACGTATGAGTCGCTGGGGTTTAGCGTTACATACATTGTGGACGCAAACGCTGTGTCGCTGGGGCTCAGTGGGTTAAGCTCAATAAAATTGTGTAATAGTTGACAAGTGAAGCAGCCCTTAACAAGGTCGTCTGGAATGCCGCCATTAAGACAAAGAGACTGAAACTGCACGTATGTGTGGAACACTCAGTCTTAAAATGTTATGTATGTATGTATGTAATATAATGAAAAGGATGTCACCTGTACTGAGTGGATTAAAATGTTGTAACTATAATGGAACGAGACAGCGAGGAACCAAAAGAGAAGAAAACATGAAGAGCACCTCTCGGTTTGGCTAAAGTGAATGGGGCAAAGCGTCTTAAAATCTCAAAACTAATGAGGATCTAAAAGCAAAGAAAAACTTAGCACTCGTTTTTGTTTCTATCTTTGTGTGTGTGTGTATGTTTTTTTTTTTTTTTTTTTTTTTTTAGAGTGAACTAACCATTTTTATTGAAGAGGGCGAAGTCGGGACAATACTGCAGCAAGAGCAACACCATGTCTCTCAGCTGGTAGAACACGGCCCTCATTAGCGCTGACTCTCCTAAAATTAATAAATAAATAAATAAATAAGAAGTGAAGAAAAATAATTAAGATATAAAATGACAGCTCAACCAGACCTTCAAGCTAAGACATGCACCCTAAACCCCTTACAAGCTTTATTTATGCGTTTTTGGTAAAAAACTTTCTCGACAAAAGTCTGGTTTCTCTTAGATTTCAGGCTTGCTATCACTCGCCAGGATAATATCAACACCTGAATGGGTAGAGACATACAGGGTGTCTCAAAATAGATGCAACCCATTTACATTATAATAATCTATTACTCAGACAAGAAACTCCAAAAAAAATATTACATTATCTAGAAGCTGATATTATAACAATTAACCCACTGAGTCCCAGCGACGCAAACAGTGCGTCGGCAATGTATGTAACGCTAAACCCCAGCGATGCAGACGTCTGCGTCAGTGTCACTCCGGTCCTATGGCACCTAGAGGGCTCAGATTTGTATGCGAACTGTGTATGTATCCCACGCACCCATGCCGATGGTTTAAAACTCTCAAAGTCCAACCGCGTGCGCGTGAGCATGCAAAAACCTGTTTTTGGGGGGAAATTGCCTTCAATTTTTTACTCTTGTAAAATCCGTTTTCGGGGGCTCCGTAGGACCATTTTTTTAGCTTTTTGATCGGTTTTTCGTGGTTTTTACTTCATTCCTAACCCATTCGATATTGTTTCTGGAAAAAACAAAAATCAGAATCAGCCGGTCCTGGGTTGTACATTTATAAATATTTAGCTGGTACTCAGCGGGTTAAAAAAACTAAAGATTTGAGGTCTCTAGCTCAAAGGATACATCCATTAGAGCACATATTCCAAAGGATTACCGTTGCGCTGCAGACACACTTGAAGGACGAGCAAAGTTGTCAATCACCCTGACACACTCTTCCTTCCTGATGGCACGAATCTGCACTCTGTGAAATGCATAGCCCGGGTGGACCATTTTTGTGATTGACAACTTTGCTCATCGGCTTCAAGTGTGTCTGCAGCGCAAAGGTAGTCATTTGGAACATGTGCTCTAATGGATGTATCCTTTGAGCTAGAGACCTCAAATCTTTATTTTTTGTAATTGTTATAATATCAGCTTCTAGAAAATGTAATCTTTTCTTGGAGTTTCTTGTGTGAGTAATAGATTATTATAATGTTAATGGGTTGCATCTATTTTGAGACACCCTGTATAATCACCAAAACGTTAATACAGTCAAAACACAAATTGCTTTCCTACCTTTACTGTGAGTTAAGTCGAAACCAAAGACAATGTATGAGGGGGCGCTAATCCAGATAGTCCTACGTGCTCCTTGGATTGTCTATCGGTTATACATAAATATGGTGCCGAAAAGTTAGCTGGCCAGAAGATTCAAAATGGCACTTAGGTCCCTTTGGAATAAGTAAGGGGCTGCTAATCCAAAAGGACCTAAGTGCTATTTTGAATCCTATGGCTATCTATCTTTTCGTCAATATATTCATGTATAACCGAAGAAGAATCCAAGGGGCACTTAAGACCCTTTGTAATGGCGCCCCCTCATATGTTTGATCCCCTGAACAACTGAATTAAAATAGCCGGGGCGGGAGGGAAGGAGGGTGTTAAGGGGGTCCACCTTGTTTTTTTCTCTTTCTCTCTCTCTCTTTGGCTTGAATCCATTCGGACCCATTTAGCCTACTGTTGTTTTAAGACGTTTACCCGCATCCAGGTGTCAATATTCTCATGGCGAGCGGTAGCTGTAGCCAACATATACATATTTTTGTTTTGACAGTAAGCTAAATTTGTACATTTGTCGATAGAAAAATTTCTCCGGCGAAGCCGAATTTTCCATACAATGCCGGCTCGCTTTCGCTCGCAGGAATAAATCGACACCTGGATGGGGATAAACGTCTTATAACAGTTGGCTGAATAGTGCCGAATGGATACAAGCCAGGGAAAGAGAGAAAAGGAGATTAAGATAAAAAAAAAAGTGACTCTCCTTATGCATTCACGCCCTCAACAGCCAGGGTTCTCACTTTACCCAGAACAATGGTGGGAAGAGATTTGGGGTTTTAACTGTACTGTACATCATCAGCGCTGACTCTCTTACATATAGATGGGGATAATGCACAATGTTCCTAAACATATCATTAACTCTAATTATACATGATAGGCAACACTCTACATTATCTATTACCCCATGTTACCTGTACACTAAGTCAAAATTGCCTAATCTTATCTTACTTAATTTTCCACAACCCAGATAATTATATCATGCTGCCAGAGAACAGCCAGAGAAGGTCATTCAATGAGCTGAATTAACAAATTGTCACAAATTGTCATTGTGATGTGTATAACAGAAGTACCTCCCGCCATCTTTATTGCGCCCCTCCCACGCCGTACGGCCATGTGGTGACGGCGGTTTCGACTTGTTTGGACAAGTTTAAAAAGTTGAGGGTATCTTCGCCTTGATGCGTCCTTTCCATGACTCTCTTGACCTTGCAGGATTTTGCACCAGACTTTGCGAAACACATCGTCATTTTAATGTCTGGAAGGGTCGGGAGGCCAGTGTGACAGGCCCTTGGAATAATGAAATTGGTACAACAAAGATATTAATTTTAATTAAATAATTTAACTCCCAACACCAAACCCCCTCAAATAAAATTAATAAATGCATGTGATCCTCCGGGATTCGAACCTGGGATATCACATACGGAACTTAAACACTATTATACCACCAAGATTCAGCACATGACTACGATTAATATCCATTTATCGAATACTGGATATCAATCTAATCATGTACTGTGCCCAACTGCACTATGAATAGTGTAATGCTTAAGTGAAAGGAAAGAACAAATTATGGAACGCAAATCTCAAAGGACTGACAAACTAACTAATTGTTCATGAACCTATAGAAATCATCTAAATTAACTAATTTCACTCCAAACATCAAGAAATTAATGAAAGTATGTGATCCTCCCGGGATTCGGACCTGGGATACCACATACAGAACATCAACACTAACCATTACACCACCAAGACAGTTAAAGGATCAGCACATGACCACGATTAATATCCATTTATCGAATACTGGATGTCAATCTAATCAAGTACTGGATCTAACTGCACTATGAAGAGAGTAATGCTTATGTGAGAGGAAAGGACTGACCTCGCAACTATAGAACCTATAGAAATAATCTTAATTTATGTATTCCATTCCCAACATCAAACTCCCTCAAATGATATTAATTAAAGCATGTGAAAGAAATGTATCTATAACACATCGCATACCCGTCTTGTTAAAAAAGAAACTCCAGTAAATGTCTATCAAAATATATACAGTATATACTATAACTGACAGAACTTAACAACTTCAAATAACATGTCACCAATACAACCAGTGCTTTGCAGACTGCAATAATAAACAATCACTTAACCCCTTTAGTATATAAGGAGACAAATAACACCATTTTATACCGTTGAGGAAAGGCGTATGGAAATCAGATGGTCAATTGAGACGGTCTTTACCCTTTTGACAACCCACAGGTCCATCCTAAGTTGTATAGCATTATTTAAAGATAGCCACAATAACGTGAACAATTTGTCCACAAATACTGAAAGGGTTAACTGGCACAGCGACTACTGAGGCTGCACCTCTTAACCCTTTGTGTACCGGGGACGTCTTAACCCTTTGTGTACCGGGGACGTCTTAATATTAATTGTATTTTAGCTCTTTACAGGGTTGACAGGATATGGAAAGTTCGGGAGGTGTTCACCATGTTGTTGGCGAGGTACAAGAAATACTTTTACCCCTTCCTCAATTTGGTGATTGATGAGTCGCTCGTGCTCTTCAAAGGACGTCTTGTTTTCAAGCAGTATATCCCCTTGAAGAGGCATAGGTTTGGAATCAAGCTCTTCGTGTTGTGCGACTGTGAGACAGGTATAGTGCTGGACATGATCGTGTATACAGGAACTGACATTGACATACCAAAAGTTGCTGCCAATGACGCCATGGGCATGTCAGGAAAATGTTGGCACCTTACCTGGGCAATGGCCACGTCTTGTACACTGACAATTGGTATACTTCTCCTGCTCTCTGCCAGTTTCTTCATGACAACCAAACGGGGTCATGTGGGACTGTCAGAAAGACAAGAAAGTTTATGCCCAAGTTTGCAGATAATGTCATTCCTCTTTCAGATCCCTCCTCCAGCGACACACCTTCTGACGATGAACTAGTCCAGGAACACCGCGAGAGGCATATCCGAAGAAGGCGACGAAGGGGGCAGAAATACAAGCAACTGGAAAAGTCCGGGAAAGTTGTAGCCCTGAAGTGGAAAGACAAAAGAGACTTTCACCTGCTTTCGACAGTCCACACAGGTGCCCAGGTAAACTCTGGTAAAGTCCACTACCGAACAAAGAAGATCATCCATAAGCCCGACTTGGTAGTGGACTACACCAAGAACATGCGCCTGGTGGACAAGTCGGATTGTCAACTGGCAGGCGTTGAGTGTCAGAGGAAGACTGTGAAGTGGTATCACAAGCTCTTCCTCCACCTAGTTGACATCACGATGCTCAACGCCTACAACTTGTGGTTGGTCAAGAGAGATATGGCACCAAATAAAAAACTCAAATTCAGGGAATTTGTCTACGTGTCATATCAACTCCTGACGAAGTATGGCACCCCCACTCACAGGCGTACGTCATGGCGTGGGGATCACGTCCCTGACCGCATCCAGGTTGGGGTGGAAAGACACTTCCTAATCCACACGGACCTGGTTGGCACTCGTCACAGGCAGCTGAAGTGTTACGTCTGCATGAACACCTCCAGGAGAGCCTCAACAACCAAAAAAGTCACCACAATGTGCCACAAGTGCAAGGTTGCACTCTGCTTGGGGGACTGCTTCAGGGACTACCACATGTATAAGCACTACCGAGTGCCGCCCCCTGCCCTGGACTCGTGCCCTACCTTACCTGACCTAACTGAACACGCTACCTCATAATTTTAGATTTATATTATATAATATATATATTTTACAAAGATGTCCCTGTGATATGTTCTTATATGCCTTTTTTCATTATATAAATATGTCTTTCATTATTTAGTTCCTATGTTTCAAAGATGTACATGTGATATGCCTTTTTTCACTATATCAATATTTATGTTTGTTATAACCAATATTTATATATCTTAACCTCAAATGAATTGTAAAAAAATAATTGTTTCAATAAATCCTGTCCAACCTACTTATAAGATGATAATAAAAAAAAAGTACAAGGTCATGTCATTGTATTCTTGCAATATGATATATTCTATGAATATTTCATATTGCTTGAATACAATGACATGATCTTGTAAAAAAAAAAAATATCAAAAAAATTATAAACGGTATAAAACCTTCCCCATAACCCCCTCCTGGATTCGATCCCACTGCCCTGCCATACTTTGAGATTTCCAATCCGTCACTTTACTGACTAGGCCACAGCAGCTCATAAAATATGTCACTCAAATCTTTGTCTACAATCGAGATGACAATATACAAAAACAAATTATTTATCCCACCAATTTACTTTTGTAAATTGATGGGATTATCAATCATATCATGCAAAACTATATAAAACTTTCTCTCTGTAATTATAGAACTCTATTTGTTCAAAAATTGCCCAAACACTCACCAAAATTGCCCCTCTCAGTGTGACTCCAATCATTATCACACGGTCAGTGGGTCAGTGGGTGACCCTTCCCTCCCTCCATCCACAACACCTCTCCCTGTCTGAGTTTGGCTACCAACTAAATTCGTATAAATACAGCATGCATAAAAAAATCTTCAATACATTTGTATTGTGTAATCTTGTAAATAATGAATAACAACTGTGTGGGTGTCGAAAATTGCTCAACCATCTTTCTTATATCTCGCCTACGCCCTTACGTGTGTATATTGGATTATACATAGTCATGACTATCATACAAATACTTCAAGTAGGTCTCGAATATACATTTAGATTGCATATTACTTGCAAATAAATATATCTAAGTGTTTCTGATGGCAATCTGCCCTTCCCTTTCACAAGCGTCATTCGACACCAGTCTAAATATAGCTCAGTTCCCAGAAAGGTTATCTCCCTTCCCTCGTCTGTGACCTCCCTCGTTCCATCTACCCCTCCTCAAAACTACTCTATAATATCGTACTTTATTTACAGTCAATGGCCTAGCTATTTCTGTGCATACTTCACATGTGTCTAAAATGCAATGTCTGCTTGCATAAAAATGCAATTCTGAAAGCCATCTATACGAACGACATACGCATGTCTCACTTTCTCTCTCTCCATTCATGACTCATGTTTCTAAGTAAATACTCTCACTCTCTTTCTCCACCCTGTGGGCTCCCGGGTGACAACGAGCATCAGACACATGCTAGACTATAAGGTTGAAAATCCCACGACATCCATATGCCTCGGGCGCCTCCAGATTGTACACACAGGTGTCTTTCTTTATTCCTTTCTTCCTTCCTTCCCTCCATCCCACCCACCCACCCACCTTTTGTCTCCCGTCTCCATAAACACATTCATAATTTGCGTAAATATCGCATCAATTGGTCTGTATGCGGTATATTCCTTGTTATATGTTACGCCTACATACGTACATGTCTTTATTATAGCATGACAGTGCTCTAAATACGAGATATACATGATATTATGGCGCAACACACCCTCTCCTCCCCTTCCTTCTCTCCCTCCCACCCACCCACCTTTTGTCTCCCGTCTCCATAAACACATTCATAATTTGCATAAATATCGCATCAATTGGTCTATATGCGGTATATTCCTTGTTATATGGTACGCCTACATACGTACATGTCTTTATTATAGCATGACAGTGCTCTAAATACGAGATATTCGTGATATTATGGCGCAACACACCCCCTTCATTCCCGCCAGACAACAACCACACCTTCGTTCCCGCCTAGAAACTCATTGATAATTCGCTTATATATTGCAATATGGGTGGCCTACATACGTACACATACGTGCACATACTTACACGTAGTCTAAATAGCATAAAAGAGCTCAAAAAAGGAGAGATATGCGATATTATGCGCTATCCCACCCCCTCCTCCCTCTGCTTCCACCCCCTGGACGCGGGAATATTCGCCCGGGAAATCTCGCCGCTCGATGACAATCTAGCCGCGCGGTGCCATTCGCTCCACATTATCCAACTACGGACTGCTCCCCCCCAGACATTTTTGGGGGGTCAAATATAATTATATGGGCCGATGCATGCTAACATTCCCTACACGCTGATGTAGTTTTTATCGATATTGGCAATGGGCCCCAAAATCATCATACGTGCGCACAGGGGTGTGGTGTCTATTACCCCCTGTGCGCACGTCTTAGGTTAAGTAACTCAATTATTACAAAAGGTTTGGAAGTCATCATCAGTCATGATATGAAACCAAAAAAGCAATGCAACATTGTTACATTATCAGAGTTATTAATAGATATCTACAGTAGAAGCGTGAATAACAACAATGTATTTTTAAAATTTCACCCGTCTTTAGTAAGGCTTCACATGGATTATGTTTTTAATTTTGCTGTCCAGTGTCCATAGATTGATTGGAAGTTACGATACAAAGAAGAATGGCAAAACAATCCAGAATAATAGAACATTAGAACATCAACAATATTCTAACGCCTGACGACTAAGGCCAAATGACACGGAATTATAGCCAGAATGGGTTAGAACATTTAACAGAAGTAAACAATTATTGAGGTAGTGAATATAATGAAATACATGATATGGTCAGTACAAAAGAAAGGGGACTTGGGAAAACATTAGGCTTGCATAAATTAGAGGTGTAGAGTAAGAGAGGATATGATACAGATGCTCAAGTTGTAAGTGGGATCCACAAAGACGATGTGGAAAACGGACTGCTGCTCCGTGATAAGCATGCAACAGTTTGGTAGATATGTAAAATAGGCTACCGATTGCTACAGAGGATCAATAACGACGGAAAGCTTTGACACATAATTAGATAGGCACATGGCTGTGATGTGCTGATTGTCAATGGGATCCGTCGTGAATGGGCCAGTCCATGGTATAAAGACTAATATTAGTCTTTATACCATGGGCCAGTCAGCCCATGGAGTCGGTCTTCTGAAAAAAATCCCTCTTTTATGATTTTTGTTTATGTTAATGTTTATGTAGGCCTAGTGGAATTAGGACGCGTATTTGGCAGTTTATTCAGACTAGCATTATACTATTATATTCAGAGTAGAAAAGGAGACTATTTTATTCAGAGAAGTATTTAGAGAAGCATAAGGAGATATTTTGGGCTTTTATGGACTTGGAAAAAGCGTATGATCGTGTGGACCGTGAAGCAATGTGGAAGGTGTTAAGGATTTATGAAATAGGAGGAAATTTGTTAGAAGCAGTTAAGAGTTTTTATGAAGGGAGCAGAGCATGTGTGAGAGTAGGAAATGGTGAGTTGAGTGAATGGTTTGAGGTAAAGGTAGGTTTGCGACAGGGTTGTGTAATGTCACCATGGCTGTTTAATATGTTTATGGATGGTGTGGTGAGGGAGGTGAAAAGGAGAACTATGGGAAGAGGATTGGGTTTAGTAGGAAAGAATGGTAGAGATTGGGAGTTGAATCAGTTGCTGTTCGCTGATGACACAGCATTGGTGGCGGATTCTGATGAGAAACTGCAGCGGGTAGTCAAAGAGTTTGGTGTGGTTTGTGGAAGGAGGAAACTGAAGGTGAACGTCAATAAAAGTAAAGTAATGGTGTGTAATAGGGGAGAGCATAGGGTGAATCTAGATGTGAGGCTGGATGGGGAAATATTGGAACCAGTAGAGTGTTTTAAATATCTAGGAGGAACGATAAGCAGGAGTGGAGGTAAAACAGAGAGTGTGTGAAGGAAGGAAGGTTTTTGGAGCAATGGGAAGTATGTGGAAGACGAGAAATCTCGGAGTGAAAGTAAAAAGTGCACTGTATCAAGGAATTGTTGTACCAACAGTGATGTATGGGGCTGAGACATGGGCTCTGAAGAAAAAGGAGAAAAGAGGGCTGGATGTGATGGAGATGAGCTGCTTGAGGAGTATGTGTGGAGTTACTCGTAGAGACAGATTGAGGAATGAAGAGATACGTAGGAGAGTGGGGCAGCAGGAACATTTGTCAGCCAGAGTAGACAGAAGGGTGCTGAGCTAGTATGGTCATGTTGAATGAATGGGAGATGAAAGGCTTACAAAGAGAATATGTGAACAGGTACAAGGGGAGATAGAAGGGCAGGAAGACCACCATTGAGATGGAGAGACTGTGTAAGAAAGGCTTTGGATGATAGAGGAATGACTATAGATCAGGCAGGGGAAGTAGTGGTGGACAGGAGTGAATGGAGAATGCTTGTGAATAGTTGAGTGAACACGTGGTCATTTGGAGCACGGGGTCGGGCGCAAGTTGGACTAGATAATAGTCCATCAGGCGCCTGGCCCGGGGAGACGATTAATATGAAGGGTGCGCCTGGAAGTGTGGTGGGAGGGCTTGTGGCTTTGGCTCCGCTGCATGTCTGCCTGCCGAGATTGGAACCTCTCTGGGTGGTCGGGGGCCGGAGGAGTGCTGGAGCGACCTTGGTGACCCTGGTCTCTGGGTCTTCTCCTGGGTGACCTGGATGTGTGTGAGTTTGTGTTTTTTATCTGATTGATATGCAGGATTCGAAGTTGCATAATAATTCTATTGATATGCAGGATTCGAAGTTGCATAATAAATCGTAGGCAGTGTCCACCAACCTTTAACTGTCTTCGTGGTGCGATGCATAAGGTGTTGATTTTCGGTGTGAGCATCCTGGGTTCGAATCCACGGACTGCCACATGTGTTTGTAAATTTCATTAATCGATTTTAGGAGTATAGTTGGTTGTTGGAAGGAACATAATACTTGATATTGGTTCAGGGGTAATTTATCGAGAGGACTTCCCTAGTGGTTAAGGCCCCATTAATTGCTCTTTCCATTCACATATGCATAGCCTACGTGAGTTGCAGTTGGGATGTGTGTACATGCTTAGATTGATATGCAGGATTCGAAGTTGCATAATAAATCGTAGGCAGTGTCCACCAACCTTTAACTGTCTTCGTGGTGCGATGCATAAGGTGTTGATTTTCGGTATGAGCATCCTGGGTTCGAATCCACGGACTGCCACATGTGTTTGTAAATTTCATTAATCGATTTTAGGAGTATATAGTTGGTTGTTGGAAGGAACATAATAATTGTTTTATGTTGTTTTTGTGTTTTCCCTGTTCTTGCTCTGTCTTGAGTCGGCTACCCCCAAAATGGGGATTGGGCCTGAGCATATAGATAGATAGATAGATATTTCCATAGTAAACAGAATTTCTCTAAGTTAGATTCTAAAATCATGATACAGTAATGATAATGTTCTATATTCTAATAGTATCTCATAGAAACAGTAAGAACTTTAGCTGTATATTAATACACGTTCTTATCATTAATAATATTACCTGATGCAGATGTTGCAAATAGAACTACTTGTATAACCCAGCACTGCAAGATGATGCAGATTATAACATACCTGTATTATTTAAAGTGTTAATTAGATAAAAGAACACAATTATTTACACCTCATTGTTTTATCAGGAAAATCAGCGTAGAATGTGGGTTTATAACACTGAACTTTGCCTTCCGTTTCTCTGTGTGTGTGTTAATCTACAAATAGTGTAGTGTGAAAATCGATTGATATTAACCTCAGAGAGAGACTGAGACTGAGAATGAGGAGACTGAGACCGAGACTGAGACCGAGACTGAGATTTCTAATATGATACAAACAAATAATGATAGCAATATTGTCATATGTAGCGCCCAACGTGTGCGAGTTGTGTGTGCCCTGGTTGTGGTAGTGTAGGCGGTGGGGGTTGCCCAGACACCACGGATCTCTGCTAGACAGGACCACACGGGCTGGGGACGGGAGTGCAAACTAGACAGGTGCCACGTACCTAATTTTGTCGCAAAACTTAGTTGGGCTACTGTACATTCCCATACATTGTGTCTGTAACCAACCTATGTATACCTGATGTATATATGGATCTATTTGTCTTGCCATTATTTTTCCTGACATATTCAGATTTGGAAGGGCGCATTTTCTAACTCCTTCATTATTCATCGGATCTCCTTGATATTTTAACACTAATCTAATCAATTAATTTGAGGCACTTTTTGTTCTATGACCGTTTTTGCGGCTAGAAATAAGAGTAGAAAGGGGTCTAAGAGTCCTCACTATTATTCCTCCATCAAGGTAGGGGTGAACCTGTCCCCGCATACCTTGTCTGGTAGTTTGCTGGGTTATAAGGGAGATCCTTATGATATTACTGAGTATTATCTTGCATTCTGATGTCCTTGGGGACAGATTAAGGGCCGTATATGGGTACACTGTATGTGGGTATTAAATACAGTGGTGAATTAGGTGGTTCCATTTGGTGTAGAGGAACTCTCCTACCTGGTAATGGATTAGCCTATGGTCCTGGTGTGAGGCCGGGATTGAACAGTTTCTTACTGTACTCTCAGCTGTTTTTGTGCTAACACCAGCTCTCATTGTGTGCCCCTGGATTTAACACCATAACATCATACCAGGATATTTTAGTACCACGGATATCTTGGAGAGCTGTCACCGGCCTGGGAGTATAGTCCCCAACAATAGCTGAGTGTGTTTTCGTAACCCTTTATTAATTAACCCCTTCAAGTGTTACCATAAGTTTTCTTTATTGCGTATTTGCTTTAATTACTTGTGTAATCCTTTTAATAATTAGTAATTAATGGTAATAACCTAATACATATTGTTTGCTAAGTTAATAATTTATTACTTGATATAGAATTTTGCTTATTCAGTCAGTTCTTAAGTAATTAGCACCTGGTCACCCATTTAGTATTTGTGCCTTATTTTAGTGTGCCGTGTACCCCGCTATTTTTGGGTATCCGTTTATATACGTCCGGGTACGTGCCGGCACTGTTATTGTTCACCATATTTATTGATGCCATAGCCCCAACTAGACTATTGGATATCATTCAAAATGTCGGTAAATATCCTGTTTAACACCGGGGACGATTTTTACAAGTACAGGGTGTCCATAAAGTCTCTTTACAATTTAAAAAAATTATTACCAATGCAATTGATGAGATATTTTAATCATATTTGTTGTATGTACTCGGTGGTTATCAAAGTTTTTAATAACATTGCATTTGTCCATTGGTCCATTTTTCTTCCACGAGAAAACAATTACTGCAAATGTTTACCTTGACCTTTTGACTGAATATGTGGCACCACAACTAGATGACCTTCAACCAACCATAATTAATCAGCAAGATGGAGCACCACCACATTGGGGACTGCGTGTTCGTGAGTTCCTAAATCAAACATTCACAGACCGGTGGATTGGAAGGGATGGCCCGATTCCCTGGCCACCTCGTTCACCAGATATCACTCCCCTGGACTTCTTTCTATGGGGTTATGTTAAAGATATCGTGTATCGAACAGAGATACGGGACATCACTGACGTAAAGCAAAAGATCACTGATGCCATTGCGACCATTGATGAGGCTATGCTACAGCGAACATGGCAAGAAATCGAGTACCGTCTTGATGTGCTTCTCATTTTGTAATAATTTCCACATATTTGTCTGTTCATTTGCTTTTGTAATAAATATTTTAAATTGTAAAGAGACTTTATGGACACCCTGTACTGTATGTTTTTTTTTTTTTGTATAGATGTTATTTTATGAGCCTCGTCGGAAATTGCAAACCAAACATTATCCATCAATCTTAAGACACCCAAGCAACAAAACATATTCGCTCGCTCGCGATCACGTTTCCAGCAATTTTGACTGCCGTGGGATACAAAAATAAGTTGAGGGGGGGCTTTGCCCCCCTCCCCACCCCCCCATGACTTATTGTCATCATTATATATGTTGCCAGCAGGGGGCAAAAACAATAAAACAAAAACAAAAGCGAAACTGGGAGCGAGCGTACGACCGACCTATGTAAACATGACCACCGTATCCCAGATACTACATCCTTAGATTTTTTTGTAAGTTATTTAAGGCGTATATTATGATGAATTACCAACGGTTTGGACATATATGGCAATGAGGTACATGACATAACTAATATATTTGCAGGCGGGTGCCCAACCCCGAAAGGGGTTGAAATAGGGGAGCTATCCCCCCGCCAAAGGCGGCTTTCTAGGGCCTTTCCTAGCTGTTGCTGAGAGGATTGGGTTCTAGTCATGTAGTGATGGGCTGGTCTATCAGAGTGAGAACTGAGCGATCTCTGCCATACCCATAGCTTACTCTGACTGTTCCTTTTACTTATATATTTTCTAGATCTCAAGTGACGGCGTCTCTTCCGTGGATTGACCTCCCTTATCTACCAAGATTGGAAGCCAAAGCGTCACATTTTTCCCTTGCCCCTCAACTTTCTCTTCATAATTGCTGAGGGGCACAGGGGCCTGGGTGGGGCTTTGGTTTCCCAGGCATTTCCGCACCCTCCTCAGCTCTCCGCCATGGAGTGGCTTCGGTCACCCAGGCTTTATTGTGGTCGGCAGGGAGGGTTCTGTGGGGGCGCTCGGTTATGGCCTTGGCCTTGCTCGGGGCCTTGGGGCTGTTCGACCAGGCAGCTTGGGAAATAACAACAACAACAACAACTAATATATTTGCCTAAATAATATATCGATGGTTTCGACCCAGTGTTAAACTGGATAAATTCCAAGACGTCTTGCGCCGAACTATTAGAAACCGTTTATTAGGAAACATAGGGACTCGCCATATTTTTCTCATTATAGTTCGCATGGAGGAATTTAGTTATCAACTACTTGAAAAAACCCGATTACGCTGATAAATAACACCAACATTATCAGTCCGTAAACAAAGCATTCCGTCCGATGAATCCTTCGACTTGACCTCCTTCTTCTTCTTGTTTTGAACGATGCGGCGGGCACGATTCACCCAATATATGGCGCGAGCATTACTCGCAAAAACGAAATACTGGCAACTTGTTCTTGCCCTTTTATAGATCAATAGGAAAATATTACCGAAACTACCACTAATTTTCCCATGGTTTATCTGTTTGGTTTTAGGTAGCTTGCATCATTATACAGTAGTTGAAATTAGTTACAATCCCCGGAACATGTTATTTCTCCCATTATCCAACGATCTTAGAACACTCAGATGTTTGTAATTTTCAGAGTAAATATACAATTTGTTTTTCCTTTGGATACAGGATGGGTTGAGGGGGGGCTTTGCCCTCCCCCCCCCCATCTCTCACCCCCCATGACTTATTGAAATCAGCATCTATTTTAACAGTAAGGGGCTTAATAAGAGTTTCACTACCGTCAATAGGGAGAATTATAGGGAGAATGTTTTGTTCTTACAGTACTTTATATAGTGCACATAAAATGTATCTCCGGAGGTTGAAACACATTTTAATATGATCTTTGCAACATCCTTATTCTATACTAGCCTTTAAATATTGAGAAATAATTAGTGGTATTTTCGGTAATAAGTACTGTTACGTCCTGGGATATATAAACACTGGGCTCTTTCTATTGGACTAGGTATGCGGCAACAAGCAACAACGGAAAACGCTAGATCCAACCCTTATCTATAAACCCAGGCAAAAAACTACCCTAAACCGTCAAGAGTCCTGCCTGGACAACAAAGTATCCTATGACTCGGTTACAGGGTGCACGCACTATAGACTGCTGATAGTCAAGCAGGCTATATAAAAGATCACACAATTAAGTTGACTTAAAGCTTCAAGGAAAAGATAGATAACGGAATTAAATTGCAGAAACAATTTAATAACAAACTAGAAGAAAGTACATTGAACGTTACGTTAATTAATACAACTAATCACCCCTGCGTGAAAGAAGGTGAAAGCAAACAGTCTTCAAAACATCGTACCGGTAGACAAGATGCGGGGTTCTAAACTGCATGCGGCTACTGTAGGATCTGATGCTTAGCAAAGAAAGTACGTTACGGATTTAGAGAACTCAACTCATAAGCAGGAATAAATACTAGTGATAGGACCTACAGTGTATAATGGCATAGGTATAATTAAATAAAGGCAGCAACTCGCAACATAACCACATACAGGTGTGCTTCTCACTCTTAGTCAGGCAAGCCTGCTCGGACAGAGTCTAAGCCACACCCTGACTCACAATGCTCACAAAAACGGTAAACTGTGGCACAATAACAAGCATACAGATATAATAAACCGCTAGCTGTTAATCTGCCAGGTGGCAGAGGTCTAGCCGGAAGGATATAGGCTTCGGATACCCGGGCTGAGCCACCTGCTCGAGCCTAGGGACGTTCCCAAGTCTGTGCGCCAAATTACTCTAATTGAAAGGGACTTGAGAGACTTGAGATCCCAAGTATCTGACTCTCTCCTGGCGACCCTAAAACAAAAGCAAGACGTGCTAGTGCAGTGCTGAGTGGACTAGGCAAGGGTCCTCACACAACACAACACTAGACACACAGGCACACAGACAAGAACATGCCCCCAGACTCCCACGGGTATCCTAGTAAAGTTGTGCAGGTCCACAGGACTCGCACCTGCAGACTTTACTTAAAGGATCGCAAAAAAAAACTCCCCTCCGGTCTAGCCCCTGCTCACCTGCCACAAGAACACACCAGCAGGCATGAAACCACCAAATATGAGACAACAAAAAAGCTTCCTAGGTCTCATTAACAATTAAATCTCTGCATAAGGCCCTAAATCCTATCTAGTTATCTGAGAGCTCGTCGTTAATACAATAATAGATATAAGGTCTATCAAGGGGATGGGATAATTAAATAGATTGGTGAAGTAGTGGAAAGAAGGTATACAAAGTAAGAGAGAAAGTTTCTAAGTGGGGTTGAGAGGGATAGATATCAAGGGGGTCCGAAGGGTACGACAGTGAGGTGAGCTCTGAGTCTTGAATCTGTCTGGACCCCACCCTAGGCATGCAAAATACATCCCATGCTGGCAACACTCAACACAGTTGCTGGGTCAAAATCCTCTACCCCTTGCGTGAGTCGAAACTAAGCCTAACATTGCGATCAAATGGCAACATCAGGCTCGTCCCAAGCTAGTCTCTCCGCGCATGCTCAAAGCAACGTCCCCCAACCGGTCTCTCTCTCCCGCTCGTCTCCTCCCACTCTCACCAGACTTACATCTTATATATTATAATGAAACCATCAACTATCGAGAATAAAATATACTAAGATGTGTTGGTTAAGAATAAGGGCAGCTTCAAGCTGTGAAACAACATAAGAATATCCCAGACATTAGTTACATTGTCGTAGGATATATACTAAGGAAAGGCCGGCCCGCCGGCTGCCGCCAGCCGGTTTCTAAACGGCTGGGCAGCCGACACTCGCACATGCCCGCACGTGGCTACTATGCAGGAGCGTCACAGTACCGATCAACATACTGTATATGTGTCTACATTTCAATCGCCCGGAACTGTGTGGCAACAATTCTCTGCTTTGAGCTGGTGCTTATGTATATATATATATATATATTACGGCAGGGTGATTTACAGTAATAGAGGAGGGGTGGTGGCCTCTTATAGAGGTAACAGTTACAGGGTGGTTTTCCCTATTACAGTCACTGCATGCTTCTTGATCATAGTACGGCACTATTGATAGTTTAGTAGGTAGGAATCCGTGACCAGAGTGGCTGTTCTTTTGGGTTATGATCTGAATTTATCCTAGTTGAGACGGAGTAGTACCTTTGTCCATTTGGACGGACGAGTAAAATATAGCGGCCTAAAAGTATAGCGGGAATCCTACCTCCTTGAAGCTCCACTGTGTCCATCTAGTGGGACACATATGAAGCACCCAACATCTCAAAGCTTCAATCGATTATCTCGGGCCCTCGCAAGAGTTTCAGACTACTGAACAGCCTACAGTCCCGAGGTTGAGACATCGAACAAAAAGTAAACCCCTAGACAATTATCCAATTGACCGCACAATTTCCCTTACCAAAACCCAATTTCTCCATTTATCTACCCGTAAAGAACTCCCACAGGACTATCCCTTATGTTTCAACAATACACAAATCAATCCTTCATCTTCTCTCAGTATTCTAGGAATCTCTTTCTCTCCTGATCTCACTTGGAAAGACCATATTACCACCCTTGCTAAAACAGCTTCCCAGAAGCTGGGTGTGCTCGACTGCCTCCAGGGGTTCTTTACCCCTGCAAAGCTTCTTGCCCTGTACAAGGGCACAGTGCGTCCATGTATCGAGTATTGTTCGCATGTGTGGGAAGGATCATCTCACACCGCACTCCTAGACAAAGTAGCAAGGAAAGCCTTTCGTATCATTAACTCGCGCCCACTCACCAACTCTCTGCAATATCTCTCTTCGCTGCAATGTTGCATCTCTCTCGCTATTCTACCGCTATTACAATAATCAATGTTCCTCGGAGCTCTCTGTGTATACCACCTCCTCTACGTAGAGTACGTAGCACCCGTCTTGCAACACAATCCCATCCCTACTCTGTGCAACTCTCCAATCCAAGAGTGAAACGATACTCACAAACCTTCTATTCAACAGCTGAGCTCTGGAACTCTCTCCTTGAATCCATCTTCCCCTCATCCTATGACTTAAATTGCTTCAAACTCCGTATGTCCAGGCATTTTGGGTCGAACGCTCCTTGATTTTGGGCCTGTCACTCTTTCAACTGGGGGAGGCAATCGTTGCGGGCAGTTCTGCCTTTTGTCTCCCTCATCAACATAGAAAACAAAATCTACTGTAAAAGCGCGATTCACCCAATAAAATGGTACCATTTGACGCCGTATCTTCAGATTAATGAATAATGGGTAAGTTAATGCAAATCCTCCACTCAAACCATGAAAAGCAACAATAAAGCACTATATTCCTTGAAAAAAATGTGAAAACTTGGTAAATAAGGCTGCTTTAGCTGTCTTGAATGCTACCTTGAATAAATCATTGCTTATGAAATGGATTAACTCCACCAGTAAATAATTTCAACCAGTACTTCTCAACCAGTGCCACCTCAACCAATGCTATTGGGATTTGTTTGTATGTTTCAACCTCGGGACGTTACGCTATTCAGTAGCCTGCAACTCTTACGAGGCCCCGAGATTATCAATTGAAGCTTCGAGATGTTGGGTGCTTCATATGTGTCGCACTAGATGGTCTCAAGGGAGCTTCAAGGGGTTGGTTGCTTCCTTTCTGCCACACTAGATGTCAGGTTAGGATAAACTGGTTGAAACTTTAAACTTAGAAAAGAAAAGAAAGGAGAGGGGAGCAGGGAAAGAAGAAGAGGAGAGAAGGAAGGGAAGAAGAGGAGAGAACATTAAAGAGAAAAGAAAGCAATTTAGAGGAGATTGAAGACAGTACCATTATAATACCGTCACCAGAATCAAACAATTCCTTATATAACCCTTTGAGTACCAGCGACGTGTTATAATATTATATTCTAGCTATATTTAGACGATATTATGCAGCTTAGGAAGGATATGTGGTAGGTAATAGGGTTGGTCGAGATAGTTTGAAGCCTTATTATTGCTAGAAGTCCTTCCTAGGTTTATTAAAATCGTCTAATAGTTGCCATAATATAATGAAAAGGAAGTCCATGGTACTGAATGGGTTAATCACCTGCCATACATCAACCCCTAATATTATGGGTTTCAACCTCACATCCTATATTCTCGGGTCAGGTCAGGTGAAGGTATTGAAGGATAAGCCCTTTTCAACGGCACCTCATACCTACTTTTCAAAGAGTGTTGAGAGGGGAGAATGGGTGTTGGAGAGAGAGGAAGCCGTTGGAGTGGCTTTGTTGTGTTATTAGTCTGTATACGTTGTCGAGGTGTCCCCCTTTCACAGTAAAGCAACTCTGTGACAACTTCTGAGTTGATTACCTTCAAAGTTTGTTAAGTTAAGATGTTACGAAACTGTAATAGAATGAGTTTTAGTGTTTGTTTTTGTTTTCTTTCATTCCTATTATTTATCAGATCTTTTGCTACTTTGATACCCCTTTCATTCATAAATAGTTAACTTATAGTTTTACTAATTTACCGTCACCGCCACGATGATCGACGTCTGCACCAGCCGCTAGGAGGATGGTTGCTGCCGATAGACGATTTTTGACGGTAGCCAACAGTAACGCCGTCACTCCTGGTAGGTACATAGATAGATAGATAGATAGTTTATTGACCACAGCAAAATATATAATGCAATAATACATGTTCAGGATTAGTAACAGTAGTAATGGTATTATTGTTAGGATTTGTTTATCATTATTGTTATATTTATGATATTATTTTAATTATTATTTATCATTATTATTTTCATTATCATTTTTATTAATATTTATATTATAATTATTATCATTATTAGTAGTATAATTATTTATATTATAATTATTATTTTTATTTTAACTATTATAATAATAATCATTATTATTATTATTATTATTATTACTATTACTGAGATAGTGTGGAAATTAGGAAACTAACTAACCATTATCGTTGGCGAGGTTAAGATCGGCTCCAGCGGCCACTATTTCTCTGACCACTTCCGAGTAGCCCAGGGCACTTGCCCAGCCCAGGGCTGTGTCACCTGTGCGGGTAGTGTAGGAACATATTAAGTATCTACAGTGCATCTGAATTCAATCTTGTTTATAGATTAAAATTATAATGTCACAAGATTAAATATCTTGGAGCAGCTTGACGAAAGCAGATGGAAATATGTGAAACGTACCTTCCGCCATCTTTGATATTACCTAATCACCATCTGAGCTAGAGCTATAATCATGTAAGCATTTTACTTTAGATGTGTTATAAATTTACAGGTCTACATTTAACCCACTGAGCCCCAGCGACGCAGCGTTTGCGTCAGCAATGTATGTAACGCTAAACCCCAGCGACGCAACAGTTGCGTCCGTGTTACTCCGGTCCCAATTACTTCGGTACTATAGCACCTAGAGGGCTCAGATTTGTATGGGAACTGTGTAAGTATCCCACGCAACCATGCCGATGGATAAAAACTCGAAGTCCAACCGCGTGTGCGATAGCGCGCAAAAACCGGAATTTTGGGTGTTATTGCCTTCAATTTTTACTCTTGTAAAATCCGTTTTCGGGGGCTCCGTAGGACCAATTTTTTACCTTTTTGATTGTTTTTTGTGGTTTTTCCTTCATTCCTAACCCATTCGCTATTGTGTCTGGAAAAAAACAAATCAAAACCGGCTGGTCCCTGGTGGTACATTTATTAATAACTAGCTGGGACTCAGCGGGTTAACTCTAAATTAACCACAATACTGTTTTGAATCCCAGATGTCTTTCTTAACCTGAGGACTGCAGCAAACCTCACTTGAGGTTTTATTGTATGACTGCGGAAAAACTCACTTGATGTACGGTATTCAAACTTTTACCAGTTCTTGAAATTGTCTCAAAATTAGGTGACATATAGCACAACAGAGCATCTATCCATACCACCACCTCATCTCCATCCCCATCCCCTCTCTCTACTTCCTCTCCCTCCCTCTTCTTCCTTCCCCTACCTGTACTACACTCCATCCTTCTTTCTACTACCTTCTCCAATCTCTAATACTCCTCCCCACCCCCTGCAGACCACCCATCCTTTACACCCACTGTGCATACCAGGAATACGAGGGTGCGAGCATTAGTGTGTATCTAGACGTGTGTGGGAAGATTTTGCCTGCTCCCGCTCTGGCTTTCCTCCAACATCCACCTCTCTCGTTAGATAATTTGATTAAGTTTAGGAATTTTGCAAGTCAGAGGTTAATTAGTATAAGTTTTACTTCTTTGATTCCTAGATATTTTTCATATACTGCATAAATTCATCTAATAAGAGCCAGAATATAATAAAGAAACACGTCCTCGTATACAAAAAGGGTTAACTTTACCAAATGGATTTTCCTTGACGTCAGGGTTTGCTCCAGCTCTTATCAGAAGTCTCACCACCTCCAACTTGTTGTTCTTGGCTGCTAGCATCAAAGCACTCTCACCTAACAAAATAAAACTAATACATGAATATTATAATACAGTATTACCTAAATATATGATTTGTAAAGGGTGACTAAAGTATGTAATGTTTATGATTATTCCAAAGCCATCCTTCTAGCAGGGTGGAGGGGAGGGGGGTGTCTATGGAGAATACATTTTTTTTTGGGTAGAGTGAGTGGATTTAGTTATCGTGATTTGAGTTGGTGGATAGTAATAGGCTGTGGGTGGACAGGCATATTGGGTAGTAGTAGTCGTTCTCTTGGCTGCCTGGCTGAACAGCTCCGAACTTCTTCCCGGCCGAGACCGGGTTTTCCCACAAAGTTCTCAAGGAGTGTGTGTTGTGTTTTTGCCGTAAGTGGTTGTGTGTTATGCAGTCTTGCATCATGTGTTTCAGAGTGTGCGGTGTGTGTTACAACCCAGGCAGGTGTCCTGAACGGAGTCATCCAGCCTCTTCTGATAACTTAGAACGGCTGGATGGTGGCCACATCGCAGCCTAGCCAGGTGGACTCTGTTCTCACCAGAAAGGAGGATTTCTGAAGGATGGACTTCAGCGGGCCATGCATGTAACTGAATGTTGTCTCTGAGTGACTGAATGGATCGGTGGGTGCTTTGAGTATGGCTATGCTTCTGGAGGCTTGCTTGGGGTGGGCAAGAGGGGAGTGAAGACAGTATTTGTGCATAATAACGAGTGCTAGGTGTTTTTATGTTATGTTTCTTGGTGTGTGTGGATATTCTGCCATGTAGTGTAGTGGGTGGTGTTGGTCTGCGGAGTATGCGGCGAAAAATTGTGTGACTCTCATATCAAGGTGATCCTTGATTTTGAGGACTGATTTCCTGGTGTTGGTGGTCTGTAGGTGTGGTAACTGTGCAGCCAGTGATTATTTTGTTCTGCTGTATGGTCTGTAGGGTGTTGTGATGTGTTTCAGAGAGGTTAGAGGCCCAAGCAGGGCTAGCATATTCCACCACTGAAAGTATATATTGTTTGTATACTGTGGTGGTGGTAGTTTCTTATGTCCAAATGTTATGTGGGCAAGTGACTTGAGGGCAATTAGTCTTGGTGTCAGTTTTTTGTTTTATGCTTGTAATCTGCTGTTTAGATGACATTGATGTATCATATGTTACACCAAGGATTGTGTGTGTGTATGTGTGTGTGTGTGTTATGGGCATGTTACTTAAGGTGAGGTTTTGGATATAACTATGTTCTACTGTCTAGTTTGTAAGCAGGGTCGTTGTAGATTTGGCTAGGGCTAGTATGAGCCTGTTTGCGGTGAACCAGTCTTGTAGTGTGTTGTGGTACGGTTGGAATAGTTTGCGGCTAGGTTTGCGTCTCGATGTGTACATGTGAGTGTTATGTCGTTTGTGTAAGAGGCTGTGTGTATCTGGGGTGTGTGTGGTATGGGTATGTCGTGCATGTATAAATTGAAAAGTGTTGGTGACAAGACAGATCCCTGATGGACTCCGTTTGTGAAATTTCTGATATTCGATGATTGGCCAGCAAATCTTACAGGGACACATTTGCCTGCTAGATAGTTAGCCAGTCATCTTTTTGTGTTATTGTGTATGTTTGTGCTATGAATTGTGTTTGTAAGGTTATGGCAGGGAATGGCATTAAAAGCTTTACTAATGTCAATTGTAACGAGAAGTATTCTGTATGGTGGCCTAGCTGATTTGATGTCATCAAAACATTTGTGTGAGGTCTGTAAGAAGGGTGTTTGTGGAGTATTTGGCCTTAACCCGTGATATGATGTAGCTAGAGGAATGTGAAGTGTGGTTAGTTGTAATAAAAACATAAGAAAATGGGAGTCTGCAAAAAGCCGATCGGCCCATACAAGGCAGATCCCTGTCACACCCAGCCCCAATTACAAGGCCCAATTATAGACCCATCTCACTAATACCTTGAGTACTCACCCCACCAAAACGGTCAGAGATTAACACAAGATTACGGGGGTCTGCTGAGCGCCGATTGGCCCACACCTGGTAGATCCTCCTCACACCCAACCCATCTCGTCCATATGCCTATCTAATTTTATCTTAAAGCTCCCTATCGTTCTTGATCCCACTATATCACTTGGTAGCCTATTCCACCCATCTACAACTCTGTTACCAAACCAATATTTGCCTATATCTTTTCTGAAACTAAATTTATCTAATTTGAAACCATTTGTAAGAGTTATTTCGCTATCACTGAGCTTTAGTACATTTTTCATGTCTCCTTTATTAATTCCACTAACCCACTTGAATACCTCTATCATGTCACCTCTAACTCTGCGTCTCTCTAACGAATGTAAGCCTAATTTCTTCAACCTTTCTTCATACGGAAGATTTCTAATATTATGGATCATTACATTTTTGTCATTCTACGTTGTACTCTCTCCAATGAATCTATGTCCATTCTGTAATAAGGACACCAAAATTGAACAGCATAATCCATATGGGGTCTCACTAATGACAAGTAAAGTTTTAAGATAACATCAGCAGTTCTGTTACTCACACTCCTAGATATGAACCCGAGAATCCTGTTTACCTTGTTACGAACGCTTATACATTGTTTTCTAGGCTTCAAATCATTGCTAACAAACACACCTAGATCTTTCTCACAGTCTGAGTTTTCTAATTCCATATTAGCTAGTTTATATTTAACATTTGTATGCATCTTCCCCATCTTTAATACCTTGCATTTGTCAATGTTAAACTTCATCTGCCATTTTACTGACCATTCGTGTAAGGTATCTAGATCCCTTTGCAGACACTCTATATCTCTAACTGAATCAATTGTTCTCCCCATTTTGATATCTTCTGCAAATTCACTTATCCTACTAGTTATACCTAAATCAAGGTCATTTATGTATATAATAAACAACAGAGGACCTAATACAGATCCCTGGGGGACACCACTCTTGACTGATCCCCATTCTGACTTGGTACCATTTATGCTGACTCTCTGCTTCCTACCAATTAGCCATGACCTAATCCATCCTAACAACGCCCCACCTATTCCATGTGCCTCAACCTTTTTCATCAATCTCTCATGAGGGACTCTGTCGAAAGCTTGACTGAAATCTAAATATATAATATCATATGACTTGTCATTATCTACTGCTTCATATACCTCTGAGAAAAAACTAAGCAAATTAGTAAGGCAAGAACGTCCCTGAGTGAATCCATGTTGAGAAGAATTGATTAAGTTAAATGTTTCTAAGTGGTTTCTCATTTTCCTAGCAATAATTGACTCTAGTAGCTTTCCTATGATTGAAGTGAGACTAATGGGACGGTAATTGGATGCTATTGATATATCACCTTTTTTGAAAATCGAAACTACATTTGCAAGCTTCCAAGTTTCTGGAACTATACCTGTTTATAATGAATTGTTAAAAAGAAATTTTAATGGGTAACTTAACTCATCTCTGCATTCTTTTAATACTCTAGCATATACCTAATCGGGACCAGGCGATTTCTGAGGTTTCAGTCTGTCAATTTCCTTAAGCACATCAGTTCAACTTATAGTAACCGTACTTAACCTATTGTCTATACTACCGCTATATACCTTACGGACTTCTGGAAGCTGTGCCAAATTTTCATTAGTGAAAACGGATAGAAACTGACTATTTGATGTACTGCATATTTCTAAATAATTTTCTGTCATTTCTCCTATCGAAGTTTTAAGGTGGCCTATTTTATCTCTAACTTTAGATTTATATAGCTGGTAAAAAGCCTTAGGGTTATTTTTTGAGTCATTGGCTATCCTAATTTCATAATTTCTTTTGTCTGTCCTTATACCTTTTTTAACCTCTCTTGATAGATTCTGATAGTAAGCAAGTAGGTGAATTTTGCCTTTCTTAATTTTCTATATATTCCTCTCTTTTTTCCTAGAAGGTCTAATCGTCTATTATTCATCCATTTGGGTTGGTTCTATGTTGATCTATATTTTCTTTTGGGGATATATTTATTTTACGCATTGTGGAGTGAAGAAATAAAATTATTATATGTAGCTGTCAAATTATCCTGAGTTAAGACAGGTATCTGAGAGAGAGTATGTTCATTAGCGCACCTGGGTCCACTTAATATGAGACATCCAGTAACTTTTGAGGAGGTGCAAAGGAGAGTGGTGGGGCGGTGTGAGGAAGTTATCGAGGGTTTTGTGTTGGCATAGAAGAGGCAGGGTTAGTTTGAGTGGATGTTACAGTCTGTTTTTTTCCAGAAGATAGTAAATTGCCATGTCCCTATCTTGATTATTTGGGTATTATGAATATGTTGTAGTGAAATATGTTGTTATTTATAAAATCTTGGTCTTATTATAACGTACGGACAGAGTATTTTAATATTTGTCCATTAACTATCAAGAAATCATCTAGTAAGGGATTCAATTTACGTCAGCTGGAAAAAATGGGGCTTAGTTGATTGTAAGTGGCTTGCCAGTTATATAGGTGGATATAGTCAGTTATATCACACATGGACCCGCTGTTGAAGTTAGATTAAGGCTAGGTTAAATTAGATTAACACTATCTAGTCCGCCGTCCTGTGGGTTATTATGATATTTTGTTTAACTAACATTGAGGATTTTGCTTACTTCTGCCATTTATAGCAATGTATTTTAGTTTGTCCCCTAGGCTAACAAAAACGCCTTCTCAAACTTCCTCCAAACTAAAAATACCCACCCAATCCTCTTTTAAACTAAGTTTCTCGGCCAAAGGCCGATTTCTTCTACAATACAGGCTAATGGGGTGACTCCTAAATGGGGTGAAATGTCTTATATGAGTCAAACTATTGGGTTGAAGCATTTTAAAATCTACAACTAATGACATTAAACAGAAGAGGCCCATAATATGATTAATTTACGAACTCCTAGACCCGAATTGATAAAGTAGAATGCAGTAAAGAGCGGTTGTGTGACACCGGGATTACCTTGGTCGTTGAGGTGATTGATGTATGCGCCGCGATCCAGGAGCATTGACGTCACTTCTGAGCTGCTGCCCAGACCTTGAGCAGCCAATAACAGAGCGGTATTGCCTGGAGAGAGAGAGAGAGAGAGAGACATACAAGGAATATAGCAATGTAGTGAAATCGATCTCTCTATCCATATACTCTGGCAGATAACTAATTTTTTTGTTTTTTAAATAGTGGTGGCTGACTCCAGACAGAGCCCGAACAAGGACAACACAACACGCACAAAAAAAAAAAAAAAAAAAAAATCACATAGGCCTACATCTAGGTCGTCCAGGAGAAATACCCAGAGACCCAGGCCCATTTGGGTTCTCCAGCAAAATTTATTATTACTACTCTAAAATTCTATGGTTGAGGGCTGGTCCTATCCAGAGTGAGGTTTGGCATCCTCTACCTAACCTTAACTGTTTCCGTCTGTCTATTTTACTGTCCTACTTTTCCTTCTGGGGGCAGGGGGCTAGGAATCCTGATAATATGAACTGTAATTGTTGTTTCTGTTGTTTCTGCATACTGATACTGTATACAGTGATAGAATGGTCGAGTGAGATACATTGAAAGCAAATCCAATCTACTGCCCAATCCTTGATAATTCTATACGAGTAGCAGAGCCATATTGCCTAGACATAGACAAATGCAAGAAATAGTCAGATCATGTGATACAATGATACACAGTGATCCAGGGAAATGCAGTACTACAGTGATAGAGTGAGATACATTGAAACCATATCCAACCAACTGCTAGGTCCTTGAACAACCAATAGCAGAGTAGAATTGCCTGAAGAGAAACACGATCAAGAAATACAGTGAAAATAAGGTATCCAGATTGTGGGTTTTATGTAATTGGCTCCCAGACACCTCAACCAGTAGATAATTTCAATTAATCCCGCTGTAGCCATTATATACAGTTAACTCATATTAATAGTCAAAGCCCTTCATCTACTTATTTCCCATTGTTCCATCAGCATTCTACAATTGCTATATTATTTTTGTATAACCATATGAACACCCTATCATTCATGTATAATCTCTTTAAATACCATATTTAATCTAGAATTAAATCTAACCTCATAACCACTTAGATAATCACATTATCTAACTTCACTTTCATAACCCTTATGTTAATCTGATCACTCTGATATATTTATTTAGATTGTTTATACTTATGAATTGTCAACAACTCTTTGTAAACATCTTCCTCTCTTGGACGATATTGTATATGGGGCATGTTAAGGGGATAGTGGCCGTTTTATTGGTCTATAAATTCATGTATTCATTTATTTTGTTGTTTCCTCGCTAGACTTCCATTAAGCTTAGAAAAACACCTCCCTAGACCCCCATTCAAGATAAATTTGTAAATTTTTCAGTAAAAAAAATGTCTCAGCCAAAGGCCGGTTCGTCATAAAATTACAGGCTCGCCATCGCTATATTGTTAAGGTGATTCAAGGACATATTGACGTAAAACTATATTATAGTATTGTCAACCGTTGTGAATATAGTGATGTGCCTTTGGCTCGTAGACGAAGTAGGTCAAAACTCTGAATAGCGATTGTCCAGATAGGTAGTAATGGGAATGTAACAATTCTGAAGTACAATCTATACTGAACAGTCGTAGGTATTCAACTCTACAGTTTGAACCCCTTTGGACTCTGGCAGAGTATCAGTTGCTATGCGGATTATGCTTTCCTTGGGAGTTTGTTAAATAAAACAATTATTTTCAACCAACTGTCGAAAAAATCCCTGCCCTAGTAGAGCAGTGATTTTAAGTTTAAGGACTACAATTATTTTCATTATTATTATTATTATTACTGACCGATTCGATTGGGTAAGTCTACAGTGGCCCCGTTCACCAGAAGGTCTTGCACGGAGGTGATGAATCCGTTGTAGGCGGCCCATGTCAGAGCTGAGTCACCTGAAATGGGTTATGGGTTAGCTATAAAACAATATTCGCAGGAGATATATATACAGTATGTTATTGTATATATATATATATATATATATATATATACATATGAGAGAGAGAGAGAGCACATGAACAACCAAGAACTAACAACAATTTATGAACTTCAAGTTAATGATTGGATACGATGTAGTTATACATTTTGTCAACTAGACTTTACTTGGTGTGTCAGCTCAATTGCTCAAGTCCTTTTTGCTAGCGTATACATCAAAGGACTATGAGTGATCGACTTAGTTACTATTGTTATTAATATTAAGGTTATTACTACCGTACTTTTATTATTATTATTGAAGATAATTCCACGAGCTAATCCGCAGGTAGAATTCTCCCAGGTATGTCACACGGAGGCACGGGCCTGGAGCGGCAAGACCTCCTTCTCTAAAGGGGAGGGCGGGGGGGGGGGGGGGGGAGAAGAAATAATCCTTGGCCAGCTAGACACAGATATTACCCTCAATAAAAGAAAGATACCTGTAAAGAAGACCGAAGAAACTGTTTTAAAGGGGAAGCTGTAACCCATCATAAAGAGAAAGATAGTTGTGAAATAAGACGGCTATTAATCACCGTGTACACACAATAACGAGAACATAGCTGGAAAAGAAGGCAGAACAGCTGATCAACCTATATTGCCAGAGAGAGAGAGGGAGAATGCTTTAGACTGACTGTCCTGGTCATATAATAGTTGATGTGTCCTCTTGGACAACTCATTCAAAGAATGTTTAGACAAATGATGTAATAAACTACAAAGAGTTGGTGCATAGCTTTTTATGGTTAGCATAGTGAAAGCTATTCAGCTAATAATAGTGCCAGGTTTTTATAGGAAGATCAAAAGATAGTTACATATAGGTTTACAGTGCCGAAGAGTTTATTGTAGCTAACAATATATCATTCAATTGATAGTTTGGGATGTACGACAGTACGTGCCCTGCTATCGAAGAATCAAGGTTTATGTTTTTGAGAGTTCGGGACGTACGTGACCAACTTTCAGAGTCTTGAAGTCGATAGATTCGGGACGTACGCACCCAGCTATTAGAGTAGTGGGGTTTCTGAAAAATGTGAATGTTAGGAGCATTTTTAGGTAAAAGTTGGGAACCAGACTTTTTAGCATATTTCAGGTATGCTGAATTCGATAAACCCGGTTCCCAAGCGAAATTTTGAGTTTTTGACCATCTAATTTGCATAAACAAAATGGCCGCCAAATTGGAAATTTTTGACACTTCATGAACCATTTTCTCCAATATCTCTCTAACTAGACAAGCAAAAATGACAAATAAAGTGTCTATACTTATGTTTTGAGGGTCAGAGAATGTGATTAAGGCATCTTTAAAGTGATTAGTCTTCCCGTAAATGTGCAAATTAGTGGCTGCAATTATAGAAAAATCAATTTCTCCAATATCTAATGCTAATACTAATACTAATTGTTTCTTTTATTTGCAGACTACAATGGATCCAGTAGTTACTTTGAAGAGGCCTTCACCTGTAGATTACAGCTTGTGCATCTTCTGCCAAACTCACACAGACAGTGATTGTGTAAAACAAGCACAAGCAACGGACATGACTTTTTTCCTGCGACGTCAAGATTCTGCCACAAAACCTTCTTGGACAGTATTCAATCAGTCAGTCTCAACAGAGGAACCAGAGCAGACAGCAGTAGGGTATTTGCCCATAATTCTTGCTCCTGCTCACGAGTTAGATACGCTAAATACAGTTGTGAAGAGGTGCATGGCGATATCTTCACATTTCGGACAGGAGCATACAGTCCTTACAGTGGACCAAGCCTTATACTGCAAACTCATGGAACTGAAGTGGTCTGTGGAAGAATATCGGGATAAATTAATCCCTCGCCTTGGTGGACTTCATACCGCGATGAACTTCCTGAAGGCTATAGGAGATCACATGGCTGGATCTGGTTTAGCTGAAGTGTGGCTAGAGAGTAGACTGCTTGGGGAGGGTGCTGTGCAGCTTGTCCTGTCAGGAAAAGCGTACAATAAGGCTATGAGAGCTCACAAACTTACTTTGCAAGCTCTTTTGCGGCTTTTGTTGCCAACATTTCTCCTGTTTGCTGCAGAGTCAGACAAGGAATACCATGATGAAGTTTCTGCGATAGCTGCTGATGACAATCCCGAAAGAATTCCAGAGCTGATAAGATGTCTGAAGCAGGAACGGTTTCACAATCTTCTGAAAGGTTTCATAGCAAGTAAATCCGATGATGTGAACTTTGTCTTCTGGTGGAACTATATGGACATGGTCTCAATACTGTTGCAGTTCACTCGAGCTCAGCGTGATGGAATCTGGGACCTTCATCTCCACTCCTTCAGTCTGATGTTGCCATACTTCATGCGGTATGACCACCTGAACTATGCAAGATGGGGTACAGTGTATATAGCCGAGATGAACCAACTACCAGAATCCGTGTTATCAGAGTTTCAAAGGGGCAACTTTGTTGTAAAACGTTCTGTTCAAAAGTTCAACCAAGTAGATCCAGACCAAGCCATGGAGTGGATAAATGGTACAGGAAAGAAAGCAGGTGGAATCATTGGCATCACAAAGACAACATCAGCGCTTTGTAGATGGACCCTTTCGTATAATATGAGGTCTCGCATTGCAATGTACAACAACTGTCCTGGTAGTGCACGTGTTCACAATGAAGCTACCAAATCACGGCAAAAGCGGGACAACGATGACGAGATGGCATTGCTCTCGGCCTTCCAGGGATTCAAGGTTTTTGCATCGGTTTCACCAGCGTCATTGCAGAATCTGGCCACAAAAGACCTAGCAACAGAGGCAATCCAAAACTCTTTACTTTGTGCCAAAGAACTCGGACAAGAAAAAGTGAATACATTCGTTGAGGAGAGGATGATTGTACCTGAGCAAGGTGACAAGCCAGATGTCAGAATCCATGCACCCCTACACAGGAGTAATGCCAAAACGTTTGCATCTCTGTATGAAGTGGTCAAAGACAATAAAGAGAAAGACAAGAAAACTATCCTGAAGGCAGATAGAAACGTGCTTCAACGCCTTCTTACTGCCTATGAGGCAGGTCGTCCAGTTGACTTGCCAGCTGTCCTAAAGCACGAGCTTCTGCCAGTTCCTGTATCACTCGCTGAAATGAATGGTACACTCCGCACTGGAAATAAGTCCATACTGGCAGATAAGTTAACGGAAGACATAATCTGCCCTGAAGCTATTGAACTTCACGACTCATCATCCTGCCTAATCATTGATGGACAAGCACTGGTGGTTGCTCTGGGAAAGCCTGACAATGCAATGACCTTTGGGGATTTGGCCGACACATACGTAAGAGCAGTATTAAAGGCAGGTTCTAACTATCAACGGGTAGACATTGTGTTCGACAGATATAGAGAAGAGACAATCAAGGGTGGTACGAGGACACGACGCACGAAAGCAGATCGACCAATCGTTGAGGGACGTGATGTGCCTCTTCCAAAAAAATTGACTAACTTTGTGTCGCTCCCTGCTAATAAAGCTGATCTTGCAAATTTCCTGTCTGAGGAACTGTGTTCTCAGGCACCTGATGATAAGGAGATTGTAGTTGCCGGGGGATTCAGAGAAGAAATTGAGGTTAGGTCATCAAAAACAATCACTGATTTGACTCAACTGAGAGCCACACATGAAGAAGCTGACACTAGGTTGGTGTTACATGCTGTGCACAGCCAGTTCAATACAGTTGTTGTGTCATCAAGGGACACTGATGTTCTCGTGCTTTTGGTTTCCCACATCCCACGTGTACAATGTGAACACCTCTGGATGATGTCTGGTACCACCAAGAAAAGGCGATATATACCCATTGATGCAGTTTTCAACAACCTACCAAGAGATTCAACAACAACTCTTTTACCATTTCATACATTAACCGGGTGCGACACCACCTCCTACATCGCAAATCACACCAAAAGGTCATCATGGAAAGTCTTCAAACAGCACCATCAATTGCTCATAAACTTGGGAATCGGTGAACTCACAGAGGAGACCATTCGATCTTCAGAAACGTTTGTCTGCAGAATATATGATGTGCACAAAACAGACTCTGTTGATGCAGCAAGGCATATACTGTTCTCAAAGACTGCCAAACCAGAAGCAATGCCACCAACACGTGATGCTCTCAGCTTCCATTTGATGCGAGTACACTATCAAGCAATGATTTGGAGAAATGCTCACTGTGCTGTACCTGAGCTTCCTGCACCCACAGACATGGGATGGAAACATGGCGATTCAGGACTACAACCCATTCTGATGTCATTGAGTCCGATCCCACAAAGTTGCCTGGAAATTATTTCATGTGCCTGCCAGAAACAATGCAGGACGCGTCGGTGCAAATGCCGCAAATCCAGGTTACGATGCACAGTAATGTGTGCATGTCAGCAACAGAGTGATGATCAAACTCCTAGTATTGCATGAATATGGTCTACTCCAATAAATAGTTCAGGTGAGTGACAGATATTGCCCTGTTTTGCCTGCATAAGCATCAAGGAGTATCTTGGGGTAAAGTTGGGAACCATTGATTTTTCTCTAATGACAGCCGCTAATATGTATATTAAAGTCTAGGCTTATTACCGATTCCTTTAAAAATGCCTCAGTGACATTTCCTGACCCTCAAAACATAGGTATAGATGCTTCACTTGTGGTATTTGCTTGCCTAGTTAGAGAGATATTGGAGAAAATGGTTCAAGAAGTGTCAAAAATTTCCAATTTGGCGGCCATTTTGTTTATGCAAATTAGACGGTCAAAACTCAAAATTTCGCTTGGGAACCGGGTTTATCGAATTCGGCATGCCTGAATTATGCTAAAAAGTCTGGTTCCCAACTTTTACCCAAAAATGCTCCTTGATTCTTATAGAGGGCCTTTTTTAGGAAATCCCACTATACTATATCGAGGAGCTAGGATTATATACCAGATAGATTCGGGACACACGAACCCAGCTATCACATGAGTTTAAGCTGATCAGACGAGTGGACTACTCAGAATCTAACTTGATCTGAGAAGTAGGTAATAACGTATTAATACCTGCAACCTACTGTATGCAGGCTTGAACAATATGAATTGTAGTAGTAGAGCTTTATCTGGAGTATTAGATAAGACTTGCAATCAAGCCTCGCTATTTGGAAACATTTCTGTTGTAAGGAAAATATCGTATCACTATTGTGCCTTGAGACCGAAGTCGAAGTAAGTCAAACTCTGAATACCGATCGATCGTACAGTTAGGTTGTAATTGGAACTTAAGACTCTGAAGGACAATTGATAGTGTATTATCGTAAGTATTCAGCTTTTTTCAGTTTGAACATATTTCAACCCGGAACGAGAAGCATTAGCCATGAGGAATATATGTTGCATTTTGAGTTTATTTAACCCCTTCTGTACCAGCGACGGCAGGGAGCCGTCGGTAGATAAATCACTCCCCAGTCCCAGCGACGGCAGGGAGCTGTCAGTAATGTACTTTCCTTGTAACTGCCAGTATCAGGCAGTGCCTGGCACCACGACGTTTGAGCACTGCTCTAGAATTGCAACACTTCTCAGCTTATATCCAAGCCTATGAAGGCTGGGAGAGCCAGTATTCCTTCATCTTTTGAGGTGGAAGGTTGTCCTATCTTGCTAGTTTGGCCATATTGCTTGGGACTTGGGGGAACTTATATTACTATACCCTACGGTACATACTTCCGAACAACCGGCGAATTATTCCAACCCATTTAGTATAAGACTTTCTAAATGATATACTACAAATATTATTATTAATATCAAAGTAGGAAAGCCCTCCACCAATCACCGCGCCCCCTCTTACCTGATCCCCTCGCCAGCTGAGTTTGACACCTCCCCAGCCGGCCAATCAGCGGCCTCCATTTTCGGAGCGCACAGCTGGACTTCCAACCCCCCTCTAAATTCGCTCTCATTCTCTTCCCGGACATTTTCCTCTGGTTGCAATAGGTCCAATACCTCGGTGCCAGCCCTATACTCCCGTAAGCCACTGAAAAACATTTGCAACCAGCTTCCAGGAACTTATTATGAAGAGAAGAGAGTGGACGTGGGCAAAGCGAGTATTCAGAGCGAGCGGGCTGCCGCGCGAGCCGCTCAGCCAATCGGAGAGCGGGAGGCGTGACTATGAAGGGGGGGGAGGGGGCAGGTTGCAAGATCATTCGCCGCTCGGACGGCACTAGGCTAGCTTTTCACAACCTACTTACTCTCTCTCGCTTGGGCACCCACGGGAACGCGGCTCCAGCTTCCCAGCCCTCGCCCTTTGTTCCAGAAGGGCCACCTCAGGCCTATCATCAGCTCTTCCCTACTAAGGAAGATACACCTTCAGTATCTGGCCGCCTGTTGTCGCATCGCAGGCTTGCATACCTACAGCCAAGCGATTCAAGAGGACGACAGATAGTAGAGGGGAGCAAAGATGTACAGTTGATTTAAAGAGAGAGAGAGACTGCAGAACTAACCCAGTGGCCACCAGAAATAATACTTGATGTGTCCTTATACAACATATTAAAGAGAAAAGATCCTAGACTTATATTGACATAAAGTGATGTGTTAAGAATAGTTATTTTTGTTAGCAAAGGCGTAATGCCGAGAGTTGTAACTAGATAGGATCTGATAGGAATAATTTAAATATAAAGTAAAAAGGAGGGGAAAATAAATTCTTAACCCTTGTCTAGCGGGGGTGGACTTAAGTCGGGCTAGAGAACCAAGGACTATGTGGCGGGGCCCGACTTAAGTCTGTGTGCAATTTTGGAGCAATAATGACTCTGAGAGAGAGAGAGAGACGAGCGGGTGGAGGAGCGTAGGTCGGCTCATGACCGCTCGGCATGGGACCCGTGCGACTACTGACGTTTACTCCACATACACCCACACTCACTGCCTCGCTACACAGGGAATTATGTTAGGAAATTACCGTATTTTAGGGATTTTGCACTTGTCTTGCACGATCGTTGCAAGAGAACGCGTGGTCGTAGAAGGATGGTTCTGGCGTCATTGGAAAGCTCAATTTACGCCCTTTCAGGGATACATAATTGTATTACGCTCTGGCTCTTGTTTATGCATGAAAAAGAGCACGGAAACAAGGTCGTTTAAGGTAAAACCACCCGCTTGCCGGGTAGTACAAGTTACTGATGGACCCGATCGTAAGGCGTTAAAGACAGAGGGGCAACCAATAGTCTCAGGGGAAAACAGTTTTGGTAAGTTGCCCGATAGGTCAGTTATAGATAGGAAAGGACACTAGTCCACATAAATAACAAACTCATTTGTTAAAAAGGAAACTATATCCATTATTATTTGAGAGGACAATTGGGACAGTTTTGAGGGAGCGTTAAGGATGTCCCCTCCAATATAGTAATGTATTCATAAGAAGTTATATAAAGGATTATAACCGTGAATCTTTTCCGTGTAGAGGTCTGGAGGTATAGTTTCCCCATTTAAGAAATATTATAGATTAAATGTTTATTGTGAATATAGCTTATTTGTAATAGGATTGCGTGAGGGAATAATTGGGTGTTATCAATTTGATTTTTCAAGGTAAATAGTGTAAACAACCTGTTCATTTGAGTAACTGTGTGATAGAATCCAAGATTGTATTTGAGAGGAAAATCTAACTAACTTGTAATTCCGGCCAGTTCATTTGTAGTAATTTATGATCTATTCAGAGAGTGTTAAGGTACCCTTGTTGTAAAGACGTCTTTGTTATATGAGTTAATGTGAGATATAGGAAAGAGTAGTAAAGAGATTATATGTATTAATGCCTTGGTCTCAGGAGTAGACACAATAGGCCCAGTGGACGTGTTTAATTCTTAAGGATAGATAAAGAATATAACTTTTGTTAAATAGGTAAATAACGATTGATTTATTAGGCCCTGGTCTCCACCGTAGACACAACAGGGTTCGGAATAAACTATAGTAAATTAGAAACTAATAACGTGCCTTTGGATCGAAGTCGACTTGAGTCAATACCTGAATAACGGGAATTCAGCTAGGGAGTAACGGGGGCTCTAGGGTTCCAAAGTACAACCTATCGTGAATCGACGTAATATTCAATCCGTGTCATGAACTCACCTCGGCCTGGACAGAGAAACAGTTATTAGAGTAGTTAGGAAGTTTTGGTAAGTAAAGTATACGAACTTCTAGATGACTGTCGATTTATCTCCCACGTAAGTAGTATAGTCGAGAAAAGAAAATAACTACATTTTGGTGGCAAGCGGTGGGATTCGACAAATCATTTAGATTAAGTATAATTAACTAACAGAACAGACATCATGATGGGCGTATTACCCTTCAGATTATGGGAAGAAGGGAAGGAAGAAATCGAGCTCTGGATCGAGCAGTTAGAATGTCAGTTCACGTTACTTGACGTAGGAGAAAATGGAAAGATCGCCTATGGAAAGGCACACTTAGGCAAGGCCCTGAACGATGTAAGAGTATGTCTAGAGGGACTAGTGTCATGGGCCGAAGTTAGGAGTGCTATAATTGAAGAATTTGGCCGAGAAACCTCCACCAGGAAGGCCAGAGACAAACTTAAGAGTCTGAAACTCGACGGCCAAAATGTGAGAGCCCTGAGGAGGGAAATCGCGAAACATTTCAAACTGGCGTATCCCCATATGGATCAAGAGAGCCAGGAAACGTAGATCAGGGAGATTATGATCCAAGCATGCCCGGTGGAAGTTAGAAAGCACTGTATTATTCATGAAATTAATACTACTAAGGAACTCATGGAGGTCATTAAAAAGATCATGGAGGCTCGAGAAGTAAGAGAGGAAAAGACGAAAGGGGAGGAGGGGAACCCAAACAAAGGGTATCCGAGAACCCTGATCCGATGCTTCACATGTAGACAAACCAGACACCTAGCTAGGAACTGTTCCAACCGTCCACAAGCCCCAACCCCTAGATTTAAGCCCAGACCCGCACTTCCAAACGATCGAACTCTACCAAGGGGAACCGATCCAAAACAGGGAGGAATGCTTCCGGTAGAATACAGGGAGACAGAAAGCCAGCCAAAAGTCACGATGCCGGAGGAGAGAGAAAATTTTCTGTTAAACCTCGCATAGCAGGGCGGTATAGTGAGGTCAACATCTTGGAGAGACAAACGCCTTGTGAAACTATAGTAATCAATGGGAAAGCCGCCAACATGCTAATTGATACGAGGGCAAACAGAAGTTGTCTTTTAAAGAATTTAAAAAACAAAATCAGAAAGAAAGGGGCCCCTTAAATCAAACCAGTATTCAGTTGTCAGGAGCCGGGGGTCAACCACTGACGATACTAGGCAAACCTAAAACGGTAGTAGTACAATGGCAAGGAATTAAATTCACCACCGATTTCTGTGTTTTATCAGGAATATCGAATAGTGGAGTCGAGGGGTATCTGGGGATAGATCTCATGAGTCAGTTGGGGGTAACTATCCAGTGTGGGCCGAAAGACACAACGACCACCCTACGACCTCAAATAGTAGCTAACACAGGAAAACTGTCTATCCCCCCTAGATCTTGGAAAATGATAGAGATTCCTCCAACCCCGGGCATGACTGCCGGGATTTTTGAACCTGATGCACAGAATAAAGTGAGAATATCTCCCACCTTTATTACTACCGACCAGAGGAAACTAGTTCTAGCCAACTTTGGCGATGACACAATTAATTATCTAAAAGGAAAACTGTTAGGACAAGTCACACCCGCTCAATCCACCACTGTTGGAACTGACGGACCTGTGAACTTACCTGAAATTCCGAAACAATTAACGTCAAATCAAGCAAATACCTTACATGAATTGCTCTGGACGTACCGAGATGTGTTTGCTCAAAACGAAGGGGACCACGGATCGGCCCGAACCCAACACACCCACGAGATACACACTCAATTAGGGCCTCCAATTAGGCAACCCTATAGACGAAAAAATCCCATTATGAGACAAAAAGAAAAGGAACAATTCGAGGAAATTATTAAGCAGGGGATAGTAGTAGAGTCCTACAGCCTGTGGTCATCTCCAGTAGTCCTGGTAAAAAAAAAAAAAAAAGGGTCTACTCGGTTCTGTGTAGATTATCGAAAATTAAACTATGTCGCCATCAAAGACGCGCAACCCCTACCTTGTATTGATGACTCGCTAGAATCACTCAATGGGTCAAACTGGTTCTCTACCCTAGACCTAGAGAGTGGATACTGGCAAGTACCAGTTAGGTCAGAGGACCAAGAGAAAACAGCATTTGCCACGACTGAAGGCAAACTCTACCAGTTAACCATCTTGCCTTTCGGAGTTTGCAATGGACCAGCCAGTTTCACTAGAGTCATGGACGAAGTATTGAGGGGATTAACCTGGAAAACTTGTTTAGCGTACTTGGATGATATTATAGTCTTTTCCGCTAGTTGGGAGGAACATATTCACCGACTACAAGAAGTGTTAGAAAGAATCAGGGGGGCAGGACTTTAACTGAAGCCGTCAAAATGCCAATTAGGGGCTCGTGAGGTGGCATATCTGGGGCACGTGGTTTCCAGTAAAGGTATCCAACCGGACCCACATAAAGTGAGATCTATTGCAGAAATCTCACCCCCGTCCTCTGTCAAAGAGATCCGAGCGTTTCTGGGAATGGCATCCTATTATCGAAGGTTCATACACAACTTTTCAAAAATTGCTCGCCCCATGACTAAGAGACTGGAAAAAGGGAGGAGGTTCGACTGGGACCAGAGTTGTCAGATAGCTTTTGATCACCTGAAACAAAAAACTAACTTCTAACCCCATAGTTTGTCATCCGGATTTTACCAAGCCGTTTCAGCTATACACCGATGCTTCTGATGAAGGGCTCGGAGCCGTATTGGCCCAGAAAGTGGACGGAAAGGAAAGCATAGTAGCATGTGCTAGCCGGACGCTGAATAAGGGCGAAAAGAATTACAGCGTTACAAAAAAGGAATGTCTAGCTCTAGTGTGGGCTGTACAATATTTCCGTCCATATCTAGCCGGGGTCCATTTCGAAGTTATCACGGACCACCATAGCTTGCAATGGCTCAGGAAAATGAAAACGGAAGACGGACTATTTGTCAGGTAGAAGGGGATTTTGGAGGAATACTCTTTTGAAGTAATACTCTTTTGAAGTTAGACATAGACCAGGTAAACTGCACACTAATGCCGATGGCCTGTCTCGACTACCGGTAGCACCTGTCCAACGCACTGAACCTAACTGGGAAGAGCATGACCCTAGGTATGGCGACAAAGTAAAATTTTCTGAGGGAGCCTGGAGGGATTCTAAAGATCGAGTAGTACTTGATTATTCGGAGGCTAAACACATGATCCAAATCCTTCATGGACAAGAAGGAAGGGGGGCTCATTTGGGACAGTCTCGAGTTCTAAAACAATTTAATGAAAGGTACTGGACCAAGAGGGCTGACCAGATTGTTAAAGAAGTTCTTCAAAATTGTTTGGGATATTAGGGGCAAAGATGGACGGGGACCTAGACAGTCGCCCGGACACATTATGGCCGGTAAACAGTGGGACAAATTATCTGTGGACATTATGGGACCTCTGCCCCGACAGACGAACAAAAGGTACATCTTAACCTGTGTCAACGTTTTTTCCAAATACACGGTTGCTTGCGCCATTCCGGACAAGAAAGCCGAAACCGTGGCTAGGGTTATTCTAGAAAAGGTAATTTTTGTATATGGAACCCCTGGAGGTATTCTGAGTGATAGGGGAAAAGAATGTAATAATGAAATCTGGCAACACTTGGGAGAAACCTTGGGCTACCAGATACAGCACACCTCCCCGTATTACCCCCAGGGGAATGCTGTATGTGAAAGGAACCATAGGGTGTTAGCAAATTGTATCCGGGCTAGTCTGAGCTCACAAGGGGAAAAAATCGTCCGAGGTTGGCCGGAACTTCTGCCAGAAATTGTCTGGGGGGTAAATGCCATGGTTTGTAGGACTACTGGGTATTCTCCCTATGAGATTATTTTTTGGAATCACGCCGAAATTGCCTCAAGAACGATTATTACCCTACCCCTGTCCTTCCGCCACATATTCCCAACCAGGACAATATTTGAAAGAACCAGGGGAACGGCGACAGCAAGTTCATGATCCTATTACCCAGCAACAGCCTAAGAAAGTTTCTCTAAATAATCCTTATTACCGGAGAGAATATATTCTGGTGAAGAGACATGATCCCACCCGAGCTGGTAAACTGGAAGAGAAATACGAGGGTCCCTTCAGGGTTGTAGAGATAAACGGGCCCTATCAAGTGTTGTACTTGCATCATGGGGATATTGCGTCAGCCACCCATATTCGTCATACTAAACGATATGAAGTTATTTTACCACCAGATATGAGCGAGTGGAGTAGCGAGGAAGGGAGCGAGGAGGAGATAGAATTCGGGGCTGATGACCCTAGTACTTCCGCAGCTCGACCTAATGTTGGAGGTCCTAACCTGAACAGGAACTATTCGAAGGACTCTCCGTTCTGGTGGTCTCTTAGTCGCAAACCTAACGAGAGTCTCCCTGAGTTTGGGCAAGAGGGAAACGTAGGAGACGAAGAGACTGCGCCAAGTGGGGAAAATGTTTACTATGAGCTTACCGATGATGAAAAGTCTACGGTCCCCGACAGCAAAGTTTCAGATCTCCCGAAAGATTTCAATAAGACTTTAAGTAGTGAGGAAGAGTGTTTTCGAGACGAGGTAGAAACGAGACTTATTTCTTGAAGGCAAACGTATAATTGGCCCTCCCTCAGCTAAAGTAAATGAATCTAGAGAAAATCCTTTGACTAATGTTCCGGATAAAAATCCAGCTAGAGCGTCTAAATCCACGGGCCCCACCGAAACCCTTACTCGTAGTGGTAGGATTAGCCGTCCACCAATCAGGTACCCGGACGAGGGTATAAATAGGACCCCAGGGGCACGTGCCTGCCAGTTGCAAGGCACCATGCCTCTTCCCTCTGACCCTCAGTACCGAATCCGTCGACTAGTAGCAATGGTCGATGGAAAAGGTCCGAGAATAAACACTACCAGGGCCTTCAAACAGCTTCTCAGTCATCCCGGGAAGGTTATAGTAGCTAAAACTGCCGTGGGAAATCAAAATCCTGCACTCCAGCTATACAGATGCCTTTGTGAGCACAGTGGACTGGTGGGGTGGCAACCGGATGGCCAAAATTTTAGGGGAACTCTGTTACGGCGATCAGGAGCTCGCCTTAAGTTAGTAGGGGGGGATAAAGTAGAAAAGGCCTCCACCAATCACCGCGCCCCCTCTTACCTGCTCCCCTCGCCAGCTGAGTTTGACACACCTCCCCAGCCGGCCAATCAGCGGCCTCCATTTTCGGAGCGCACAGCTGGACTTCCAACCTCACCTCTAAATTCGCTCTCGTTCTCTTCCCGGACATTTTCCTCTGGTTGCAATAGGTCCAATACCTCGGTGCCAGCCCTATACTCCCGTAAGCCACTGAAAAGCATTTGCAACCAGCTTCCAGGAACTTATTTTGAAGAGAAGAGAGTGGACGTGGGGAAAGCGAGTATTCAGGGCGAGCGGGCTGTCGCGCGAGCCGCTCAGCCAATCGGAGAGCGGGAGGCATGACTATAAAGGGAGGGGGAGGTTGCAAGATCATTCGCCGCTCGGACGGCACTGGGCTAGCTTTTCACAACCTACTTACTCTCTCTCGCTTGGGCACCCACGGGAACTCAGCTCCAGCCTCCTCGCCCTTTGTTCCAGAAGGCCCACCTCAGGCCTATCATCAGCTCTTCCCTACTAAGGCAGATACACCTTCAGTATCTGGCCGCCTGTCGTCGCATCGCAGGCTTGCATACCTACAGCCAAGCGATTCAAGAGGACGACAGATAGTAGAGGGGAGCAAAGATGTACAGTTGATTTAAAGAGAGAGAGAGACTGCAGAACTAACCCAGTGGCCACCAGAAATAATACTTGATGTGTCCTTATAGGACAGACTAAAGAGAAAAGATCCTAGACTTATATTGACATAAACTGATGATGTGTTAAGAATAGTTATTTTTGTAAGCAAAGGCATAATGCCGAGAGTTATAACTAGATAGGATCTGATAGGAAAGATTTAAGTATAAAGTAAAAAGGGAGGGAAAATCAATTCTTAAAGACAGATGGGCAACCAATAGTCTCAGGGGAAAACAGTTGCCCGATAGGTCCGTTATAGATAGGGAAGGACACTAGTCCACATAAATAACAAACTCATTTGTTAAAAAAGAAACTATATCTATTATCATTTGAGAGGACAATTGGGACAGTTTTGAGGGAGCGTTAAGGACGTCACGGCCAATATAGTAATGTATTCATAAAAAGTTATATAAAGGATTATAACCGTGAATCTTCTCCGTGTAGAGGTCTGGAGGTATAGTTTACCCATTTAAGAAATATTATTGATTAAGTGTTTATTGTGAATATAGCTTAATTGTAATAGGATTGCGTGAGCGTATAATTGGAGGGTGTTATCAATTACATTTATCAAGGTAAATAGTGTAAACAACCTGTTCATTTGAGTAACTGTGTGATAGAATCCAAAATTGTATTTGAGAGGAAAATCTAACTAACTTGTAATTCCGGCCGGTTCATTTGTAGGAATTTATGATCTATTCAGAGAGTGTTAAGGTAGCCTACCTTTGGTGTAACGACATCTTTGTTATAATATGAGTTAATGTAAGATATAGGAAAGAGTAGTAAAGAGATTATATGTATTAATGCCTTGGTCTCGGGAGTAGACACAATAGGCCCAGTGGACGTGTTTAATTCTTAAGGATAGATAAAGAATATAACTTTTGTTAAATAGGTAAATAACGATTGATTTATTAGGCCCTGGTCTCCACCGTAGACACAGCAGGGCTCGGAATAAACTATAGTAAATTAGAAACTAATAACGTGCCTTTGGATCGAAGTCGACTTGAGTCAATACCTGAATAACGGGAATTCAGCTAGGGAGTAACGGGAGCTCTAGGGTTCCAAAGTACAACCTATCGTGAATCGACGTAATATTCAATCCGTGTCATGAACTCATCTCGGCCCGGACAGAGAAACACTTATTAGAGTAGTTAGGAAGTTTTGGTAAATAAAGTATACGAACTTCTAGATGACTGTCGATTTATCCCCCACGTAAGTAGTATAGTCGAGAAAAGAAAAGAAATACTACAAATATTATTATTTTTATTATTTATTATTATTATTATTGTAGTATATATTCTAAAAATACTTATCTGATAGGGTAGGAATGATTCGACATTTGTTTGGAAGTGTATGCTCTATTTAGCAAACTTAGTAGCAATCAGTATTCCTCATAGCGATTGATTCTCTGTCCGGGTCGAAATACATTCAAACTGAAGAGTTGAATACTTATGATAATACATTATATTATATTGTACTTCGGAATTTGAAGTTCCCATTACAACCTATCTGTACGATCGGTATTCAGAGCTTTGACCTACTTCGAATCCGTTCCAAAGGCAAAACAACTGTTTATCAAGGATAACAGAAACTACCTTTAAGGGGACCCACCTCGTTTTGTTTTGTTTTTCTCTCTCCTTCTCTCTCTTGGTTGTATCCATTCGGCCCCATTCAGCCTACTGGTTTAACACCTTACGAGCGGCCTATGCGGTTTATTTATATGTACCGCACAGCGGGGTGTTTTTAGCCAAAATAGGGCTGTTTACGTGATCATTTTCATGCCTAAATAAGACCCAGAACGTAAAACAAGTACCTATCCCTGAAAGGGCATAAACAGAGCTTTCGAATGACACCATAACGATCCTTGTATGATGGATAGTTTTCTTGCAATAACCGTGCAACGCGAGTGCAAAAAGCAGGTAATTCGGTACTTTCGGTACATAATTGAGGATGTAGGGAGTGAGAGAAGGAGGAGGGAGCTGAGATTTGTGTCAGTAGGTTCGCCGCGGTGGTCTGGAGCAGTCACACGCTCGCTAGTCTCCTGCCACCACTTGTCTCTCTCTCTCAGCCACATTACGTGCTGAAATTGCCACTCGACCTATGTCGAGCGCCGCCACATAGTCCAGCTTTATTTAACTCGACTTATGTTGCTCGCCGCTAATTAAGGGTTAAGAAGTTTATCCCCATCCAGGTGTCGGGTTTTTTCAGGCGAGCGGTAGCGAGCCAGCATATTTTGTTAACATGTTTTTGACAGCAGGCTAAATTTGTACATTTTTTGATAGAAAAATTTCTCCGGCAAAGCCGGATGTCTCAATACAATGCTGGCACGCTATTGCTCGCCAGGAAGAAATCGACACCTGGATGGAGATAAACGTCCCCCCCCCCCCCCCCCAGGGGGTAAGGGGGCCTTCATCTAATGGTGGAGGAAAAGAAGAATATACCTCACGCATCCTACTGAGTGTCGTACAAGGCGACTAATAGGGAGGATGGCGATAGACTTGTGGACCAACAGCCATTACTATGCAATGAAGTCTTTATCTTAGCACTGTCTTGGTATGGCACTGCTGAGGCTGGAGGGGTGCGGATAGGTGCTACAGGGGACTGAATCTTACCTGGGCGCTGTTTGGCACCACACCTGTGTCAGCAACAGTGTTTGCATGTTGGAGCAGTGTTGGGGCAGGACTTTATTGTTTTATAATCCAATTGCCTAATATACAGTAGAGTCTTGTTATGGTGCTGTCTTTTTGTAACACTGTTAAGGCTGGTGTGGTTGCAGATACTGCAGGTGCAAGTGCTGCAGGGGGACTTTGTTGAGTCTTGCTGAGGCATGGTTAGCATTATACCAACATCAGCCACAGTGATGACTTGGTGGGGCAGTGTTGTGGCGGGACTTTATTGTACTACAGTACACTCTTACTACTGAAAGGCAACCCCGTCTGAGCCGTTACAATGCATGTAATGGAAAAATGACGTTAAATCATTGTATTTATTGTATGTAGTAGGCTGAATGGGGCCAAATGGATACAAGCTAGAGAAAGAGAAAAGGAGAGAAAAAAACAGGTCACCCCCCTTAAGTAATGTATCCTTTAGTTATGTTAATAGATATGACGCGCGATCGACAAACATGCTTTCGACGAGGTGATATCTATAGTGAAAATATAGTTTCCGTTTAATAAAATGATTTAACAAATCATGGAAGCCTGATTGCCTTTCCTAACTATTTGTCAAGCAAATTATCTCCTAACTCAAGTTCTAAAGTTCTAACCCACATCACCGTTATGTATAGAGTTAGAATATTAGCATTTCGTCTGATTACTCTAGTTTCATTTGGTTAGCCGGGTATGTAGATCCCGCACTATCAGTTACATCATTTTATCTTTTCAATTACCTGGACACTTAGATACCCGATCACCGAACCTAGAATCTCAGACAGCTGGGTACTTAGATATCGTACTCTCAATTAAGGTGGCAAAAATATGTGTGTGATAACCCGGGTTCGAATCCCGGTGGATCATATATACTTTAATTAATTTCATTGGGGGTGTGGTGGTGAGATTAATAAAACTAATATTATATAAGCCTGTCTAATAAGCTTCTATATTATCTATTCAAAACTCTTAGTAGTTCTCATTCTAAATTTAAATATCTTGGATATCTCCTAGAAATGCCAATCACTATTTCTCCTGACACCAAATAGGGTTAACTTACCGCTCGCTATCGCCCTCTCACTATAAATCAACACCTGAATGGAATGAAGCGTTTCGTAATCACCAAACTAAAGAGGTGAAACGTCTTAAAATCTCCCAAGTAATGGAGTGAAAGAGGGAGAGTTAAGGGAGCTCAGACGGTATGGTGCAGCATAATTTACTGGTTCGCCTCAATGGTATAAGGAATTAAGGGGTTTAGTTTGCTCTCTAAACCTCTATTAAGCTTAAAAAAACACCCACCACAAGATGTAAATTTGTGAATTTTTCGGTAGAAAAATTTCCTGGCCGAAGGCAGGTTCCTCTTCAAATACAGGCTCGCTATCGCTCGCCAGGAATAAAATCGACACCTAAATTGCACGAAAGGTCTTTATATTGACAAAGAAGGGGGCAAAAGGTCTGAAAATTGCCAAACTAATGGGGCGAATGTTTGGAAATATCATAACTAATAGGGCTAAACATGAGGGAGGAGGAGGACTTGAAAAACCAACTGCCTCGGGTAAACTTACCGTGATCCCTGTTCCTGATGTCCATGTTAGCTCGGTTCCTCAGTAACACCTTCATGACGTCAGTGTGGTTATTTCGAGCGGCCCAGATCAAGCTAGTCGATCCTGAGAACAGTTGGAGGAATTAGTTAGTTTTAACACTTACGCTGCGGCCATATTTCCGCCATATTAGGGCACATTCAGGCACTCCTGATCTATTAAGCAAGTGTCTGAATGAAATTAAATGTATTCAGCCAAAAACTAGAAGAAAATAGCTTCAAAATTACACCAAAACGAGCTTCATAGCGTGTGGGCTTCACCCGCAGCGCTACCATAGACATTCGCTAAAATGAGCAATTATCGCTAATGTCATGCTACATCTGCCTTTGGCAGCGCTATATATCTAGCGAGAGTATAGCTCGCCTGTCGCGCTCCCGCTCCCTCACACTCGATTCTATAGTCTTTAAGAGGCTTTAGAAGCCTGTAAATTGCTGTAAATTGCTATGGCATTCCGGAACATCTCCCGCAGGCAATTGGTTAATTCCTGCCAGATGTTGAATGAGTGTGAATGTACCATTGCCTGCAGTGGTAAGTAAAACAACAATTTATCAACTCTGCGTAAGCTGGTTGGTATTGCGTACACAGATCCCGCCTGTATACTATCCACCATTATCCAGCTTCTCTGTTGTCTGTGGTCCATTTGTCCAGAAACTCCTCCTAGTCAGTTTAATAATGTTCACCAGATTTCACCGGTTGAAAACAAAAATCGATTCATACAAATAATAATATGAAGGTCAAGATAAAGATCAGAGGTTAAAGTCCACTGGTTTTCTAATATCCTGAACTATGTATGTACTGTTTTTATATACTCTAGCGCCTTCCCCCAGTTTTCCTTTTTTTTTTTTATGGGGGTGGCCAACTTGAGACAGAGCCCGAACAGGGACATCACAACACATCAGAAAAACAAAACACAATATCTTGCACACATCTAGGTCGCCCAGGATAAATACCCAGAGACCCAGGCCCATTTGGGGTCTCCAGCAAAAGATTCCCAGGTTCCAGATCCCTGGGAGAGGCGCCGATTTCAGTAGGCAGACCCGCAGCGAAGCTTTACCACCACAAGCCCACCCACCATGTTTCCAGGCGCACCCTTCATTACCACCGGCTCTCCGGGCCAGGCACCTAATGGACTACTATCTAGTCCAACTGGTGCATGACTCTCTCGCCCAAACGACCGTGTTTACATACATCTATTCACAAGCATTCTCCATTCATTCCTGTTTATTACCACTTTCTTTGCCTGATCTATAGTCATTCCTCTATCATCCAAAACATCCTAAACTAACTGATGATTTTTCATCAAATTAGGCACACTTATTTGGCTTGCAGATGAAAAGGTCACATAAGCCTACATAAAGAACAATGTCTCAGGTCAAGCGCCATTTTTAAATGTATTAAACAATCTTCAATATAAAACAAACTGTGTGTTAGTTACTTCTTATATACATACATATCACATGGACGGATATATATATATATATATATATATATATATATATATATATATATATATATATATATATATATATATATATATATTCCAATAGTTAAGGTCAATGGTCAAAACCAGAAGGTTAATCAATTTCCACTAATAGATAGATAGATTCTAATTAAACTTAAGTGTTATTATCATAATGCCCATTCCAGCAAGAGACAACACAAAATCATTCTAGTCAAAGGTTGAGGTCAGAGGTAAAGGTCATATGTTATGGTCAAAATATAATGTTCACACATTTGCTACTAGGGTGGCGTGGGAAACAACCTACTGTCTCGTGTAGTGGTATACAGATATGTGGATATTATAAGTTTACTGTTTTCAAAGTTTAATTTCCGATAAATTTATATGCATTTTTCCACATATAGATTTTGTTTAGTATGTTATCGTTTTGATAGTTAATATGTTAATGAGTTTTTTATATTGATTTAATCAGTAACCTTTTAGTTCGTTTTTCAAGTTGTATATTTTAATTACATCAAATTAACAAAATGTTGTTGTCCATTGTTTCACATCCATACTTCAGACAGATATTTTCATGGTCACCGGTCAAGGTCAAAGGAGAATGCATACTGTATATTTGTGTTCATATTACATTATTAATTTTCGCCAAGGAGTTAATAACTAATTTGTTTAAGTCAAGATCGTAGAGTTGGGAATACAGTTGTTTTTTATTTCAAGTACGAAAGTCTGCACTATTATAATTATCACTTTTTACAGGCTAATGGATTATTTTGAAACATTACCTCGAGACATACTGTATATCCTGAGTCAGTGATCCTCCTCAATCAATATCCTCTATCTTAACCCTTTTTGTACCGGTGACGTCTTCTTAATTTTAATCTAGCTATATTTAAACAATTTAAGGCAGTTTAACCCTTCTGACCCGGGCTAGCCCTCCTAAGGACAGTGCGGGATACCCGGGCGATCTGGCCGAAAAACGTCTAGGCCTAGACTACCGTATCTTTGTTATTTTAACTGCTAGAAATTTCCCACGCATCTATAAACGTAGTGCGGTTTCCAATCTGTAGACTGGCGTTGAGTAGAGCTCTGTATGTCAACTGGTTCAGTTGTGATAACAATTTCAGTGGAGCGAATTTTTCTGCGATGTTGACAATATCGGAGCTTTTCAGACACTAATTTCGTATGACGTCACAACAATAACCTTGATCCGACGTCTCCTTATTGTTTTCGGAGGTGCGGTGACGCAACGATCGGCTTTGTTTACATGCGTCAGACGCACGGCGTTCAGACCAAGCTGAATAGGCTTTCAAGCTTACAGATTTTAACAGGACACCCGGGTTCCTGCCCATCTTCCGTAGTGTCCTTTTAAAAGGACACCCGGGCTGGAAGGGTTAAGAAGGATCTTTGGTAGCAAAAACTGTTAAGCGAGATATTTTGAAGCCTGTTAATTACTGATGTCCCTTTTCAAACTGAATCAAATCGTTTAACCCGCTGGACCACAATCGATTTAATATAAATGTACACTCCAGGACCAGCCACTTTTCATTTTTGTTAGTCCTGACAACACATGGGATGGGTTAGTAATAAAGGAAAAACACCAAAAACACGCTCTCCTAGGTCATTTAGGGGTCCTGGGGGGCGGCGGAAAATCACAAATACTGGAAAATCACTCTCACACGCACGCGGTTGGATTTTTTTTTTTTTTTTTTTTTTTAAAAGAGACAATGAACAGAGGAAGGAAAAACACAGATAAAACAAAAAGGTCCATGTGCCTAAAGGCATCCTCCATTCATAAAATGTTTGTAACAACTGGATTTAAACATTTGTAGATTGTAAGTTTGTGGAAAGCAATTTGAGGGAAGTGAATTCCAAAGAGTAGTAGCTCTGGGGATAAATGAATTCTGATAAGCAGAAGTTCTGCATTGTGGAGGAGAAAGTGTAAATTCATGGGCGCTCTCAGCTGCCCTAGTTCTACGGGGAAAGATGTGGAGAGGCGGCACAATTGAAGCAAGTTCCTCGGAACAATTGCTGTGAAAATATCTGTAGAGTAATGCAAGGGATGCAACGTTTCTTCGTATGGATAATGTAGGAAGGTCCTGTGTGATTGCAGGGTTATTGATTAATCTAATAGCTTTATTTTGAATTTTGTCCAACTGCCTCAATGCAACCACTCCACTTCCACCCCACAGAGGTGAACAGTAATCCATCTGAGAACGCACATGACTTTTATATATTACGTCCAACTGCTCGTCAGTGAAGAATTGGAGGGTTGCCTACCATCGGTATTGTTCCGTGGGATCCTAAAGCAGTTCCCATACAAATCTGGACCCTCTAGGTGCCATAGGACAAGAGTAATTAATAATTTTTTTATAAATTTCACCACAACACCAAACACCTCTAATGAAAGCATATATGTGATCCACCAGGATTCGAACCCGGGTTATCACACACAGATTTTTAGACACCTTAACCATTACACCACCAGGACGATTAGGCAGACACAACCGTTGCATCGCTGGGACTGTGCGTTACATATACAGGCGACGCATAACGTTCATCGCTGGGATCCGGTGGGTTAATAACATCCACAATAAAGTTAAAAGGACGGTACCGATACTGTAAGGGTTAAACTTATCATAATGTAATGTACCAGTTACTTGTGTGAGTGATTTTAGATAAATATATAAATATCTCTTATTACAATGAAGCTAAGTCAACAGCCATACAGAACTTACCGTTTTCATCCATAAGATCGACGTTAGCCCCGGTATCCAAGACAGATTGAACGATAGTAGGATAGCCAAACCGAGCCCCGCTGGTCAGGAGAGAGTGGCCTGAAACAAAGTATAATAATAATAATAATAATAATCTATCTTATCTATATACTCAGGCCCAATCCCCACTGTTCCTATTTATTTATTTATGTATTCATTTTCATCATCACTAGTATAACCATCAATAATACTATCACAATCATCAATAATACTATCATCATCATCACTACTACTATTACACTCACCACTACTACTCTCACCATCATCACTATTTACTACTATTGTCACCATCATCACTATTGTCATCATTATCACTACAACTATCAACATCATTACTATTATCACCATCTTACAATTATTACTACTGTCACCATCATCACTACTACCATAAACATCATCACTACTACTATTACTGTCACCATCATATTTACTACTGTCACCATTACTACTGTCGATCATAATCATTACAACTATAACCATTATCACTATTATCATCATCATCCCTACTGCTACTACCATCACTGCTACTGTCAACTAAACTAACCTAACTTAACCTAACCTAATCCAACCTAACCTAACCTAACCTAATCCAACCTAATCTAACTTAACTTAAGCTAAGCCAACCTAACCTATCCAAATCAGGGCAAGTTCCTCGTACTAATGCGGGCGAGTTGTTCGTGGGGCGACATCTCCAGTAACCATGACCAACATCACCAATACTTTCACCATCATCACTAGTGCTATCCCCATCATCTCTACCACAATCACCTTTACCATCATTACTACTATCACCACCAGCCCTACTACAACTACCATCAACACTGCCACTATTACCACCACTATCACAGCTACTTTCATAATCACCACCATAATAACTACCATAATAACCATCATCATCACTATTAGCAATATCAAAACTGCTACCATAATCACCACAACTATCATTACTACACTCAGACACAATGTCGTCACCACTATAGATCATCACCATGACAAATACTATCACAATCATCAACACCATCACTACCAGTACCATAATCACCATTATCATCACACACACAGAACGCCATTATCATTGCTGACACAGAATAATGTGTGTGCCCTGCATATGCACAAGCACACAAGCATACAGATACAGTGATTACAATACTACGTCTGTGTTACGACTGAGGTTTAAATATATCAGGGTTCTTATTCATTGGACTAGTAATGGCATAAATGCTACAACGGAAAGCGCTAGATCCAACCTCTGATGTATATTCCCAGTGAACAAAGAACACAAATACTCTCCAGAGTTCTATATGCAATAATAGGTTATTAAACTCTCAATAAATGTGCGTCTACTCTAGGCTTAATGTTATGTGAAAACAGCCTATTACTACCTATAACTGAAGGTGCTTGGTTATGGTATGCAAAGTAAGGTGGTAAGAGAAGTTACAGCTTACGTTACTTTAATCAATAAATGTCAGGCACTCCTGCATGAAAGAAAGTGCACTAAAGTCCTTCAACACCAACAAGGAATCTTCTTTAAATGTTAGATGCTATCAAGATGCTCGAATCGGAAATGGAACCCAAAAAGGCAGGCAGCGGAACAATGCTCGTGCAGGCTATGCACACAAAAAGGCAGGAGATATAATGCAGTCGGAGCCAAGAATATCCTAAACGCCACAACAATAATAATAATCGCCACGACAATGCAGTATTCCTATCAACAAAAAGAGCCTAAGTCGTTTGTGTCTCAATACATCAAACTAGGCTGCGAAATGCTTGTGTAATCATAAACGGGTATGCATAAAAGAGTAATTGGTTTAATATACTTAATGTCTACTGTGACTGATAAAGTCTAGCTAGAGTCAATGATACGAGATACTGATGCGCATGGCATGCCGCATAGCCTAGTGCAAATCTCAAGTCTGTGCGTCAAATATTACGTTATAATGAAGGGTAGCTCTCTTGAGAAACCTTCATACCGAAGTATTAAGCGTTCTCCTGGCGTACCTCAAAGACAAACGAGCTTAGAACAGTGTAGAATGGTATAGGCAAAAAGCCCTCATTCGTGCATGCTCTATTCTCAATGGCACACAGACTAGAATTTACCCAATCAACTCCAGTTCTCAGGTATGTCGTGCAGCTTTTAACTAAAGCCAGCACCCATCGGAAACCATACCTTATAGTATCAGACTCCCAGTCTAGCATTATCTAATCCAGCAGAACACTAATAATTATAGGAAGCGGTACTGAACAATATGAATGCCAACCAATGCTGCGTGATCAACTTATCTTAACAACTAACATACATGGGTTATATAAGACCTTGATGCACAATACAACTGGCCAGCATGAAGCTGATTATGCAGAGTTAACCAGAGGGGGTATAATATTAATAAAAGGTGGTGAAAGATATGGAAAATGAGAGAGAGGCAGAGGAAAAGCTTCTCAGGTGCAGCGAGGGGGACAGATATCAAAGGGATAAGAGGGATGCGTTCTAGAAACCAGATCTGAGGGAGAGAGCTGTATATATACTAGCACTAGCTCGCACCGCGTAGACAAAGCGGTAACAATTCCTTCAGCCAATGACAAAGAAGCCAGCCAAACATGACGTCACCAAGCATGGTAAAAAAACTCCTCCAACCAATCCCAGGCCAGCCAGCCGTGACGTCATCAAGCATAGCAAAAAACACTGCGCGCCTCCTCTCACTGTTCTACTCTCTCTCTCTCTCTCTCTCATTACTACTTAATGATAAAACATACTTTGCAATTAAATATATAAAGCCTTGACATGGGCGAAAAGAAAGAGCCTTTCTGGACTGCCCATGACACGAGCTTTCATATGAAATAAAGCACACAATAATACATCAACTGTAGCCACATCCACTGCCCTGGCGATCCTAGCGAGTCACTGTAGGACAAGCCATGCGGTTCTAACGGAGTGGTTAACGTCACATCTGTCCTACCGGGGTGGGGGGAAATTGGTGGAGAGGAGGGGATTCTTCGGGGGGATGCCTGGGGGGGTTGCTAAAAACCATATTTTGACCAAGGACCATAACTATTGCACAAATTCAAACCTCTTTTTTGACTGACCGTCTCATTCACCCATCGAATGTACGTGTGAAGTTTGGTGAAAATCTGTCTAACGGTCTACGAGGAGTTTCCGTACAGACAGACAGACAGACATTTTGACCGGCATTGTATCACTATACAGGGGGGACAATACCACTCTGCCTATGCAGAGTTGATAACAATGATTATCATGATGATAATCATTATTGTTGGGCGAGCTTTGCAAAGAACTCTCAGAACCCACGACAACCTCCCAGAAGCCGCCAACACCTTCGATAATTTCTATAACCAGCCTACTCTGTTCCGCAAGGATGGTACTCATCTAAACCCTGTGGGTTCAGCACGCATGGGTCGTCTCCTACACGAAGCAGTCTGCAGCCATGGATCAAAAAACGCCATCCGAGAAGAAGCAGCAGTGACATAAATCATCTAACGCCAAGCAAAAAACAGAGGCAACCAAGGACCACCAGCGATAAGGACCGAAGACAGCAAGGACCGACGACAGCCATGAACATTAATGTAGATCCGACAAGAATCACAAATATTATTAAAGAGCGTTCTGTGAGTTCTAAAATAACAAATTTAAAGGTTTTCTATGCAAACGCTCGCTCGTAGCAAACGCAATACATTTTCAGATTTAGAGGAGCTAGTGTTTACAGAAAATTATGATGTGATTGGCATAACAGAATCTTGGCTCAATACAGAAAATAGAGACTTTTTAGCAGAGTATTCACTTCCCGGTTATTGTAATATTTCATTAATCGATTTTAGGAGTAGAGTTGGATAGAACATAATAATTGATATTGGTTCAGGAGTAATTTATCGAGAGGCCTTCCCTAGTGGTTAAGGCCCCATTAATTGCTCTTTCCATTCACATATGCATAGCCTACGTGAGTTGCAGTTGGGATGTGTGTACATGATTGATATGCAGGATTCGAAGTTGCATAATAAATCGTAGGCAGTGTCCACCATTCTTTAACTGCCTTCGTGGTGCAATGTATAAGGTGTTGATATTCGGTGGGAGCATCCTGGGTTCGAATCCACGGACTGCCACATGTGTTTGTAATATTTCATTAATCGATTTTAGGAGTAGAATTGGTTGTTGGATAGAACATAATAAATGTAATGTTTGAGAAAAGACGAATAAATAGAAATGGAGGTGGCGTTTTACTTTATATCAAAGAAAGTCTTAACCCTACCCTCTTGTCAAAACCTCAAATTGTGAACGTCAACACATCTTTTGTGCTAATAAAGAATAATAAAGGTACAAAAATAATACTTGCGTTAATATACAGACCTCCAGCTCAATCCGTGCAAACTGACCAAGAAATTTATGAACAAATTGCAGATGTAAGTAACTCCCAAGATACCATAATTTTTGGCGACTTTAATTTGCCTGTGACCAAGTGGGGCGATACTCTTACTTCACACTCCGGACATGACTTGTATACGAACTAGCAAGAGAGTTCGCTTTATCAATTTGTTCGAACGCTGACCCGTGGTAATAACATTCTTGACATTGTACTTGCAACAAAAGAAGAATTAATAGAGAATTTGAATGTTGGTGATGAATTCAGTAACAGCGACCATCGTACGATAACTTTCACTTTAAAGTTTACTAGTAACGAACCAAATAGTAGTATCGAAAAAGTCCCTAATTTCAAGAAAGCAAACTTTCATAAACTAAGAGCTGTGTTTAAAGAAACTGACTGGAGCTTTTTAATTAACAATAACGACAAATACATCTTGGAAGTTATTCGAAACCACTTGCCTAAAAGCAGTGCAAGACTGCATACCATCGAAAATACGGCGTCTAGGCCATAATAATAAGCCCAAATGGTGGAATAAAGATATTTCAAACTGTCTGCTTGCTAAAAATGTTGCTAATGATAGATTAAAATCCTCACAAAATGACGAAGAACGGGTGAAATTTGTAGAGCTACGACGCAAAGCCAAAAAGTTAATTAAAACCAAGTAAAAAGACCCTAGAGTTACATATTGCGAATCAAAGTAAAACAAACCCGAAAGAATTCTATAGTTATATCAGAAAGAAAAAAGTAGTTACTTCAACTGTTGGACCGTTAGTCGATGAAAATGGAGAATACACCAAAGACGAAGTACCAATGAGTAATTCCCTCAATACCTTCTTTGCATCAGTTTTTACAACAGAAGACCTCAGTGATATCCCTACACCATCGCCAATTCAGATTGATAATTCAGATGTTCTAAGTAATATCACCGTTACAGAGAGAGAAGTATTGAATTGTTTAGATAAACTCAAGGTAAATAAAACGCCTGGACCTGATACAATCTCACCTAGAGTTCTAAAGGAAGCTAAGGATGAGCTCTCTAAACCACTGACATTACTACTCAATAAATCCTTGCAGTCTGGAACTATGCCTGATCAGTGGAAGCTAGCCAATGTAACACCGATATTCAAAAAAGACAGCAAATCCTAACCAGTAACTATCGTCCAATTAGCTTAACCTCAGTTGTATGTAAAATGCTAAAAACAGTCATAAGAGACAGACTCGTAAATCACTTAGAGGAAAGTATCATACTTAATGATACTCAACACGCCTTTTGTAAAAAACGTTCCTGTTTAACAAACCTCTTAGACTTCTTCCACGATATCTTCAACCTCTACGATGAGAGTAAAGCTGTAGATATTATATACCTTGATTTTCAAAAGGCCTTTGACAAAGTTCCCCACAAAAGCTTACTGCTAAAACTAAAAGCGCATGCAATACAAGACGGTGTGTTGAAATGGATAGAAAATTGGCTCAGCGACAGAAAGCAAAGAGTAGTCATAAACGGTAAGGCATCTAAATGGACCAATGTAAGTAGCGGGGTATCCCAGGCATCGGTACTGGACCAATTCTCTTTCTAATATACATCAATGACATAGATAAGGGTCTCACCTGTACAATCTCAAAATTTGCTGACGATACAAAAATTGCAAATAGCGTACTCTCAAAAGAACAAGTTGACGATATGCAACACAATCAATATAAATTGTCATGTTGGGCCCAAATTTGGCAAATGAGTTTCAATGCGGATAAATGTAAAGTACTACATATCGGATACCTAAATGAGAAAGCAAACTATTCGATGAATGGCACTCAGCTTAAGAATGTAAACAGAGAAACCGATCTGGGAGTAACAATATCGAGTAACCTAAAACCGAGTCAACAATGTTCAGAAGTTGTTAAGAAGGCAAACAAAATAATTGGCTTTATAGGCAGGTCATTTGAGCATAAATCCAAAGAAGTTATCCTAACCCTTTACAATTCCTTAGTCCGCCCTCTTCTGGAATACTGCGTTCAATCCTGGTGCCCTTATTACCAAAAAGATATAAACAAGCTAGAACGAGTTCAACGTAGAGTTACCAAAATGATACCTAGCCTAAAGAACAAACCATACGAAGAGTGTCTTGGAGAATTAAATATATTTCCTTTAACCCAGCGCAGATTAAGAGGTGACTTAATTCAAGTGTTCAAAATTATCAAAGGCATCGACAATATGAACTGTAGTAAGTACTTCACTATCGACCAATCTAATTACACGCGTGGTCACTCTGCGTAAGCAGAGTGGTATTGCCCCCCGTATAGTGGTACATGCCGGCCGAAATGTCTGTCTGTCCGTCCGAGAACTCCTCCTAGACCGTTTAACGGATTTTCACCAAACTTCACACGAACCTTCGGTGCGTGAATTAGACGGTAATTTAAAAAAAAAATGAATTTGTGCAATAGATATGATCTTAGTCCAAAAATATTTTTGCCCCCCCACCCCCCCCCCCTCCCCAGCAATGATGATGGCGTTCTGGGGGAGATAACAACTCGGCCTGCATTCAATAGGTTAAGTTAGTTTAGTCGACATTAGAAGCGTTGGTAGTAATAGTAGGTGACCCATCGCAGAGTTGGGTATGCCGTTTTGATTTTGGGCAAAACGGCACGTCTACTAGACCGTTCGACGGATTTTCACCAAACTTCACACGAACACTCGGTGCGTGAATGCAACGGTAATTAAAAAAAAAATGTGTGCAATAGTTATGATTTTAGGTAAACAATTGGTTTTGACCCCCCCCCCCCCCAGCAATGATGGCGTGTTGTGTGTGTGCGCCCCGTAGGAGCTCACACACACAACGCCATCAATCTGGGACCAAAAACAACTCGCCCCGCATCTGTCAGGTTAAATTAGGGTATGTTAGTGAGGGCAGTCGTGATTGTGAAAGTAGTTGTGATAGTGGTGGTGATAGTAGCAGTGATGATGGTACTAGATAATGGGAATAGTAGTAGTGATGATGGTGAAAGTATTGTTGATGTTGGTGATGGTTACTGGAGATGACGCCCCGAAAACAACTTGCCCCGCATTTGTTAGGTTAAGTTAGTTTAGTTGACATTATAAGTGATGATGATGATAGTAAGTGATGATGGTGATAATAGTAGTGATGATGGTTGTATTTGTGCGATAATAATGACAGTCGTGATGATGATGGTAGTGATGATGATGACAGTAGTGATGATGGTAGTGACGATGGTGACAGTATTAGTGATGATGGTGAGTAGTACTGATGATGGTGAAGTTGTAGTGATAATGACAGTAGTACCGGTAGTAATGATGGTGAGAGTAGTAAGTGATGATTATACTAATAGTAATGCTGATGATAGTAATGGTGCTAGTGACTAGTAGTGATGATGGTGACCCATCGCAGAGTTGGGTATGCCGTTTTGATTTTGGGCTAAACGGCACGTCTACTTTATTTACAGTATATTGTTGAAAAAGTCCTGTGTGTAACAGAGGCTGTAGTGAGGTAGAGAGTGTGTTGCCAACTACACCACAGGACACAAGTTTACATCAGATAACTATATGTAACTTACAAAATATTGCAAAAGCTGACCTTGTATGTCCTGGTAGTCGGCGAGTTTATGATCCATCAGAGCTCGGACTATGAATGGATTTGTAAGAAGTGCATTGAGGAACCGAGTCATAGCTTCAGGATTGTTGTGAATGGGAACATCTGTGGAAAACAAAATACATTGATTAAACAAACTATGATAACAATTACTTTGGCTGACTAGGATAGCTACAATATATAATTAGGTATATACTGTATAATATAACAATTGGCTAGCGACATTATGCCCAAATGACATAGAAAGGTTTGGAATGTAATGACATGACAACTTTTAAGGGGAGATGGGCCGGTTTTCTGGACCCTTTTCTCCCTCATGTTTAGCCCCATTAGTTTTCAGATGTTAAGATGCTTGCCCCATTAGATAGTCAATTTTAAGACCTTTCGCCCCATTTCTTTGTCAATATTTAGACCTTTCGTGCTATTTAGGTGTCTATTTTTTCCCTGGCAAACGATAGTGAGCCTGTAATGTTGGAAGAACCAGCCTTCGGCCGGGAAATTTTTCTACCGAAAAATTTACAAATTAATCTAGAACATCTAATGGATGTTTTATTTAAATTTGATGAAGGTCTAGGGAGGAAACTAAAAGAATAATGAATACATGCAAAAATATGCCAAAAAGTGACTCATCCCCCCTTAATGTGTGAGTAATCTTGTTGATGACCCGGAAGACCACTCAGGGCTATAATAATCTCCGTGGGGGTCTCGGGTCGGGTCTTGACACATCTTAACGTGACCAACTCGCTTGTATTTATCTCTCGTTTTTTATCTTTTTCTGGGTTGTATCCATTCGACCCCATTCAGTCTACTATTATAAGATGTTTACCCCATCCAGGTGTCAATTTTTTCATGGCGAGCGATAGCGAGCCAGCATTGTATGGAGAAATTCGGTTTCGCAGGAGACATTTTTCTATCAAAAATTGTACACATTTAGCTTGCTGTCCAAGACATTATCCAAAATCTACTGGCTCACTATCGCTCTCCAGGAAAAATATAGACACCTGGATAACGATAACGTCTTAAAATAGTAGTCTGAATGGGGCCAAATGGATACAACCCAGAGAAAGAGAGAGAGAGAATGAAGAGCGAGGTGGTCGCCTTAACACTCTCAGATGAAGACTGACTGTCCTTTTATCTAGAGAATTAAGAACATTGATGATTGGCCTGGCAATGGTGAGACCTCTAGTGAAGGTAGAGTTATATATACTACTGGTCTGGTTGTAACAATGGTTCCCGCCTTAGGGTGGTGGCTGTTGCAATTTCGGCCGCTTTGCCTCAGTTGGAAACCAGCAAGAGGCTTATTACTGCTCGTCTCGCTCTTATTGTTGTTGTTGTTATTCTTCATTTGCTTGTTGGAGTGGATCAGCCAAAAGAGCTATCAGGGAAGGACAGACTAGAAAGAAGAAGGACTTTGAGCAGCTGAGCGATTAAAGGGGGTCACCAGCTTTTTTTATTTTTTCTCCTTTTCTCTCTTTCCCTGGCTTGTATCCATTCGGCCCCATTCAGCCAACTATTTTAAGATGTTTATCCCCATCCAAGTGTCAATTTCTTACTGGCGAGCGATAGCGAGCCATCATTGTATTGAGAAATCGGCTTCGCCGGAAAAAAATTTATCTCGAAAACTACAAATTTAGCTTACTGTCAAAACAAAAATATAATGTATACTGTATGCTGGCTCGCTACCGCTCACCATGAAAATATTGACACCTGGATAGGGGTAAACGTCTTAACATTCAAGCCGCGGGTCCCGACAATTGTCGGGTGAGAGAACCATGGCCTATTCAGCGGGTCCCGACAATATACGGGTGGGATTTTGAGCACATTATCGGCTCTGAGAGAGAGTCCACGTGTTGGGAGGACCGCAGGCGGGCTCTGACCACTCGGCCTGGGCCGAGTGAGGCAACTGTGAGCCTCACCACACCTCTCTACATCCCTGGCCTCTCGAGGACAAGGATATTCTGAGGTAATTACTGTAATTTAGGGTTTTTGCCCTCGTGTTGCAACATCATTGCAAGAGAACCCGTGGTCGTAGAAGGATGATTCAGGTGTCATTCGAAAGCTCTAGTATCGCCCTTTCACGGATACATAATTGTATTATGCTCTGTCTCTTGTTTATGCATGAAAAAGAGCATGAAATGAAGCTCGTTTAGGGTAAATATGCTCGCCACACAGGTAGTAGAAATCACAAATATCCCCGTCCATAAGGGGTTAAAACAGTAGGCTGAATGGGGCCGAATGGATAGAAGCCAAAGAGAGAGAGAGAGAAAAGGAAAACAAATGTGAGGTGGGCCCCCTTAGCCCTTATGCGAGTAAAGGATGCCTACTGACTGACTGACTGACTCTTATCGGAGACCCACCAGTCAACATTCTCTTTCTCCGGAAAACACAATATACAGACGGGGAAGCTTTTCTTCATGCAATATTGTTCACCTTAGTAATTGTTATTGTTGTGAGAGAAGGTTGAGGTTAGGGAGTGTAAAAGGAACTGCCTCACATAGGCCAGTAGACCTCTCATAGAGCTACTTTATCTTATGTGCTAATGCTCTTAAGGGTAGGTTTTTGTTTTGCTCCCTAGACTTCCATCAATCTGTGAACAAAATACCCCCAAGACCTTCCTTCGAGATAAATGTGTAAATTTGTATGTAGACAAATTTCCCGGCCAAAGGCCGGCTCCTCGTAAATTTCAGGTTCGCTAACGCTCGCTAAGAAGAATTCAACACCTAAATGACACATAAGGTCTAAAAATGGACAGAAATGGGGCGAAAGGTCTTATAATCGCCAAAGTAATAGGGCGAACGTCATACAATGAAAACGGTATTTGGGCTAAACATGAGTGAAAAGAATTCCAGAAAAAACTCTTAAGTGAACATTTCTTCTTAATCCCTTCAACGTGATGGCGACGGTTTAATTATATTCTGGCTAATATTCTACAATTTTACCCAGCTTAGGACTCTCACATGTCCTTCCAAAACTGAATAATATCCTCCAAACATAACCAGAATATATAATATATAGCGACATCGTGGTGAAATGGTTAACATAATAAACATATCCTAAACATAATATTAACATTCTTTATAAATAATTACATCCTATACAAATGATAAACATCCTTTAAATATAATCAACATCCTTTAAGCATAGCAAGAATGTAACCAATGAAATTAGTAGCAATGTAGTGACATAATTAGTATCCTTATAACATAATTAACATCCTTTAAACATAATTTATATTCTCTAAACAATATTAACAATCTTTAAACAAACTAAAAATAATTAAAACATAACTAGAAAATATAAATAATAGCAATATCATGATGATAATTATAGTCTGTGGCCCCACGACCTACTCAAATCTGGCCCCACGCGTCATATACGTATCTAGAGACATCATCCGTCTTTTTTTGCAGATCCAGTTGCCATCCTCAGGTTCTGCGGACCTAGATACCGCAGGTCTTTTTACCGATGAACTTTACGGTTATTGCTATCTATGTGCCAGATTGTGTCACCTAATCGGGTTGCCAATATATTTGTGTATGCATACATGTTTATCAACAAAGTAAAAACCTCTCAGTTTATGCCACCTCTACGTAGGGTATGTAGTACCCGTCTTGCAACACAATCCCACCCCTACTCTGTGCAACTCTCCAACTCAAGAGTGAAACGATGCTCCCAATCTTTCTTCTATTTAACAGCTGAACACTAAAACTCTCTCCCTGAATCCATCTTTCCCTCATCCTATGACTTGAATTGCTTCAAACGCCGTGTGTCCAGACATTTTGGCTCGAACATTCCTTGATGTGGCCCTGTTACTCTTTCAACTCTGGGGGAGGCACTCTTTACAGGCAGTTAGGCCTATGCCTTTTGTCTCCCTCATCCACATAGAAAACAAACCCAAGAATATGTTAGGAATGTTTGTTTACAAAACTACGTGATTTTCTACTAATATCAGTATGTTGCTATGAATTTAAACTAGAGCTAATAAATGCACGTCTATGTGTCGCCCAACCTGATGCGAAAAATAATGTGAAAACTAAAAGCGATCAGTTCACCATGTTGGTTTTGGTCTTCCCTAAATCTCTAGATGACAAATTCGGTTACCAAGTTAATAATTCATCTTGAAATATGTGTATATGATTTTACTTATTAATATTTATAAATAATTTGTTTACAATAACAATGATTTGTTATGTTCAACACTAATGTATGGCGTGTTGATTTTCAAAATAATAAAGGTAGCCATTAAATTATATTTTCTATAATAAGTGGTATAGGGAAAACCTAATTTTTAAGTTTTTCCCATTTTGCGACAAATTATTTGTTATGAGGTCCTATTAGTTACAATGTCCTATTAGTTACAATGTCCTATTAGTTACAATGTCCTATTAGTTACAATGTCCTATTAGTTACAATGTCCTATTAGTTACAATGTCCTATTTTCATGACGCCCAATAACTTCCCAACTATCATAACTTCCCAACTGTCATACATTCCCAACTGTCATACATTCCCAACTGTCATAATGTCCGAGAAAAACGGCCTGTCTTCCCTTAAGATCAGTGTATGACTAACCTGAAGTGTTGTCATAGGACTGGACCATTTGGAGGATGTTCTGCAGGTCGGCTATCTCCGAGGCTGAGGCGGCTGGGTACATAGGGGGAGAGAACATAGGTTAAGAGGACAGTGGCTGGATGTTTGTTCTATTAATTCATTTATTCATATATTGTTTAGTTTCCTCGCTAGACCTACATCAAGCTTCGAAGAAAGAAAAAACTTAGACCCCCCTTCAAGATAAATTTATACATTTTTCGGTAGAAAAGTGTCCCGGCCAAAGGCCGGTTTCTCTTAAAATTGCAGACTCGCTATCGCTCGCTAGGAGAAAAAAAAAACGACACACAAAAGGTCTTTAAAATTGACAACAAAATGGTGTGAAAGGTTTTAAAATTGCCAAACTAATCGGCCGAGCATTTTAAAATCTCAAAACTAATGGGGCTAAACATAAGGGAGAAGGGGCGGCTGGGTACAAGGAGACCGAGAACATAGGTTAAACATACATTTGGAGGGATAGATTAATTTATTTAACTATGTATTATCTTCTTTTGAGGGATCTGCCTTGTGTGAGCCATCGGCTTTCTGCAGACTCCCATGTCCTTATGTTTTAGTTTGCTCCCAAGACACCCCCTTTAAGATAATCTTGTGCATTCTTTGGTAGAAAAATCTCCTGGAAAAGGCCGGTTCCTCCTATGATACAGGCTCGCTATCGCTCGCCAGGAAAAAAAATAGATATGTAAATAGGAATAAAGGTCTTAGAATCGCCAAACCAATGGAGCGAACATCTTAGTATCTCAAAACTAATTGGGCTAAATATGAGGGAGAACGGGGTCCAGAAAAAAAACTATCCTTGAACACTTTAGAAGCAGGATTTCTTCAGTGGATATTCGTCTGAAATTCCTTAACCCCTTCAGCACTATGACGCCTTTTTACCTTTGATTCTGGCTAAGATCAGATGGTGTTATTCAGTTTAAGAAGGACCTATGTTACTAAGAGGGTTTATTGAGATCATATTTACCCATTTGAGTCGTATAGGTAGATTACAAACTAAAAAAATCGTCTAATGATAACCAAAATGTGATGAGAATTACGTATTGGGAGTGAAAGGGTTAAGGGGTAATGGGGTCGAAAGGGTTAAGGGGTAATGGGAGTGAAAGGGTTAAGGGGTAATGGGAGTGAAAGGGTTAAGGGGTAATGGGAGTGAAAGGGTTAAGGGGTAATGGGAGTGAAAGGGTTAAGGGGTAATGGGAGTGAAAGGGTTAAGGGGTAATGGGAGTGAAAGGGTTAAGGGGTAATGGGAGTGAAAGGGTTAAGGGGTAATGGGAGTGAAAGGGTTAAGGGGTAATGGGAGTGAAAGGGTTAAGGGGTAATGGGAGTGAAAGGGTTAAGGGGTAATGGGAGTGAAAGGGTTAAGGGGTAATGGGAGTGAAAGGGTTAAGGGGTAATGGGAGTGAAAGGGTTAAGGGGTAATGGGAGTGAAAGGGTTAAGGGGTAATGGGAGTGAAAGGGTTAAGGGGTAATGGGGTCGAAAGGGTTAAGGGGTAATGGGAGTGAAAGGGTTAAGGGGTAATGGGAGTGAAAGGGTTAAGGGGTAATGGGAGTGAAAGGGTTAAGGGGTAATGGGAGTGAAAGGGTTAAGGGGTAATGGGAGTGAAAGGGTTAAGGGGTAATGGGAGTGAAAGGGTTAAGGGGTAATGGGAGAGTGAAAGGCTTAAGGGGTAATGGGAGTGAAAGGGTTAAGGGGTAATGGGAGTGAAAGGGTTAAGGGGTAATGAGAGTGAAAGGGTTAAGGGGTAATGGGAGTGAAAGGGTTAAGGGGTAATGGGAGTGAAAGGGTTAAGGGGTAATGGGAGTGAAAGGGTTAAGGGGTAATGGGAGTGAAAGGGTTAAGGGGTAATGGGAGTGAAAGGGTTAAGGGGTAATGGGAGTGAAAGGGTTAAGGGGTAATGGGAGTGAAAGGGTTAAGGGGTAATGAGAGTGAAAGGGTTAAGGGGTAATGGGAGTGAAAGGGTTAAGGGGTAATGGGAGTGAAAGGGTTAAGGGGTAATGGGGTCGTTTATATTTGCTTATTGTCTTATCTTTTTATTATGTTTTAGTTTCCTCCCTAGACCACCATCAAGCTTAGAAAAACACCCCCAAGATAAATTTTTACATTTTTCTATAGAAAAATGTCCCGGCCAAAGGCCAGTTACTCTTAAAATTACAGGCTTGCTATCACTCGCCAGGAAAAGATCGAGTTTTCGCCCATTACTTTGTTAATAATAAGACCTTTAGTGCCATTTAGGTGTTGATATTTTTTTTCCTGGGAAGCTATAGCGAGCATGTAATTTAGAAGGAAACGGCCTTCGGCCGAGAAATTTTTCTACCGAAAAATTTACAAATTTATCTCGAAAGTGGGTGTTTGGGATATTTGTTAAAGCTTGATAGAGGTCTAGGGAGCAAACTAAGACAAATATATATACCGGTGATAATGAAAGATAAATATATGAATAGAATAACTTCCCCTTGAGGTAGCTTATATAAGCGTACAGTAAGAGAGATCGGCTTTGGACACCCCTTTGATTCCCTAGTCATCAACAAACACATATGACTTTGTTGAGAACATTAGGGAGAGCTTCATTGCCACACATAATTTGAGTTTGTGCAGTACATTATGGATTGATTCATTGCCACACAAACACAAGAGGCGTGAGAGTCATTTATAGAGTTACAAAGTTTATCAAGGCCTACAAACTCAAACATTACGTGGGACTTGAAAGACTATGTAACTCTATAAATGACTGTCAACTCTCTGGGTTTATGTGTGGGACTGAATCTACACACACACACACACATATATATATATATATATATATATATATATATATATATTGCGGCCTATTTGCTAAATGACCAGTTGATTTGGAAAATGACCAGTTGATTTGGAAAATGACCAAAAACATATAGCCCATCAGAAATTCTGACGTTTATAGGCGAAACACAATAAATATCCGACTTAACCCTGCTCAGGTTTATTGGCCCCATATGGGGCAAAAAATATGCATAAAACAGGTTTTTCGCGAATATTTCACGGCCGGAGGCCGATGGCAAGAAGTTAGGACGACGAGCAGTCAGTCCGTATCATCCTACGACTGGGAGAGGGTGTGAGCCGCCTCTCTCTCTCCTCCCCTTTCCTGTACCAACCTGTCCGGACACCATATGGGGTCCATAATCCCAAATGTGTACTACAAATTTCCATTTCCTATCAAACTTTTTTTAGACCCAGAGTTCTGCCTTGTTATCACCCAAGACCCTCAGCCATCCCCTCCATGGCCCTGCAACCAAATTAATCCAGCTTATGTAATGTATGAGATATGCCTCACTTTTGTTGACCCTTTTTTTTTCACTATTTTTTTTTTTTTTGTTAGGACTTAATATTTACAGTAGTGTAATTTGCTCTTAACATAATATGAAGCATTAATTGTAGTTTCTATTGGTAACAAGAAATTTTAAATCCATCAACCGGTTTTCGGGTGAGAGCTGTTTAAAGTGCCGGTCCCCATATGGGGCCACATTGCTAATTTCGCCACACTTCTGGAACATTACCTGAGCAGGGTTAAAGGGGGTCACCATTTTGTTTTATCTTTAATTCTCTCCTTTTCTCTCTTTCCCTGGCTTTTATCCATTCGACCCCATTCAGTCAACTGTTTTAAGACTTTTATCCCCATCCAGGTGTCGATTTCTTCCTGGCGAGTGATAGCGAGCCAACATTGCATGGAGAAATCCGGCTTCGCCGGAGCCTTTTTTCAATCGAAAAATATGCAAATTTAGCTTGCTGTCAAAACAAAAATATATATATGCTAGCTCGCTACCGCTCGCCAGTAAAATATTGACACCTGGATGGGGGTAAACTTCTTAAAACAGTAGGCTGAATGGGGCCAAATGGATACAAGCGAGAGAAAAGGAGATAAATAAAGCCTGTGACCCCCCCTTAAATAAAATGCTACTCCATTAAAGTTCATAAGGAGGGGATTCTTTACGGAAGGATATTATATCGAACATCTTTTTCCATAATGCAAAGGATTGACTGATTGAGAAAAATCGTAAAGAACTTTAAGGGGAGAGGTTCACTTTTTGGCCGATTTTTGCATGTATTCGTTATTTTTCTAGTTTCCTCCCTAGACCTCTATCAAATTAAAACAAAAAAACATCCATTAGATCCCCCTTCTAGATTAATTTGTAAATTTTTCGGTATAAATATTTCCCGGCCAAAGGCCGGTTCTTACAACATTACAGACTCACTGTCGTTCGCCAGGGATAAAATCGACACCTAAATAGCACGAAAGGTCTAAATATTGACGAAGAAATGGGGCGAAATGTCTTTAAATCGACTAACTAATGGGGCAAACATCTAAACATCTGAAAACTAATGGGGCTAAACATGAGGGAGAAAGTGGTCCAGAAAACCGGCCCATCCCCCCTTAAAGCATTGGAAAAAATAAAACTCCTTATAAAAAAACATAAGAATTTCGGAGTGAACTGTTTTAAGTTCGGAACAATTAGAATTACTACAGAAGATTAAAATTTCAAATGAAACATCGAAACAAAACATGCTGAACCAACGACTCATAGGTAAATTACGACTGCTTCGAGACGCTCGGAACTATAACATTAACATAATGATGTTTCGAGTTTCACAACAACAATAAGTATAACAATTGAATGAAAGGTATACAAAACGAAATAATATACCGTTCGTTTTGGACAGGATACAGTCAGTAACAACGTAAGGGGACGCTGACTGCTTTTTTGGACTATAAATTCATTCATTCATACAGTTTTAGTTACCTCTCTAGACATCCCTCAAACTTAGAAAAACATCCCCTTCAAAATAAATTTGTAAATTTTTCGGTAAAAAAAAATTCTGGCCGAAGGCCGGTTCCTCTTACAATTACAGGCTCGCTATCGCTCGCCAGGAAAAAAATCGACACCTAAATGGCACGATATGTCTTAACATTTATAACGAAATGGGACAAAAGGTCTTAAAATCGCTAAACAAATGGGCCGAACGTCTAAAAAGCTCAAAACTAATGGGACTAAACACTAGGAAGAAAGGGGACCAGAAAAACGACCGTCTCCCCTTAACCTTGACTGTGAGCGGAATAAGGGTTCCCGGGGATAATACAGCAAGTATTTCTTCAGGGAGATCACCGCCTTTTTTTTATCTTTCTCTCCTTTTCTCTCTTTCCCTAGCTTGTATCCATTCGGCCCCATTCAGCCAACTATTTTAAGACTTTTATCCCCATCCAGATGTTGATTCTTCCTGGCGAGCGATAAGAGAGCCAGCATTGTATGTAGAAATCTGGCTTCGCCGGATACATTTTTCTATCGAAAAATTTACAAATTTAGCTTGCTGTCAAAACAAACAAATATGATGGCTCGTTACCGCTCGCCAGGAAAATATTGCCACCTAGATGGGGATAAAAGTCTTTAAACAGTAAGCTGAATGGGGCCGAATGGATAAAAGCCAAAGAGAGAGGGAGAGAAAGAGAAGAAAAAAAGCGAGGTGGGCTCCCTTAAGCATACACTCTAAATCAAGAGTTCTGGACGGTGCTTATATACAGGGTGTCCCAGGAGGAAAGGGCATAACTTGGGAAATGATAAAACGAGGTATTCTAAGCATAAATTGTTCTATAACAAAAATTCCAAATCTCCACCGTTAAAAGGATATTGAAGATATAATGTAGAGTCCTCCCCCGCATCACTGTAATGGACTCTTCCATGTCAAATAGTTCCAACTACAAAGTGCGCTAATATGTCTATAATCATTTTGCAACTTACAGAATTATAGTATCTTTAAAATAACATGGTAAAATATTTGCAGAAAGATGGAGGTGTAGTAGGCACTAGGACAGCTAGGCCAACCTTATTGGGAAATACTGAAGATAATACAAATTTCAACATGCATGCTCTCTATAGCGGTCGAGATTTGGAATATTTCTTATAGAACATTTTAGGCTTAGAATATTTTCTTCTATCATTTCCTAAAGTTATGCCCTTTCCTCCTGTAGGCCTACCTGTAAACAGGTAAGTCTTTGTTCGCCTTTGTTATTCATATGTTTTTTAAGGGGGCCCACCTCTCTTTTTTTCTCTTTCTCTCCTTCTCTCTTTGGGATGTGCTCTCCTTAACAAACTTCCTCCATTCACTCCTATCATCTGCTATTTCTTTGGCTTCATCCATTCCCTTTTCACGCTTTGACACACATTCGAGTTATAAGAAGTTAAGGGGTCAAGTGGCTATTGATTGAAATCTACAGTAGAGGAAGCACATACTGTACACTAGACAGAGAAGTTGGTGTTGCCAAATGTTCGTGTGAAATTTGGTGAAAATCCGTCCAACGGTCTAGGAGGAGTTCCGAGACAGACGGACGACGACGACGACAGAATTTTTTTTTGTGTGGTACCCACTATACGGGGGGGGGGGGGGGGGCGATACCAAACTCTGCTTACGCAGAGTTGATTAAAAGAAATGCTTCCAAATTGCTGCACCACGAGACTGGCTCGAGTTCCAACCTTGACGTTTCATTGCCTGTTATGGAATTTGGTAGCTTAGGTTTGCTCTCTCGTCCCCCACTCCAGAGAGCTGGCTTCATTTGCATGTTCCCAGTGACCACGTTATGCATACTTGTATTCATTTCGAAGAGGAGGATGTTCAGTATTACAATGTAAATGTTTTCCTTCCAATGGTGTGAAATAAACAGTTGTTGTGTAAAGTAACGATGGCAATTATGACGTGAATTGCTAGTTACAATTAGTTGAGTGTGTGTGTGTGTGTGTAAGTGAACCGATGTTTGTTGTAATAGACATAATGTTCTGCAGTAGGTGACAAACACTGAAAACTTCATGACATACAACACAACAAACTATGCAATGTAATATTACATGAACATTGTTATCATCTTGTTATGAAATTCAGGTGTGAAACGGCATTGAGTTATCAGTAGTGATATATGGGGGGTATTATTTAACACCACACAAAGTTAAGCTTCGGACGCTGAGAGGCTTATATAGTCGGTATTAATTTAGTAAAACAATTATATAACACTCTAAAGGGTAAAGGCTATACCAGCATCGCATCGTGATATTACGTTTAGCAATAACTATAGATACCTTTTCTATGTTAGTATTATAGTATCTGATATATTGCAATGTTTACACAGTGCAACAAGGTTAACATTATTGCATGATATAAAATGGATGAATTATATGTGAGTACCGGTATGTGTTTAATAGTAACTACTATGGATGACGTCTGATGAATCTCTCTCACACACACACACACACACACACAACGAAAGCCTGTCCATTCACTGCGGTTGGGTAGTGTTTCTTTACATTCTTAATTCTTTAATAGCTATCCGTGTTTAACGTAGATACAGGAGGGTATAACAAACAATTATATTTTTGTCATTTGTATACCAGATTATGTAGTATGAATCATATCGTAGCATAACAACACCGCACAATAATTTTACATGGCAGACTGAGTGAAGCATCTATTGGTTCGAAACGTGTGTTCGTATGTGTGCGGCCTTGTGATAGTTAAAGTGGGCTGGTGTCCAGAAACAATACGCTCCCAATGTCTAGGCCCAATCCAGGTGTCTCAGAAGCCGCGGTTCCTGACTGTACATTCAACTGTGACTTCCAGATCTCCCAGGGAAGGGACTGGAGTTCTTGCAGAGAGGCTCCAGTCCTGACGTTCTTCTTGACTTACAGTGTGCTGGCTTAATAATCCAATAGGGTTGATAGCCTCTGAAGTCCTATTTTAACTAACTAACTATCTCCCAATATACCCGGCCTGGCAGCTTGGGCAGGTGAAACAGGCCGGGTATATTAGGAGCACTCCACAGGCTTTCAAAATCCGCACCGATGAGCACATAATATAAGCCAGTCGAACCGAACAGGTCGCCCTCTAATAAGCCCTCTTCACTCATAAATTACATGGTCGCTATAGCTCGCCAGGAAAGGAAAAAAATCAACGTTATTTGGCACTAAAGGTCCTAATATTAACAAAGAAATTATCGAAAGTCTTTGAAATGACGGGGTTGGTGAAAGGAACTACAGAAGGCAGTTGCAGAATTGCTAGTCTGCAACTGAGGGAGCCAAAGAAGCCAAGGGGACGTAAGCCACGGAACAACAAAAGAATACAGGAGCCACCCCTTTCTTCAGGAACTCCTTGTACTCTACGGAACCAGCCAACAGCAGCAAGTATGGGAGATAGCAACATCCAATCACCGCCCTGCGTTCTTCAAACCGTGCCAGCCAACCACAGGACAGCATTTCCTCCATTTCCAGACCACCTGTAGTATGACGAGCATATGTTTATGCAAATTGCACATCAACGCCCCTAAACCTATAGGCATAAATGGACGTGAACAGGAGCAGCAACTACGACGAACCTGAAGATGTAAGAACCTCAGGACAACCACCAATACTAGGCGAGCAATAACCAAGTTCGCCGAAGAACTTAGATGATGGTGTAATCAGTACAAGTATGATTTCCCTATTCCTAAGCTAAATAACTATTATATAAGTTTTAATTATAATACATATGAGGTAAACAACAATGTAAATATTACCCATCGATGTCTAGAATAAGTATTAAACCTCACAACTCCATCACAACAAATTCCCAATACCCTATTGCCTTGAGCACATGTAAAAGAGAGTCAAGAAATAAGTCACATATCACCTCAAAGAATTAGTAGAAAAGTATGCAAACCTCAACTGCGGTACTGTCCTAAAACCTGAAAGGGAACAGAACAGCTCGGCTAATCACAGTGGTAGTTTTTACCAACCTGCCCCTGCCCGGAGAGTGTACTAGACCTGGAGTACCCCCTGAAGTCTGGAACCTGAAGTCCTGCTCGAGTGACGCCCTACACCCCTGAAGTGCTGCTCAACGGACCTACGATCTACGTCGGCCAGACTTGCTCTCTCTCTACCCTCCAACATTACCCTAAGTTTCCCTGTGTATCTTATGTTGTGTTTATTGTTGTCGAGGTATAGGTAAAATATGTGAATTGTGTAGTGAATACTTCTAATTAGATCTGTGCCCAAGATCCTTAATTTGCGTACGTGTTAATCCTTCTGAATCTTACATTAACTCTTATCTATATCTGTGTCCAAGATCTAACATTTATCTTAATTAATATCCTCTAGAACATCCTATGCATACGTTATATAATCGTGTAAAGTGATTCACCTCGCCACGCACTCACAGATTTTCCTAATATATGTATTCTGTTATGTATGTTACAAGTTGAGGTCGAAGTGTATTTCGTGTTTTAATTCCCCTTCCTAATTCATAACTTATTACCTAGAACCTACGCTCATTTTCATAATTAATTTATCTCGGTCTCTTCGTCGAGAAGTGTTTTTATCAAATAAACATATTTACTTCCCGAGCCCCCCCCCCCCGCTTACGTTCGATTACTTAATCGCCATTGTAATTATTATATGAATTAGTATTGACGTTCATTTGATTACTGATGTAGGTAATTCTGATTCTTCATGTCTAGGAATTCTAGCATTGCATAGATTCTGTTATCTAATTATTCATCATATTAAATACACCGCTTATTCAGGTGTATTCTTATTAAGACTCTGTTAACCTGTTCAGACATCTTGGTTATACTAGCTTGAGTATTTCCTTAGTACAACTTCGTCTTGTGCGTTATTCTCCTTTATAATTAATATTGTGTTAATTATTATCATACGCTATGAATATATAAGCGTTTCTAGAACATCAGTTAACGAAGTTCATTTGGTTAATTATAATCTGTTCCTAAATACAATTAATAGATATTTTTCTATAGTCGATTCATAATTGTATATTAAATATTACATCTGAATTCCTCGGCCAAGTTCGTTATTATTACATACGATCGTTTGAAGTGAATATAGGATTCAAATAATAATTTACATAAATTAAGTTTGGCATATTTTTTTTTTTTTTTTTTTTTAAGAGACTATGAACGGAGGAAGGAAAAATACAGATAACTCAAAAAGGTCCATGTGCCTAAAGGCATCTTCCATTCATAAAATGTTTGTAACAACTGGATTTAAACTTTTGTAGATTGTAAGTTTGTGGAAAGCAACTCGAGGGAAGTGAATTCCAAAGAGTAGTAGTTCTAGGGATAAATGAATTTTGATAAGTAGAAGTTCTGCATTGTGGAGGAGAAAGTGTAAATTCATGGACGCTCTCAGCTGCCCTAGTTCTACGGGGAAAGATGTGGAGAGGCGGCACAATTGAAGCAAGTTCCTCGGAACAATTGCTGTGAAAATATCTGTAGAATAATGCAAGGGATGCAACGTTTCTTCGTATGGATAATGTAGGAAGGTCCTGTGTGATTGCAGGGTTATTGATTAATCTAATGGCTTTATTTTGAATTTTGTCCAACTGCCTCAATGCAACCACTCCACAGAGGAGAACGCACATGACTTTTATATATTACGGCCAACTGCTCGTCAGTGAAGAATTCTCGAACTCTATACAGGAGTCTCAGTTTTTTAGAGGCCTTCTTTAGCAATGCTTCTAACATAATGTGTCCAGCTCAAGTTAGTAGTTAATGTTACACCGAGAATGTCAATACTAGGGGAAGTGAGAATATTTACATCATTACAAAATATATGGGAGTCAGTGAGATTCTGTCGGTTAGAAAATAGAATGTACTTGGTTTTCTGTGCATTAAAGGAAACTAGATTCTTTTGTCCCGATTCATTAATTCTAGAAAGGCCCTGGTTCAGAGAAATTGCAGTGTTTATTTTTGAATTTATAAGATCGGGTTGGGTGAAAGAATTGGTAAATGTGAATGAACTGTGGAGTGTTGAGTCATCTGCGTAGGAATGTATTGGATTATGAGTGGTAGATATGAGATCATTGATATGAATGAGGAACAGAGTTGGGGCCAAAACTGATCCCTGGGGAACACTGTGAAAATTGTGTGAAATTGTGAAAATAATTAAATAATACATTGCCACCAATTTCATCTTAATATCACTAAAATTCCTATTTCAGTGATATTTATCAGTTCCTATTTACACAAACTAGAATTGTATTTTCCAACCCCGCAGTACAAATATATGACCTGACACGCTTGCTAATGAAAAGGTCGCACTACCTATAAACGCGTCTACCTGGCTAGCGCGCGCGCCACCTCCTGTGTGACTCACTCGCATTGCCTGTGTACTTTTTTAAACTCTCAATTCCCCCATTCTCTCTTGCATCGAGATTGTAATCTAGTAACCATATTGTTGATTTACTTACGGAAGACATTCGACTCCCATCATTATTATTATTAAGGGTTGATTCTATAAGTCACGTGTTATGAATTAGTTGCATATTACTTACCTTGTTTATAACCACAGTTGAAGAATTATTGATCATCCCCATTTATGATCTACTATTTATATGCATTCTATTCATTGCCTGATATTTCTCATAATTATCAAGGTAATGCTTCATCCTGAATTACAAATATATATTAGTGAATTGGGAATTGAAATAATTATGCTAAGAGCTTCTAAACCTCAAGCTAAGAAATATCTTGAATAAACTTGTGTATAAGTTACATGTGTGTTGTTACTGAGTTCTGTAGTACCTAGTTGAATACCTATTTGTGATATTAAGAACGTGTTAGGTGTGACCCTGTTGGGATTTACGGTCTATAAGTCCAGATCTGGATTTTAGTAAAGACTATATCACAAGCTTTAAATATTATAGCCCGACATAACCGTCTTAAAATTTGAAAACTGATGGGGCTAAACATGAAAGAGGGGTTGTGTTTCAGAAAATATCAAAGAAAACATGCAGAGATTTGCAACACTAGACTAAAACAAGAAATATTGTTATCGAATTATAGATACCAACCCACGTAAACGTGTGAGAACCCTAGAGTCAATTTATACACAACATGAAACCTCAGCTTAACAACACCATATCTGCTGCCCCTTTTGTACCGGCGACGTCTTTTTCATTTTATTCTAGCTATATTTAGACGATTTTGTGTAGTTTAGGAATGCTCTGTGGTAGAGAAAAGGGTTAAGCGAGATAGTTCGAAGCCTGTTAATTGCTGGAGGCCCTTTGGAAACTGAATATAATCGTCTAACAGTAACCAGAATATAGTTAACCCTTTCACGCATATGACGCGATTTTGAGCCTATTGGGGATACTTTAAAGCCTTTGTTACCATAAGGGGTATTTATAAACCTTTAGTTTAGTTACTTCAACCTCTGCAGTTGTCTTTGAGTTACCTGTGGGCAGAAAACTAATTTTGGAGAGGTAATTAGAAGAGTGAGAGAACTCTATTTCTTATTGGTAATCTGGCAACCTCTGCGTCATAAATGCGTGGAAGGGTTAAAAGGACGTCGCCGGTACAGAAGGGGTTAAACATTGTACATTTATATGTGTAACTCCCATAGACTATTTTGAATGTAACTTTGATAGTTATATATCGTGTTTTTTGTTATCTCTTGTATTTTTAGACCCTGATGATGACATAAGTTAACCCTTTCACGCACGTATGCAGTTTAGCAATCAAAATAGAGTTCTCTCAATCTTATAATTACCTCTCCAAAATTAAGTTTTCTGCCCACATGCTAACTCAAAGACAACTGAAGAGGTTGAAGTAAATAAACTAAAGGTTTCTAAACACTCCTGATGGTCAGAAAGGCATTAAAGTATCCCAGAATAAGCTCATATGGCGTCCTGTGAGCGCACGAAAGGGTTAATATGTGGACACGTTGGTATCTTAATACAGATGTTGTTCGCTACGTATACCATTGTGATACTTTTCCTCCTGAAGATACGGTTACCTACGAATAAGCATTTATATTAATTGGTATGGGGTTATTATGACATTTTGTTTAGTTATTATCGAGGGGTTTGCTTGTGGTTGACATTTTCCAGCAATCTGTCTTTAGTTTGTACCCTAGACTATAAAGACCGCCTTCTTAGACCCACCTTAAGGGGGTAGTGGATATTTTTGTGTTCTATATATTTATGTACTTATCTATTTTATAGTGTCTTTGTTAGACCTCCATCAAGCTGTAAACAACACCCACTAGACCCCTTTCAATATTAGTTTGTAATTTTGTTGGTAGAATAATGTCTCAACCGAAAGCCGATTCCTCCTAGAATTACAGCCTCGCTATCGCTCGCCAGGCGAAAATAGACGCCTATTTTGTATTCTATGTGTATGAAGGAAACAAAAGGCAGGTTGCCTGTAACGAGTGTATTCCCAAAAAAACAAAAGAGTGACTGGGCCAAATTCAAGAGACGCTGGGGTAAAAATGCATGGGCACACGAAGTTTAAAGCAGCGTAAGTCAAAGGATGAAGGAAAGATCGATTAAGGGAGAGAGTTTCAAAGTTCACTTGTTGAGTAGAAGAAGGACTGAGAAAATTTGCCAATTCTTGAGTTGGAGAGCTGGGCAGAATAGGAGTGGGCCTGTGTTGAAAGGCGGGTGCCTCGCATTCGCCGCAAGGAAGGGGGTATACATTGAGAGAGCTCCGAAGAACACTGATTGTTATAATAGCTATTGTAGAGTGAAAGAGATGCAACATTGCGGCGTGTAGAAAGAGATTGTAGGGAACTAGTAAGAGTAATTGAGTTGATGAGACGAAAAACTTTGGACTCTACTCTTTCGGGAAGTGAGGAATGGCACGAAAGGTCTTTATATTGACAAAGAAATGGGGCAAAATGAATTTAAGATCGCCAAACCATTGGAACGAACGTCTTAAATTCTCAAAGCTAATGGGACTAAACATAAGGGAGAAAAAGTAACTACCTCTCCCTTAAAGTAACTACCTCTCCCTTAAAGTAACTACCTCTCCCTTAAAGTAACTACCTCTCCCTTAAAGTAACTACCTCTCCCTTAAAGTAACTACCTCTCCCTTAAAGTAACTACCTCTCCCTTAAGCTACTCCCCGACGGAAGTCCAATTTCCCCTTACTTGCAGGCTCGCTTTCGTTCGCCCAGAAAAATAAAATCGTCACCTGAATTGGGTGAAGTATCTTATAATCGCCAAACAAATTAGGTGAAGCGTCTTAAAATGTCCAAACTAATGGAGTGAAACATGGACAATCTAAAAATACCCCCCTCGCACCAGATAGGGTTAAGTTGACTTAGATAAGGTAAGGTTAGGACCAGGTTGGGTTCAGCAAAGTTAGCTTACAGTAAAGTACCGTGATCGTCCTGGTAAACAAAAGTACCAAGAGTGGGAGAACCCTGCCATCCATGCTTCATGGATATTTATGGTTTCCGGTCGACTCATAATGACGGCGTTAAGGGGAGGTGGGTTTATTGGTTGGTTCATTTACGTATAGTTTTTTCTTACGATTTCATTTTTTTTCACCAACCAACTTTACTTCTAAACTCAATTAATGAAATCAACAAATACATGTGGCACTCCAATGACTCGACCCTAGGATACTCACACCGAAATTCCGCGCATTTATGCATTACGCAATTGGTTTCCTCCCTAGACCTGCATCAAGCTTAAAAAACACCCGCCTTAGACCCCCCCCACCTTTAAGATAAATTTGTACATTTGTTATAGAAAAATGTCCCGGCCGAAACCCAAAGGCGCTATCGCTCGCCAGGAAAAAAATCAATACCTAAATGGCACAAAAGGTCTTAACATTGACAGAAATGGGGCGAAAGTTCTTAAAATTGTCAAACTAATAGGGCGAACGTCATAAATTTTGAAAACAAATGGGGCTAAACATGAGGGAAAAAGGGGTCCGGAAATACGGTCCATCTACCCTTAACACGGCCGCTTTGGTCCGAGGCCGATTTGGTTGAGGACCGGAACACCTGGGACTTCATCATAGGTATGATAGGGGTAATTGAAGTGTCCAGAATCTACCCTTTTAACCCCTTGTGTACCAGTGAAATCTATTTTTGTTATTCAAGCTACCAAAAAAAAAAAAAAAAAAAAAAAAAAAGTGGGGATTGAGCCTGATAGTTTGAACCCTGTTAATTGCTGAACGCCCTCCATAAACTGAATACAATCGTCGAATACTCGCCAGAATATACTGAAAAGGACGTCACCGGTACTGAATGAGTTTAAGGCCTATCGCTTGTCGTAAACCCATCGTATTAAAGATAAAGAAAGTTAACCCCTTCACCACCATGACGTAATTGTCATCATATTCTGGGTACCATTAGACGATTTTCTTTAGTTTACTGTTATGCCAGGGTTTTTACCGGGTTTGAATTGGTGTTTGGTAGGTTCTACTCGACTGGAGAAGTTAAAATCATACAACACATGCACAGAAGGAGTAAAGGGTAAAATATAACACTGAGTACATCTTATAGAATAACTTTAATTAATAGCTTAACCCTTTCAAGATCCAATACGCATTTGTTTTGTGTTTTGGTAATTATTAGACGATTTTATTCAGATTAGGAAGGGTATATGGACGTCCGAGGCTTGATTGAGATAGTCTTTACCTTTTTAATACCCACAGATACTTCCTAAGCTGCAAAAAGTCGTCTAATGATAGCCAAAATATACTGCTAAAACGCGTCAGAACTTCAAGGGGTTAATATGTAGAACAACAATACTGAAGTACACTAGTACACTGGATACACATATATATTGGACCTAGCACGGGCGAGAATCCACAAGGGAACTAGGAATACACTTGAATCTTTCTCTCTTAACTCAGATACTAAGATACACCTTGAAACACTGGTGTAGGATTATTGGCTTCACTTTTAATTATCTACGTCTTATCTTTTATCTCTTGTTATTGGAAGAGATACACTTAGGCTTTCAGGTATAATATGTAGTTATCACTTGTATCGTCTTTGCATAAAATAGACACGATACACCTGGTCGCACTGGTGTAGAAATAAAACTGTGTTAGTTGAGTTACTCTGTAGGACCTAAGTATTACACCTGGCTCGCACTGGTGTCGAAGTTGAACAGAGTTATGCTAATTAATCTATTATCCTAAGTATTACACCGGGGTCGCACTGGTGTAGAAGTTAAAGTTAATAACTGTAGCACTCCTAATCTAACACTCTGAAGATCTGGAGCTGCTGGTACAGTAGGGGTAGAGTTGAGAGTGGCCAAGTCCTTTCGTCTATACTCCGTCGAGCCGCTTAGGTGGTCCTGCTGTGTGGATGGGGTGGATAGGGATACAGATGGATTAGTTGGCTTTGGGTCTTGAATGGTAGTTCCTTAATGTCATGACATAGGGTGCATACCATCGGACTAACACGAGCATGAACGAGGACATGTCCTGAGTTACTACTGCTCGTCTCTCCTGACCTTTATACTAATAGGTGATGAAGTTCCGTTCCGGTACTCTTGACTTAGGGTCTTTAATACAGTATCGCTAGTGTATTGACACAGTGACAAGGTATCGGGCTAATGCGAGGAGATAGTAAGATCATGAGCTTACTAATTTCACTCGATCTGCCACTGACCGTTATAAGAGTGTTCAAAGAACCTAAGTTCGGTGGTTAAACCTGTCTATTGCATCTATCCTTGACCATGGTGTTGGACAGATACATTATGGACTATGGACTTCTATATGTTGAGTGCCGTTATCCAGATGGTATCTCACAAAGCCCAGACCTACTAGAGTGACCTTACCATGGCAAGAATCACTTCAATAGTTTGGGAGTGAAGTTTTGGCAAAAGAAGTAAGGTGGGGACATGTCCTTGCAGTTATGCTTCTAATACCAAAGGTGAAGCCTATTAAAGAGCTTAATATTAAACACTATACCATGGCATGTGATAATATCAATTCACCTAGTAGGGAAAAGAACTCCTCAGACCTTGAAGGGTATCCACCATGGTTTCAATCCTTTCCTGAATTGGAGGTTTAATCCTAGGATTCTAATGCTTACATGTAAGTTAATTCAAGCCCTAGAATTGCTTGCTTTACCTCGGTTCTCGTCGGGATAGTGATGACTTTGGCTGCTATGTCCCAGGGCAGGTGTGTGGAGGTCAGAAGGTTATAAGTACAGGGGGTGTATTCAGGGGGGGATTAAGTGGACCCCCTAAAAGTTCGCGGGCTGGTGGTGAGTCCTCTTAGCAGCGCAACTGTCCAGTGGATATTTGTCTATGTTGGTCTTTTTCTGTTTGACTATATATGATCTTTTTCTTCCGAGCTCTTTGATTGTCAAACGTGATCTTGATTGTCTTTCCTGGTGTGGGTGGTAGAGGAGGATTAATGGTGGCAATCTTTAACTTGGGTATTTTATTTACAATTTATCTCTACGACTCAAATGGGGATATACGATCTCGATAAACCCTCTTAATGACATAGGTCCTTCTTAAACTTCATGAAACCGTCCAATTTTAGCCAGTATCAAAGGTAAATAGGCGTCATGGTGCTGAAGGGGTTAAGAGGGGATGGGTCGCTTTTCTGGTCTCCCTTCTCCCTCATGTTTAGTCCCATTAGGTTTCAGATTTTCAGAAGTTCGCCCCATTAGTTTGGCAATTTTAAGACTCTTCACCCAATTCCCAGAAAAACGACCCATCTCCCCTTAACCCCTTCTGTACCGGCAACGTCTATTTAACTTAATTCTAGCTACTATTAGACGATGTTTGTACAGTTTAAAAAGGGCCTCTAGCAATTAACAGGTTCAAAGTATTTCTCTTAACCCTTTTTACTACCACAGATCCTTCTTAACAATCCACGAGCGGGTAGGTCGGTAACTTCTACTACCTGCCAAGCGGGTGGTTTTACCCTAAACGAGCTTATTTCCGTGCTCTTTTTCATGCATAAACGAGAGCCAGAGCGTAATACAAGTATGTATCCGTGAAAGGGCGATAATTGAGCTTTCCAATGACACCAGAACCATCCTTCTACGACCACTGGTTCTCTTGCAACTATCGTGCAACACTAAGGAAAAATAGCTAAAATACGGTAATTTCCTTACATAATTCCCTGTCTAGCGAGGTAGTGAGTGTGGATGTGTGTGGAGGTGGGTCCAGTGCCGGCGCGGGAGCCGTGCCGAACGGTCAGAGTCAACCTACGCTCCTCCCACCGCTCGGACGCTCTCTCAGAGCCAATTATCTGCTCAAAATTGCTACCGACTTAAGGCGGTCCCCGCCACATTGTCCTTTATTCTCTAGACCGCCTTAAGTCGGGCCCCACCAAAAAGGGGTTAAACTACACAAAATCATCTAAATATAGCGAAAACAAACTTCAGAAGGCGTCGCTGGTACAGAAGGGGTTAATTGCTAATGTCTTGTCCCAAATAGTTACTCTGTTTATTTTCAACTGACGGTAAATTTCAAAGTTCCCATCAAGATTTGTTCAGTTATTTTGTAGTGAAACATGGTACTAATTATATAAACTTGGTCTAAATATGATGCAGACACATACTAGGTTCGTATTGTTCCATTGGTTATCGAGCTTTTCCCACCACCACTATAGGTAGAGCCAGAAAACTTGACAAATAATCTTGACCCCTTAACTTCTTACAACTCGCAAGGAATGAAAGCAATCGAGCTAACGTTTCTTTCATTTGGAAAGGGTCCACCAGGATATTCACTGCCATTTTGCTCTAGGCCCTTTTGAGTTAATGAGAGGTCGGGGATCAAGATGATTGTCAAGTTCGTTGGCGCTACCTATACCACCACCACCATCAGAGTCTCGCCCTCACAGTTACTAAGGTCCCGGTTTTCACGCACAATTGGGCTAGTTTTCGTAATCCGTTGCGGAACATTTCGGAGGGGTTCCGGATTGTTGGTTGCTATTTAACCCCTTCTGTACCGGCCACGTCTATTTAATATTATTATGACTACTATTAGACATTATATTCAGCTAAAAAGGGGTTTCCAGCAATTAACAGGCTTCGAAATATCTCACTTAACCCATTTTCAATACCGCAGATCCTTCTTAAACTGCAGAAAATCGCCTAAATATAGCTAGAATAAAAATAAATATACGTCGCCGGTACATAATGGGGTTAAACACTATAAACACAACATAATACGAACAATGATGACCATAGGCCCCCCCTCTCCCCAGAACCCCTTCAACCTATGATTTCGGTAGCAATGTGTCCCGGCCAAATGCTGGTTTCTTATATATTGACCACTTGCGAGTTTCGGTCTATGAGGAAGTTGGAGTTGTAGACATCGATATTTAGCAGAATTACCAGCTAAAATATGACTATTACTATTATATAAAAACATAAAACCCAATTTAACATACTCTTTATCCATCAGAAACCTTCATTATTATTGCATTTCTATTTAGTGGTATAAAAAGTACATGGTGGTCCAATTAGTATGTGGAGTTCCAATTAGTACGTGGTGGCATGATTAGTACATGGTGTCCAATTAGTATGTGATGGTCCAATTAGTACAAAGTGTTCTAATTAGTACGTACGTGGTGATCCTATTGGTACGTGGTGATCCTATTGGTACGTGGTGATCCTATTGGTACGTGGTGATCCTATTGGTACGTGGTGATCCTATTGGTACGTGGTGATCCAATTAGTACGCAAAATCGAGTACAATATTTCCCACAAGCAATGTATAGCCTCGGCTTGACACTATCTGATCCGACGTCTTGTGGGTTATTATAAATTTGGTTTACTTATTATTGAGGAATGTGCTTGCTTTTGCCATTTTTGAGAAATTTGTTTTAGTTTTTCCCTTAAGCTAAGTTGGTGGAGAGAACATAATAATTCATTCAGGTTCAGTAGTAGTTTATCGAGAGGCCTTCCCTAGGGTTAAGTGCCCCATTAATTACTATTTCCTTTCACCTATGCATAGCCTATGATAGCGCAGTTGGAAAGTGTGTACATGCTTAGATTGATATGCAGGATTCGAAACTGCTTGTCCACCTTTCTTGAACTGTCTTCGTGGTGCAATGCATAAGTGTGTTGATTTTCGGTGTGAGCATCCTAGGTTCGAATCCCCGGACTGCCACATGTGTTTGTTAATTTCATTAATCGAGTTTAGGAGTAAAGTTGGTTGGTGGAGAGAACATAATAATTACAAGCTCGCTACTGCTCGCCCAGATATAATCGATAAATAAATGGGGCAAAGTGTCTTATTATAGCCAAACTAAAGGGGTGAAAAGTCTTACAATTTAGTCTGGCATATATTTTGAAAGTTTTACATTATAATAATAATAATATAAGTGTAATAAAATGTACTGTACTTACGGGAGCTATTAACTTGAGCGAGGACAGCAGTAGACATCATCATCATCATCATCAGCAGCAGCAGTGGGCCAAACACAAGAACATTGCCACATTTTATAAGTGACATTTTCACTCAAGATTGGTCTATGGTATTTAATCTGAAATACTGTAAGATAGCGACTGTTGCGAAATAGTAATATATATATATATATATATATATATATATATAAGCCTGCTCTCAATTTTTGTTTTTAATATCGACACCTGGATGGGGATAAACATCTTAAAATAGTAGGCTGAATGGAGCCAAATGGATACACCACAGAAAGACAAAAATAGCAGGTCACCCCCTTCAATAGGTAGATTATTATGAACACTATATCATTTGTCATAGACACATTTCTAGTGTAGTTCATCCTTGGTTAATTAGTACTGGTTTGGTTGGCCGTGTTTGATTTGGCAGGGGTTGAGATCTACCGGTTGAAATAGTGTACTGGTTGAGTTATCCTGTGAAGGTGCTCCTCCACAAATGGTCTTTATACTCACACAACTATACACCATTCATTATAAGTGGTTCATAAATCTTGATCACTAAAAAACGACTACAGTAATCAATGTTTCCTTCATCCTAGGACTTAAACTGCTTAAACTTCCTTGTGTCCAGGCATTTTGACCTCAACGTCCCTTGAGATTGCCTGTTACTCTTTTGGCTGTGGGGCAGACACTCGTACAGGCAATCTGCATTTTGTCTCCTTCTTACACATAGGGAAAAAAAGGGAAAACAATCAAGCACATTTTTCAACAATTTGGGAAGAGTCAGCCAGGGAGTAGGCCTAGTTGTGGAAATTTACACTCCATTTGGTCTATCCTGTATTTCGTTAAAGATAAATATATTACCCCTTCAGGATCTGATGACGCCAATCTTCATATAATATTGCTACTATTAGACGATTTTATTCAGCTTATTAAGAACGTGTGGGAGCAGAGGAAGACTTTTAACCTTTTTGTTCCTCGAGATCCTTCTAAAACGACATAAACTCGGTTAATGATAAGCAGAACAAAATATGAAATAGAGTCTTAGACCCTTAACCCTATCTACTCCAACGTCATCTGGGATATTATGATATTCTCTATCATTTATGTTTGCTTTGGACATTTTCGAGTGATATATTTTCTTGTCCCATAGGCTAACAAATAAGCCTCCCTAGGCTTCCATTACACTGAAAATGCCCACACAGACCACCCTATGGCTCGTCCAGGAAAAAATCGACACCGAAATGGGGTGAATCGTCTTATCGCCAAACCAATGGGGTGAAACTTCTTAAAATCTCCAAACTAATGGGATGAAACAATTGAGGTCCAAAGAGACCTTCCTCGGAAAATTAACCCTTGCGTTCACGGGGATGTGATTGCGTCCTTTTGGGGGCACTTTAAAACCTTTGTGACCATCAGGGGTGTTTAGAAACCTTTAGTTTAATTACTTCAACCTATGCAGTTGTCTTTGAGCGAGTTGTGGACAGAAAACTAATTTTGGAGAGGTAATTATGAAATTAAGATCATTCTATTTCTGAATACTAAATGGCAACCCCCAGACCTGAAAGGGTTAATGTATAGGATCCGTAGTATAGGCTGTATGTTCTAACACAACACAACACAACACACTGCCACCTGCCACCACAACTGAGGGACATCACTAGAGGGTCCGACGTCATGGTGATGCCACTTCCGCTACTACATAACCCGCCCAATAGCCACAAAACGCGCCCAATAGCCACAAAACACGCCCAATAGCCACAAAACCCACCCTATAGCCACAAAAATAGCCCAAATATCTAGCATTTCCAGAAGTTCTACATCTTTCAGATGTCATAAATATATGTTTTATTTTTCAGGCAAGTGATAACAAGATTGCGTTTAGAAGAAACCAGATTTTGGCCGTAAAATTGTTAAGATAACAAGATTACGTTTGGAAGAAACCAGCCTTTAGAACGAAAATTATTTAACCGAAAAATGTACACATTTAGTTGAATTGGGGGAGACGGGATCTCTTGACATAATCTTTAGCATTATTTTGTCATTATAGTGTCTAAAACCAACCTAAAATCCGAAACTCTACTAAATGTTGCGCAACCGATTCTGAAAACTAACCCAATTGCGCGTAAAACCCGTGCGCTTGGCAATCATGAGGGCGGGACCCAGGCGAGGCCACCGAGAGTACCCTCAGTGGCCTCGACCACAACCCCTCGACTCAGGTAGTGGTGGTGGGAGTAATGATAAACGGAGGGAGCATGCGAGACACTGGGTGAAGCCAATCCTCCAAGTACTGGCAGCAGGACCCACAGCCGACCATGCCATTACTAAAGTGATGGACATTATCCGTCGAGTTGAAGCATTATTAAGTGACACTCCGTTCTTAACATTAATCATCAATTACAAACCCCAATGCACTTGAATAAACTAATGAATGAATATGGTCCTCCCGGTGTTGTGAGTTATATGGGCTCACAACAAGGAAGAATAACGTGATGGATCATAATTCCACTGTATAATAATTACAAATATAATATGAAATGCAAATTTTAGCCAGTTCAATTGAGTTTATCATAATCACGTACTACATATTTTAATCATATAGAATGATATATATATATATATATATATATATAGAGAGAGAGAGAGAGAGTTATAGTTAGAGAGAGAGAGAGAGAGAGAGAGAGAGAGAGAGAGAGAGAGAGAGAGAGAGAGAGAGAGAGAGAGAGAGAGGAGAGAGAGAGAGAGGAGAGAGAGAGAGAGAGAGAGAGAGAGAGAGAGAGAGAGAGAGAGAGAGAGAGAGAGAGAGAGAGAGAGAGAGCATCGTGGGTAGGAGAGCAAGCCATAGTCAAAGATATTCTACAACTGATAAAAGAGCAGTAGTGGAGATGGGCAAGACATGTAGCAAGAAGAGAGGACAATAGGTGGAGTAAATGATTAACTGACTGGACTCCCAGAGAAGGAATTATACTCCCAGCCAGACCCGAGCCACCGACAGTCAGGACGAATGCCCATGCTTTAATCCACTACGCCATGGGGTAGTATATTCAAGCATGGACACCCGCTCTGACTGCTTGGTGGTTCGAGTCTGACTTGGAGTAGAACAGATGCAGACATACACCAAGCTCACACTGTTAATAACTAGTGAGAACATACTTCATGCACATAACTTATGTATTTGCATATAATGCAACACCATACTAATGAAGCCTACCATAATTTATATTATTTGACTAACCGAATGTCAGGTATAGCTCGCAAAACCACATATATCTATTATACTGTACCACACTATAGTCGGTTTTATTTCAGCTGATGGTAAATTGAATCCCATAGCAACTTATATCTCGATACTCAATGGGAAAATATGAATCTACTATGTCACTGCGTTGTATTAATGCCAGGTTTTCGTAATTAACAACATATTTCGCTACAAAACCTACCTAATAGCTGAGTAACCAAGATAGTAACATAGCAATGTACCATCAGCTGGAACAAAACAAAATAGACTATATCATAACCTATCATTGTTCATGTATATACTGCATAAGCAGGACACTTTGTCAGGTCAGTTCAGGTGAAGGTATTGAGGGATAAGCCTTTACAACGGCACCTCGTATCTACATTCTACTTTTCCTATTTTTCTGAAGAGTGTAGAGAGGGGAGAAGGGGTGTTGGAGAGAGAGGAAGCTGTTGGCGTGGCTTTGTTCAGTGTTGGCCGAGTCTGTCAGCATTGCCAGACGTTTTTTTACAGTCAGAGCGACTTCCCTGTCACATGAGAGTGTTTCCTGGGATGTTACCTTCCTCCAAGGTGGGAGTAGCTCAACCATACATTAAGGGGAGACATGTTTTTTTGTTGGGGGGGTCTATTAATTAATGTATTCCTTTATTTCTAGTTTTCTCGCTAGACTTTCATCGAGCTTGGAAGAAAAAAACCTAGACCCTCCAAGATAAATTTGTAAATTTTTCGGTAGAAAAATGTCCCGGCCAAAGGCCGGTTCCTCTTAAAACTTCAGGCTCGCTATCGCTCGCCAGGGAATAATCAACACATAAATGGTACGAAAGGTCTTAAAATTGACAACAAAATGGGGCGAAAAGTGTTATAATCACCAAACTAATGGGCCGAACGTCTTATAATCTCAAAACAAATGGGGCTTAACACGAGGGAGAAAGGGGACCAGAAAAACCGACCCATCTTCCCTTAACGTCAACAATCCATCACCCTCACCTTAACCCTTTTACGCACATATGACGCAGAGGATGCCAGATTAGCAATAAAAAATAGTTCTCTCACTTATAATTACCTCTCCAAAATTAGTTTTCTGCCCACAGCTAACTCAAAGACAACTGCAGAGGTTGAAGTAACTAAACTAAAGGTTTCTAAATACCCCTGATGGTAACAAAGGCTTGAAAGTATCCCCCAAATCTCAAAATCGCGTCATATGTCGGAGAGGGTTAATCACCAGATAACTACAGGGTTGCCAGGTACTTCCGTAGTAGGAAAATTCTGCGTCATAAACTCTCAAAAGTTAAGGGTATAAATTAGATATATAAAATTAATGATGATATAAGACTGTTGGGTATGTTGATAGTGAATTACCTTTTATGTCCTTATATTTATTACCACAAATATACTTTTAAGATGGTAATTAGGGAAACTTTGATTACCCGTATCATATCTGCAATTATTTACAGCGTAGGGGAAGGCCCAATCATTCCGGCCGCTAGCCAAATCGGCCTCGGACCAAAGCGGCCGTGTTGGGAGGCGACCGGAAACCAAATTTCTGAAGCATGGAAGGGTTCACTGACTACTCTTGGTACTTTTGTTTACCATGACGATCAGGGTACTTTATTGTAGGCTAACTTTGCTGAACCTAACCTGCTCCTAACCTTACCTTATCTAACTCAACTTAACTCTATCTGTTGCGAGGACGGTTTTTTTTTGGAGTTTCCCTGTTTCACTCCATTAGTCTGGAAGTTTTTAAACGCTTCGCCAAAATTGCTTGGCTATTATAAGACCCGTCACTCTATTCAGATGTTATTATTTATATACTGTATAATATATTTATATATACATATTTATATATATATATACTATATATATATATATATATATATATATATATATATATATATATACTGTATATATACAGTATACAGTATAGATAGATAGACAGATAGTTATAAATATTTTTCTTTTTGTATTGGGTTCCAAATTATGGATACTGTACATTGCTTGAAAATGACAAACACAATTAAACACCTCAATAATAACTAAACAATATATCATATTAACCCCATAAACATTACAGATAGGTTAGGTTGGTTAATAAGACACCATTATTGCCTTGGTAAAAGATGAGATTATGAATTCCTCCAAACTTCGGGAATAGTTGTGGTTAGGATGGTCCTCAGTCGTCTTAAGTGTGGCCGCTAAGGTCCGCGGCTGTAATGACGGTGTGGCTGCTATGGTCCTCGGCTCTAATAACTGTGTGGCTGGTATGGCCGGCACTGTAAGTACTGTGTGGCAACTATGGTCCGTGGCCGTAATGACTATATGACCACTATGGTCCATGGCCGTAATGACTATATGGCCACTATGGTCTGTGGTCATAATGACTATATGGCCACTATGGTCCGTGGCTGTAATGACCATATGACTACTATGGTCCGTGGCTGTAATGACCATATGGCCACTATGGTTTGTGGCTGTAATGACTTATGGCCACTATGGTCTGTGGCTGTAATGACTATATGGTCACTATGGTTTCTGGCTGTAATGACTGTGTGGCCACTATGGTCTGTGGCTGTAATGACTATATGGCCACTATAGTCTGGGGCTGTAATGGCCACTATGGTCTGGGGCTGTAATGACTGTGTGTCCGTTATAGTCTGGGGCTGTAATGACTTGTGTGACTGCTATGGTCTGGGGCTGTAATGACTGTATGGCCGTTATAGTCTGAGGCTGTAATGACTGTGGTGACTATGGTGACTATGGTCTGGGGCTGTAAAGACGGTGTGGCTGCTATGGTCTGGGGCTGTAATGACTGTGTGGCCACTATGGTATGGGGCTGTAATGACTGTGTGGCCACTATGGTCTGGGGCTGTAATGACTTTGTGGCTGCTATTGTCTGGGGCTGTAATGACTTTGTGGCCACTATGGTCTGGGGCAGTAATGACTGTGTGGCCGCTATAGTCTGGGGCTGTAATGACTGTGCACCATAAGGGAAGTTACGTCAGTATGGTAATTCAAGGTTATGGTTGGAGCGGAACAGAATGTTGATGATGATAGTTCCTAATTTTCGCTCTCTCACAAACATAATAAACACAACAATACACACACTAGAACAACAACACACATATACACTTTCAAACACACACACACACACATTTAAAGAACTAACGAAACAATAAGAACAAAAAACATACACATAGGCTACACGTTCACTAGAAACACACATACACATACACAATAAAAAATACTAAATATAAAAAACACAAACACTAGAAAAACACACAAACTAGAAACACACACACACAGACACACCAGATAATATACAACACACTAGGAAAAACACACTAGAATAACACACACACTAGAAATACACCCTCTAAACAAATACACACCCACACTAGAAAAGCAAATACACACACACTAAAAAAACACACACACTAGAAATACACACAAATTTAAAGACACACACATACACTATACAAATACACATACACTAGAAAAACTCACACACACTAGATAAACACTCACATACACACACTAGAAGATAAACAAACACACAATAGCAGCAATAAAATAGATAGATAGATAGATGGAGAGAGAGAGAGAGATGGGGAGGGGGTACAGGTGGAACTAACAACTTTCGGTATATGGGATGATTATCTTCACCACAGAAATGGAAATATAAGTATAAAAAAGTAGAGAGAGAGAGAGAGAGAGATTTGCACGAGATAAAGAGTTAAATGAGCTAAGATTAGTTTTGGTAGTGATGCTCTGAATAAAACCATTGGCAACGCTGTTATAAATGAGGGTCACAGTTTGTAGACTAGAATTGCAAATACCGTACTCTCAAATAGACATGTAGATATTCTGCCTGGACGACTGGTATGCATATGTAAAAAACTTTATGAAAGGGAATTGTATCTTACAATATAATAATGTATGGTCAAATCAGTGTACTGTATAACTTGTTGAAAAATATAACCGTTACGAGTGTTACAATTTATGTCCACCGAATGCCTATATATAAATATTGGCATAAAATATAACCGTTACGAGTGTTACAATTTATGTCCAACGAATGCCTATATATAAATATTGGCATAAAATATAACCGTTACGAGTGTTACAATTTATGTCCAACGAATGCCTATATATAAATATTGGCATAAAATATAACCGTTACGAGTGTTACAATTTATGTCCAACGAATGCCTATATATAAATATTGGCATAAAATCAAATATTAGGAGTATAGACTTTGGATTCCTTTGATTTTCTTCCCCATACCATGAACTATAGGTATCACTATAATTCATAACTCTAAAATCCCATACAACACAACAAACTGAGAAAGATGTACGCTAGAGGATACGAGTGCGAGTGTATACGAGTGCGAGTGTATACTCTTGTGCCATTATGTCCCTAAAGAAACAAATGTTGACAATAGCTAAATTTTGATTGCATATTTGGAAAGTGCATGAACAATACTTGTCATTTCGTATATATAAAAACCTAGTGTCGTCTCTGAAAATTCGGATTTACAATGGTGCAAAGTTGACTGATGTTTGAAAGCATAAAACCAATTTTGTCCGCATCAATGTTATCGATATTTATTTTTATTTTTTGTGGGTTTTGCTACTGTATTATTGTAGATTGGCCTCTCCTCTTTCTATTGAGATATAATAGATTGTACTGAATGCAATTGGGGATTGCAGGGAGGGTACTACGATCGTCAATGATTACGGGGCCCTACTAAATATTAGGTTTTCTTTACTTCCCTCCGGGAATCAAACCTATAATTTAATAGTGGCCCCTCCATCATTGACGATATGCCTGATATCTAAGACTAGAGGGGGACATTCGTGACAATATCAAAACCACCAACCTAAATACCATAGGTAACAGAGAATCCGTATAATATTATTAGTTTTATATTGTATACAACAATATATATGAAAAATATAAAAGTAGGTAAGCAGTGCGTTAGTTACTTCGAAGAAGAGCTGCTTGGACATGCCTGGATCTTCGCTTGAGATCTGTTGCATGTTTAATGAGAACATTCATGTACTCTCATAACTAGAACCTTAATTCTTTGTGTCATGTTCTGGCTTTAAAATTATTTGTACAATAAAAACTGTTTGTACATTCTGTTAATACTACATAGATGTAACTATGATAGATTTCTTTAAAAAATAAAATTTGATGAAACTGTAAAACCAGTTCAATTCATTTCGCCGCTCGTGATTCGTGATTTTATCACAATCTCCGGCGAAGGGGTTCTGTACCCCTTGTTATAATTGACCAACTAGGTATCAATGGTCAGATCTCGCATTGAGATTCGAATAAAAAGAAAAATTATTAGCGAGCTGTAGACTCAACTCGACTTATCATAGCTTGTGACTTCATCATATCATCCGGCGGAGGGGTTCTAGGGTTCTCTGGGCTTCCCGGCACTCCCCCCCCCCCCTCCTTTTTCCTTGTAAGATCAACTCGATGAGAAGCACATGGACTACTAGACCCGCTGCCTTAATACCATACAGGGCAGTTGCTGGCTTATCCAGAGCCATAGACAGGCATCGTGTCAAGAAACAACGGTTGGGAGCCCACAACTAAGTGCTAGCTATGCCATCAATGGAAGATTTTGCAAAAACTGAGAGACCAATCCTCTAACTCGTGACTTTTGCCGAGTCCTTGAGCCGAGATCAGGATACACATATTCCAACCTCAGCATTACGTGTCAACCGGATAGGGATAACTAGGATTCCTGATTCTGTGCCCTTGGCTAAGCAACTAAGGAACATTACTGATTACCGGAAGTATATGTCTCTGTCTCTAATCTACTAAGAGAAGACGCATCTTCCTGGATTGTCCATTTAGTCCTGGACAATTAGCAAAAGAAAATTTTCGTCGTTGCTCAAAAGGTTCTCGTTCTGTGCTTGTGTTTTGTTGCTTGCCTATACCCCACCTGCCCGGCGGGTTTGCAGGTTTTGGTCTTCTAGTATCCCCCCCCCCCCCCAATCCGTTTCTCTAACCCTTAAAACAACTTAACACTAAAGTACCATGCCTTCAGACCTGTTGCCGTACTGGGCCACCAAATTGATATGGTCGAGCGAGAGAGAGAGGAAAAATAACCTGTGAGAGAACCCGGCTGCCTCAGCCGGAATAATTCCATTAACTTGCCTTAGATCTGGTACCGATTATACACGCCGGTGGCTAGCTCAGTGTTTGTAAACACCGGGAGCCTGAAAAAGGTTAGGCAACCCCATGGTTCGTTATTAGTCATGAAGGTAGAGGAAAACGCCCCAAGGCCGATGGACATGTGTCGTTTGTTCCTGGAAACTTCCAGGTTCGACGTTTCCGATGGGATACCCATTATGACTGGATACCCCTACGCTGACGGGGCGGGGTGAAGTGTGAACACTCGACCCAAAATCCTGTTCCTTCATCTTCGGAAACGAGGAACCCACAGGAGGGCGGCGTCTCAGATCGTTGCCATGTGATTCTGTAAATTCATGATTGAATTAGTTTGAATAGTAATATCGACAAGCAGGAATGCAAGTGATTTTGGAGTTTCAGTTCGACCGGATTCCTCTATTGCTGTAACCACCAAAGACTAGCCTGACTGTAAGGCGAGGCTACAAAGGATCTTATCTCGGAATTTGTTAATGCCGAGATAGTAGCTACCGAGGAGCGAGCTGCCATCTGGCATCCAAATAGGGTCTTGCCCAAGGATCCGAAACTCGTGACCGGTACAACACTGTGGATGTCGGGAAAAAACTGGGGTGAAACACCGGAGATACGCTTATACCTCCTTTTTAGGCGAACACCGGGATGGAGTGCCAACTACGAAGTCGGTCCCGCCGGATGTAGTTACATAAGGTGGGACACTGCGAGCGTAGGGTAAGGCCGGGGGTGGAAGAGATACTGTCCGTCCAATGCCTTAGGCCACGCCGGGAAAAGTAAACTGTCGATATCCAACTGCCAGAAGGCCGTCTACTAAAAGTTTTTTAGGGGGATGGGCGCCGGGACAAAGTGAGACCTGGCGGATACCCGCCGTGGATTTTACCAAAGCCAAGTCCTCTATCACTGTGGTGAGATAGAGACGGACGGCACGTCAGCCCCGAGGGGTCGGCCAAGGCAGGTATTAACTATCAACCTCTAATTCCGTTAGGGTCTTTGACAAATTGCATGTATGAGCACCCCCAATCGAATGATTGGATTTTCTCTACCGGTGCCTGGTAGCCCATGCAGTTTGCCGGCATCGCCAGACTGTACAAACAATTCCTTTAGACCTTAGATGAAGTGCCTCTTCGAGGAGCGGCACCAAACAACTTTCGAAGCCGGGCTTAATAAATCCCAATAAACGCCCGTTTCTGAAGCCTCGGTATTACACCTATCGTAGGCAGAGGATAAAAACGTAACAGAGAACCGTGGTGCCGGTTCAATCTAGCGCAAAGTAATTTCATACTTGTTACAAGTGTTCCGTAATTACTAGCGGTAAAACGCTCTTTTACCCTCAAAAGTCTACTTCTGGGACGTCTAACTGTCCGGTTATCACGGGCGACGAAACCCGATCAGTAAGTGTACTTGAGGTATAGAAACTTTTAGTTGTGTTTCTTTGAAGAGCCAAACGGCGAGTGACTTCGTTCTTGCGATTTTGTGTGATCTAAAGCAAAGGAGAAAACTAACCCTAAAGCACCGAAGTGTTAGGAATCATGGGACATGCGAAAAAGGCTTCTGTCAGGCCGGAAACGATCGCCACTACGTGAGGGATACGATACGTAAACCTGATCGGAGTCCTAATTTTCTTTGTACATATGTTAGGAACAGAGTGAATCCGGGGATATTGAGCTACGCCCTCTACTCCTATTGGATCATGGACCGAAATACCATTATGGACCATGAGATTGAGTCCCGAACAATCCGGAAATAATATCTCAACTGAGGTGACTCCTACGGCTAAATTAGCAGATTTAGAGAGGGGGCTTGTTAAGTTTTGTGACTTCTCCTGTACTAGGGAGACAGTCAGTGTTAAACTCTACTAGATTACAATCCTTCTGACCGGAATCCTGACTTGAAAGATTCGATGGTAAGATTGGGGCAAACGACCCGTGACTGTTATTGTGTTGGGGAGGCAAACAGAGTCCAATAGCACCGGCCTACACGTAGTCTACCCAAGAGTATAAAACTATATCCCCTGGGCAGATCTCAATTGCGCCAGCTAATTATCTATCCCCGGGGGGCAATCCCTATGCAGTGTTAATCTTTGGAGTACAGGTTTAAGTAGTCCCGACTAGCACTTGTACTATATTGGTGAGTGAGCTGGGAAACATACCAGCGGCACCTCCCTGATCGCCCATCCGGCGGGGATCACAGGTTTTATGCCGTCGTGCATCAACTCTGTAATATGAATCCGAAAAACTAGCCTTTAAGCGAAAATTCATCGGGTTATCTTTCTCGTTCTCATGACATTTCGTACCACGACCTGCAGCATATGTAGGTCAATTATAGGAAGACATCTTGGTTTAGGAAAAAATGGTTAATGCACCAGATGATCGTGTGAACTCATTACCGAAAACGGGTCGATAATCGAAACTCGGGAACCGAGGCGACGTAGATCGCCTATTATTATGTGGTGCTTCGGCTGTGAGATAGTGAACCCCGGCGGGCCATATCCCTAGAGTTTATTGTGAACTACCCGCCACCATAAACGAGTGTGAATTTTCCAAAAAAAACTTGTCTATGTAACTTTCCTTGATCCATACCTTTCCTCAGGGAAAGGGAAGGAACTGAAGCTAGAAGTCACTGGGTTACTAAACCTGTGCCCGTGACTTAAATCCGAATTCTGCCTTCACCAATGGTGCCTAAAGTCATAGAGGCTAGACAAGATTTGACACTAGACCCCACCGTCAGAAGCTGACCTGGGGTACGAAAAAACAACTAATGCGTTTGACACATCTCCCACTACCGGCGAAGAGCATCTATTTAAACCAAATTTTGACTTCTGATTGCTGTCCTGGTTCTTCGAAACCTGGTTGTCCGCCGCGACGAATCTAACGAGGATTATCCAATCCGAGGTGTTACTGTAAACGTAGTGTCGGGGGCGTGTGAGGTAGAGAACCTGAAACTTTCTAGTGTGTAGAACTTATCCCCTATAGGTGACGAACAGCGTCTATTTAAACTAAAGAGTTTGAATTCTGATTGCTGTGCCGGGTCTTCAAGGCCCGGTTGTCTGCCGAGAAGGATCCAACAGGGATTATCCAATCCGAGTTGTTACCGTAAACTTCTTGTCGGGGGAAACTAAAGAGTTTGAATTCCGATTGCTGTGCCGGGTCTTCAAAGCCCGGTTGTCCGCCGAGAAGGATCTAACAGGGATTATCCAATCCGAGTTGTTACCGTAAACGTGGTGACGGCGGCGTGCGAGGTAGTGAACCTGAAACTTACCAGTTTGTAACACTTAGCTTTGAAAACGTCCAGGTACCTGTGTGAAGAATAACACCTGTAGATACAAAGAAATAGGAGTCTCCGAATATTGTCGCTATTTGTTCCACATAATGAAAACTCAAATCGGACCTTTGCCTGTAAGATTTATGTCCTAAATGTACAGCCGTACACATCCTATTTCATACAAGTTATATGTACTATCCTAGTTGTAACTATGACAGATATGTAAAAATACGATAAAATGTTGAGCAGTCTCACCAGCTTTACTAAGGATAAACAAGGCAAGCCGTCTTCCCGGCTTGGTGTCAGTTGGGGAATTTTGAGCCGTTTCTCCGGCGTATCTTAAATAAAATTTATGAGCCACGTCAATGGCTTGAATAACCGTTCCTCTTTGAGGAAGGGCACCATAACTTTATTGGTCAATGAATGAGATACTAGTTGGACCACCCTTACTTTTAGACCTAGCATAGAGATCTGACTCAATCTCCCCAGCTCCTGCCCGGGGAAGCCCGGGAAATAACTCCGGCACCTTTGGGGCAGAAACCGGGGGGGAAAGGTCGTGAAAACCGACTTAACCTTTTTGTGCGACATTGGCTCTATACTGTCGTTTGGGAGAGCGGGGGCACTGGCCGGAAGCTGTCTAACCTGCCGCCGGGGTATCAATCTAGACGGAGTCTGGTGATGCCAGGTGGTTCTGTGTATTGAGTGGGGGGGGGGGGTTACCACAATGGAATCCCGGTCACTGCTAATGGCTAATTACTCAACTAAGTGTTGAGTATTGGAAGCCTAGAAAAGCGATAACTGTGACCCTGGGGAATTCTTATTGAAAAGGTAGAGCCGAAAGTGTTGCAACCAGTGTGCGACCTCGAATGCCACTCTTGTGGCTTAGGAGGTCACTTTCGTTATATATCGATCAAGGCCATTAGGCCCGGATGATCTAGAAAAGAAACTCATCCATTCCGTATAAAGATCTACGCCCATCGGGCATTTGTGGGAAGTCCAGTGTGACGCATGTCCAGTGTGAGCATGCTGTACAGAACGCCTAGTCATGCCCCACTCTCGCTAGGATCGTCAGGGCAGGAACTTTGGCTGTAGTCTATGTAGAGTTTCCTAACTTAGTTCATGTGAGCCGTTGCACTATAAGTATTATGAATATGTATTTTGTTTTCATCTGAGTCAACGAGTTCTATTTTATATCATTAGTTATAAGTATTGTGTGTAAAACTTATTTGTAATGATGGGAAGAGAAACAGCCACAGTTGGGGGTCAGTGGGTGCGCCAGGCGGGAGGTGGGCCTAACTCACTAGCACCCCCCCCCCCCCCCCCCTCAGTGCTAGGGGAGCCTTTGTCTATCCCAGAGGAGAGAGAGAAATAACGTAATGGTTGTCAGTGGGCGGTCCATAGTAGTTCACGTTGGGCTCACTAGAGGGCCGGGTATAAAAAAGGGAAGTCTAGCCATTTTTTCATCAGAACTCATTAGGCAGAGCGACTTCTCATTTCCCTTGCTAACTATATATATTCTTCTGACTGATGTGAACTTTCTCTACTACCTTACATTCTTATCTCCTCTTTTCCCTGCCTGTTTAACTTCCATGGTCCCGTTGGTGCAAAGCTAGTCAGCCAACGTATTATCGCTTGAGTTCTCACGAGATACTTGCCTATTAGATAGCCTATTTTGGAAGGGTTGACTTAGAATAGGATTGATTTATGTTTGTTGCACTTGTATATGCATTTCCCTGTGTGTTATTATTATTATTCCTGTTTTCTGCTAGTCTAGGTAATGCTAGACTGGGGTAAGGCTTTTCTGTGTTACGAGTTGTTGTTTGATGCAGTGGTTAAGCGATAAACCTGCATACTCGTTTCGGTTCAGTGAAGCCTAGGTTGTCTTCGCGGCTGACTGTGTTGAGTTAATAATTTACAGTGCGTGAGGGCAAGAGCCTAACCACCCTGTATTTTATTAACAGTTTGTTTTTACTTTGTCAAGGAGCCGGGAGAAAACCAGATACAAGGGATCTGGATTTCTCAAAGTGCACTTGTTAGTTTTAACGTAATACTTTAAACAGTTGTGAGGACTTCGCTAGGCTACGAGCCGTTTTGCTCAGTCACTGCTACCTTTTGCCCACAGTACCCCAGCTAGACTTTACTCGATTAGTAGATACAGAATAGTATTGAAGCTTTCCTTATGTATGATATTGTTTATGCACTATTGATTTCATGTGTTGCAAGCTTGGCTACTTTAGTGATTAGTGGCCCACGAGCACAATCCGAGTAGGCTATTGCCGTTGCATTTGCGGAGTACTTCTTTTTAATGTTTGCCATTTACTATTGCATATTCTTTTAATTATTCTTATGCCAATTTAAACCTTTAATAGTATTTAATTGCCAGTGTTTTTGCTTATTGAATTACTGTTCAAAATCCGATACGTACTTCTTACGAGCATCCGAGAAGCCTCTAACTTTTTTCAGAAGATTCCTTGCTCGATGCTTAAGGACTATTAATTAACGTAACGTAATAGTGCCGATCCGAAGTAGTGGGTGGAGGACTTCTTAAGTTCATAGTCAAGGGTGGATTACTTCGACTTCGGTCATTTGATTGATGACCAGACTAGATAATTCCTGTCTCTTTATTAGTCTGTTGTTGAACACTAGTACCGAGTTCTTGTATACCCCGTTATAGCAGATTGAACTCTGGAGGGTATTGGTGTTTTTTGTTCGGCTGGCAGTACTCAGGGGTTGGGATCGTGTGTTTCCGTTGTGGCAGCGAGCCGTATTCGAGTCCTGATTGAGAGCCCTTGTGTACCCGAGTGCCAGTTCGTAACAAATGGCGACCTTGCTTAGGATTTTGTGAACAGTATAAATTTTTGCAGAGTTGTACAACATTTGTTTGTTTGTATTTTAGCATGCATATTGAAGAATATTTTTTTTTGTATGGCAATTAGTAAAGCATTTAAGAGACTCCAGTTAATTTAGTAATTAGTGCTTGCATAGGAAGTTTAACACTTTTGTCTCGAGAATTTTTTTTGTGGACTTCAGTATGTCGTGCATTAGCACTGACGATGAGCGAGAGATGTCATTTGAAGGTGTGCCGTTAGTAACCAGTGAGGAGGATGCTAGAGTTTTTGTGAGTAAGCGGTACCACGTGACGGAGGAGAGGCTGACTGGGGTGGATGTTTGTGGCTTGCACCTGATAGCCAAGGTTTTGGGTATTTCCAATGTAGTAGGGATGTCCAAGGGGGAGCTGATTTCCTGGGTGTTGCGTGGGCGACATGGGGTTTCGGAGGAGAGGGCGTTTGGGGGGGTTCCTCCCCAGATCCCCTCTCACTCGACTCCCACAGTGCCGTCCACTCAGTTACCGGAGGTTAGCACTCTCCCACAGAGGGATGAGAATTGGCAGATTGGAGTGCCCTCGGGTGGTGCACGTGGTGGTTCCCCAGTTTTTGCCCCCCCTCCTTCAGTAGTGGCAGCTCCCTCTTCCTGCCTGTCTCCAGATATGGTATTTAGACTTGAGCTTGCTAAGATTGAGGCTAGGAAGCAGGAGAATGAGACTAGGAGGCATGAGATTGAGGTTAGGAGGCAAGAGGATGAGACCAGGAGGCATGAGGCTGAGCTTAGGTACGACTCGGAGAAATATTGTGCTAAATTAGATTTAGATAAGACTCGTGAAAAAAAGACTCGGAAAACAAAAATCGAGTCGACAGGGACTCGGATGGGCCGTGAGGGCCAAGTAAGAGAACAGTCCTTGGCCCAATTAGTCAAATTGGTGCCGGTATTTAGTGAAACTGAAGTCACAGAATTTTTTAATCGTTTTGAGAAGAAGTGTAGGGAGCATAATTGGCCTGAAGAGAAGTGGGCAGCTCTAGTCTCCTCAAGACTTACGGGTAAGGGTCTGAAGGCTTATGATGCACTGCCTTTAGAGTCTTGCATTGACTACCCAGAATTGAAGAGAGCTGTCCTACGGGCATACGAGTTGCAACCGGAAACATATCGATTGAAGTTTCGGGTGTTACAAAGACTAGGGAGGCGACCTTTCTTGAACATGCCCGGGACTTAAAAGATGCACTTAAAAACTGGACACGTTCTGAGAAAGCTGAGACGGCAGAACAGTTGACTGAGCTGTTTCTGCTCGAGCAGTTTTATAAGTGTACTGGTGCAGAAATGACTTTAACTATTAAAGAAAAGAACCCAAGAACTCTTCAAGAGGCAGCTGAGATGGCTGACCTCAGGTTGTCGCTAATCAGGGGATGTGAATCTGTAAAGCGTGTTGATGCAGTTCCCAAGGGGCGCGATACTCCAAACCCTCGAGCTCAGGACAATCACTATAGATATAAACCTCAGTTTAAAAGCCAAGATACCAGGACTGAACCAAAGACTACAGCCGTCCCATTACAGAAGGGTCAGAACTCCGCCCCTTATCAGAAGAGACCGATAGGGGAAGTGGAATGTTTTCATTGTAGAAAGAAGGGGCATTATGCAAAATCTTGTCCTAGTAAGCCGCCAGCTGCAGCCGTGTCTTTGGTGAGCAGCATAGGTGTGGCTGAAATGTCGTCTGGATTTACCCAGGGTAGTTTGCCAGCGGCAGGGTCACAGGCTATATATAAGACTCAGGAAGGCTCGTCCCCTGTCCGTGATGTCTTTTGCGCCCATAGAGGGACCGGTAGGGTAAGTTGGGCGGGTTGCCAGCATAAGGTGGAAGTTTTGCGTGATACTGGAGCTTCACAGACACTTTTGAAGAATTTCACGGGGCGACCAATTAATGCGGCACGGGTGGTTGTTGTTCAGGGTATTAATGCGACCAGGTCATACCCATTGGTTCGTGTGGAGCTGGAAGTTGATAGTGTGATTAAGGACTTAGATGTTGGGATCGTTGAGAAATTGCCAGTGGAGGGCGTCGACCTTCTTCTCGGCAACGACTTTGCGGTGCCTACTTTAGAAGTTCCACCCTTAGTCGTTGCCGAGAGGCCGGCCGACGTGAGTAGGGAGGAATAAGAGTGGGTAGTGAGTTGTCAACACCAACAGATGGCATGTGTGGTAACTCGTTCCCAAGCATTTAAGGTATCACAGCCTATTTCCCAGGCCACAGAACAGCGGAGGAAGGGAATTAAGGAGAAGCGGAAGGCTGGGAAAGTTTGAAGAGTTTAGAACCAGTGGCTCTCCCAAAAGACCCAATAGCAGGACCTTTGACCGAGTCTGTTGTAACTCCAGTGCCTAAGACAGTTGATAAGGTAGTGGAGGAGGCAGAGACTCAGAGACAGCACCGTTACCTGCAGCGAGAAAACCGGATGTCTAAGTTGGATGTTGGGGGAGGGCATGAGTTGTTGACCAAGCAGTTAGACATGTTGGCTCCCACAGACATTCGAAAGTTGCAATTAGAGGATCCAGAGGTTTTGCAGTGTACCAATGGGGCTGTGGAGTTAGAAGAAGATAGGGATGCAAAGGCAGGGGATTTTTTTTTCGTTAATGGAATTTTATACCACCGATATCAAGATCCTAAAAGGAACTGGGAGGGCGGATCAGGTACAGTTGACCAGCTGGTCGTGCCAGAGGGCTGCAGGGAAAGTTTGCTTAGGTTGGCTCATGATTCTCCATTATCAGGACATTTGGGTGCCAAGAAAACGGTGGCGGCTTTGGGGAAATTGTTTTGGTGGCCGGGGATGAAGTCTCATGTGCAGTCATGGATAAACTCATGTGATATTTGTCAACGTGTCGGGAAACCGAACCAAGTTATTCCTAAGGCTCCGTTACACCCTATTCCTGTGATTGGGCCACCCTTTAGTAAAATTATTGTTGACATGGTTGGTCCACTCCCTCCCACTAAGGCTGGAAATAAATTTTTGTTAACCATAATGGATGTTGCCACTAGATACCCCGATGCATACCCTATGAAAAATGGAATGGCTAAGACGGTAGTCAGTAACTTGTTGTGGTACTTCTCAAGGTACGGGTACCCGGAGGAGATTCAGTCTGATCAGGGATCTAATTTCACCTCCCAACATGTTCAAGCAAACAATGCAACAGCATGGGATACGAGCAGTAGTATCGTCAGCGTATCACCCTGAGAGTCAAGGGGTGCTTGAGCGGTGGCATGCTACACTTAAAAGCATGCTCAGGTGTTATTGTGCTGACAACGGTATGGATTGGGATCTTGGATTGCCTTATGTGCTGTTTGCTGCTCGGGAGGTACCTGGTGAGAGCCTGGGATTTAGTCCAAACGAGCTGATTTTTGGACACCGTGTCAGGGGCCCCCTTAACATGCTGAAAGAAATTTGGGAGGGGACTGTGCAGCCTTGTCCATTATTAAAGTATGTGCTTGAAAGCCGTGAGCGCATGCTTAAGAGTCTGGAGATGGCAGGTAGAAATTTGACAGAATCACAAGCTTTGATGAAGGACAGGTATGATCGCAAAGTGAGGCTCCGGAAGTTCACTGTAGGACAAGAGGTATTAATTTTGTTGCCTTTGGTTGGTAACCCCCTCTGCGAAGTACACTGGACCTTATAAAATTGTAGAAAAAATTTCAGACTTAGATTACCTTGTTGCCACTCCAGACAGGAGGAAAAAGAACCAGTTATGTCACGTGAACCTTATTAAAGAGTATGTGAGGCGCCCCTCTGAGCCTCTCACTGTCCCTGTGTTGGCTTGTTGCGGCCGGCCGTGGTGGAGAAGGAGAGGGGGACATAGGGCTGGGCAAGACTCAATATTTTTGGACTCTATGGGATCGAGTCTTTTTGGGGACAGACTCGATAGACTCGATTCCAGACTCGAGTCTTTCCCTACACTTATTCTACAGTGGTCAGTGACACACCTTAGTGATCTGAAAGGTCACTCGGGTCACTCTAAAGGGGTTCAGGTCACTATAGCGAGTCCATACGACCAGGTGGCAGGTGATCGCCCTCGGGCGGTGAGACGGGCCATAGTTAGAGATACTGTAGTAAAAAGAGAGCGGCCATCTTCTTCCCCAGACGCCATTCTGGAGCCATAATTATCATTTTCATCATTAAGCATATCATTATCATGATATTATTAATAATTATTAATATATATTAATATATATTTATCGTTATAACCGTTTGCGAGTTTCAGGGTAAAATAATTTGAAGCCAAAGAGATCAATATTATATGGAAATACAATACTTTTGATGGCTTCAACAGTTGATTTGATGCATTTATAAATACATTTCAACCGTATATTAGTGAACCTGATGTCTTCAGCTCTAACTTCCTTGCAAGAAACTCGAGTGGCTGTATATTGACCACCATTATTTTTATTGTTATTACATATATTAGTTTATGTAGTATTGTCCCTGTTGTGTTCGGGCTCTATCTGGAGTCGGTCAGACCCAGCTATGTGCATGTGTATATCCACATATATTTTTATCATCATTATTATTATCTAAGAATGTTAAAATAATACAATTTTTACATGCATAGATATTTATTTGTACATAAGAACATAATACAATGTGAGTGCAGAGCGCCATTTGGCTGACACCCAATCCATCTAAAAAAAAATTGTCTATTGGTAACTAGATATACAGTATAATTATTAAAATTTCGTCATCATGCTGGAGGGGTTAAATCTATTTGATAACTAGTTGTATCACAGTCATTCATATTTTTAGCACCCGAGAAAATGGGAGTCTGCAGACAGCTGACTAGCGCACACACAAGGCAGATCCCTTTCACAGCCAACTCATCTCGTCAGAGCGTACCATTGTTAGGCTATATTACATTTATCATTGTCAGTATAATTCTATATAAAATTGTATTTCTTAAGTCCATTAGTTAACTATACTCTTTTTTTTTTTTTAAGCTGGCGAGAAATTGGCTTGTTTCTGTCTTCATTACTCTGCTCTTATAACGTTTTTATAGCCCAATATGTTGTTAATTACGAAACCATGGCAATAATATGATGCAGAGACATAGTAGTTTCATATTTTTCCATTAGTTATCGAGAAATGAGCTGCTAAGGGGGTAAAATATTCGCCAACTTAAACAAAATTGAGTATAGTTTTGATCACAGTCATTCACCTAAGCTTATATGAACATAAGAACATAAGAAAATGGGAGTCTGCAGGCAGCAGACTAGCCCACACACAGCAGATCCCTTTCACACCCAACCTGCAGCATTCTTAATTTATATTTTTATTTAGAAATAATATCATATTTATATTGCTGTCGCTTAAGCAGCTGCGCCTCGGAGAAACAAGTTCTCCTGCTTTGGAAAAGAGTCTCTCAGAAGGCACTGAGGTGGCTGGGATGCAAAGAAAGTTGTTTGCACTGTCCTGCAGTTTTGGGAAGAGTGGACAGTGCAGCTTCCACCATGTGAGAGGGTCTTCCTCTCGGGGAATCAGAGGTTCCTCCATATACCTCCTCATTTCAATGTGAGGTCCTGATGCTGTAGTGTGCGTTGACTTCAGAGTACTCACTACTCTGGCATCAAAATTGTTCCACAATGACGATTTCCGACTTTCTTGTTGTGTCGGAACTGGTGATGCCGGAACTGATGAGTCTGGTAACACCGCATGCTCTTGGGTCAGGTAATCAGTTCTTACTAAATTGACAATCCTCTCCTCCGTTCTCTTCACATTCCCGGCATCAGCGAAAGGCATCTTTTTAAACCTTGGGTCGAGCAAGGTTGCTAATCCAACTAAAAAGACACTTTCCACCGCAGGAAACCTACGTTGCAGTTGTCGCTGTAGTCCAGTGGCCAGAGTGGATGATTCAGTTCTTGCGTTAGTACACTCTTGTAGCGCTCTGGCTATGGGTATCACTTTTGCGAGGGATGTAAATTTCTCCGATGACATTTCTCTCGTTGCCTCTTCAAAGGGTTCCAGTGCGGACACAGCATTCTTGACAACCTCCAACTCCTCACTGTTAAGTCACATTTGATTTCTGCCTAACAAGCAGAGAGTGGTGGTGACCAATTCATGCTGTTTGTGGAATCTTTCCATCATATAGAAGGTCGAGTTCCACCTGGTTTCAACATCCATGATAAGTTTTTTTCTAGACACATTGTGTTGGTCCTGAATTTCACCTAGCCTGTCGGTGGCTTTGACACTGTGGTGAAAGAAGGACACAATGTGTTTTCTTTTTTCTTTGACATTTTTCACTTCGTCTGTTTCTCTTATTGCATCGTGGACCACCAAGTTTAGTGTGTGAGCAAAGCAGGGCAGATGTTTTTTCTGCATCACTCTACTTACTGCTGCCACAATATTCGCACCGTTATCAGTCACAATACAATTTATTTTATTTAACACACTCCAGTCATTGCAGATCCGAGTTAATTCGTCTGCAATGTTTGCTGCTGTGTGGTCTTTCTTCATCCTCACTGTTTCAAGGACCACAGATTGTAAGCACCATTCAGCAGACACGAAGTGGGCAGTCACTGTTAGGAACCCTCTTGTCTGCCTTGAGGTCCATATGTCAGTCGTTAAGGCAACGTGTGAGGCTTCTCTCAAATCCTGTCGGACTCGTTTGGTGATTTCTTCAAAGATGGAAGGCAAATGTTTCCTAGTCAGGTCTCTCCTGCTCGGAAGGACATACCGTGGATCCAGTGCATGGACAAACTCTCTGAAGCCCTTATTCTCCACTACAGATAATGGCTGCAAGTCTCTGGCGATCATCCTGATGAGTAGTTCATCCATCTGTTTTTTCTTTGAACCGCCTTCCTTGTAGCCGTCTCGCTTTGCCATCATATCATTCAGTGTTGGCTGCATCCGTTGAGACGGTTGAAGTGACGCTGGCCGTGCTACAGGATCATCGGCTGCATCCTCTCTAGTCTGTGGCCCGAATTCGAGTGGATGCTGTGTCCGCAGGTGTTTAATCATAGTTGAAGTGGTTCTGTTAAATTACAATGTCTTCTTGCATATACGGCATTGCACAACGTTTGAGGAAATTTGCTCCATGTAGTCCCACACAGGACTCTTCCTTGCTTTTTTTGCAGGCTGCATGTCTGCACATCTGTAAGGAAAACATACATTCTATAATCACAAAATAAAGAATAGTAGGCTAAATAATAAGTAGTAATACCAAACTATTATTAAATAATAAATTTCGTTTCAGAAAAGATATAGGCAAATATTGGTTTGGTAACTGAGTTGTAGATGGGTGGGATAGGCTACCAAGTGATATAGTGGGATCAAGAACGATAGGGAGCTTTAAGATAAAATTAGATAGGCATATGGACGAGATGGGTTGGGTGTGAGGGGGATCTACCAGGTGTGGGCCAATCGGGGCTCAGCAGTTTTGGTGGGGTCAGTACTCAAGGTATTAGTGAGATGTGTCTATAATTGGGCCTTGTAATTGGGGTTGGGTGTGATAGGGATCTGCCTTGTATGGGCCGATCGGCTTTTTGCAGACTCCCATTTTCTTATGTTCTTATGTTCTTAACATTGGCAGTATAAGAAAATATATCTGATGTGCTGGAGCGACCTTGGTGGCCCTGGTCTCTGGGTCTTCTCCTGGGTGACCTGGATGTGTGTGGGTTTGTGTTTTTTATCTGTGTTTGTTCGTTGTTTTATGTTGTTTTTGTGTTTTCCCTGTTCTTGCTCTGTCTTCAGTCGGCTACCCCCAAAATGGGGATTGTGCCTGAGTATATACAGTAGATAGATAGATAGATAGATAGATAGATGATAATAATAATAATAATAATAATAATAATAATACAAGGGAAAAAATTGAAAACTACAGTTGGGGATTTCCCCCAGATGAAATGAAATCATAAGGTTATTCAACCTTTATGCTGTTCATTTTGCTGTGTTATTGTTCATAGTCATTCAAATCTTCAAACAAAATTGCTCATGTTTAACACCCTGTGTCTATTTTTCTTGAATGAATGAATGAATATACATTCGTTCAAGATAAATAGACACAGGGTGTTAAACATGAGCCATTTTGTTTGAAGATTTGAATGACTATGAACAATAACACAGCAAAATGAACATGCATATGGTTGAATAATCTATTTTTCTTACACAAATTAAATTAAATATTTCAATTTATAGTACTTTACCTGCTATATCCAATGAAATGATGGTAGTGTCTTCAATCTTGCAAAGCCAGTCCGTCTAGCGAGTAGCGAAAGCGTCGTAAATAAGAATCGGCGAGGCAGCGGGTGAGAGACTGAGAGTGAGCCGTGGTGGATGGATGCTGGATGGGGTTAGAACTTAGAATGATGCTGGAGTCTGTGAGCCTAGTGTGACCCGTGAGCCAGCCAGTGAGCCTCCTAGCTATAATCCGCAGCTTCCACAAGACTCGTTTTCTACTACTTTCTACTTTCTAATTCTACTAGGCGCCTCGCTGCCAGACTGCCAGTCTTTGTACAAGTTTGTAGGCCTAGTAGAATCGATTCTCTATAAATTGGACTCGAGTCTGGGATCGTTCACCTGGACTCTAAAGACTCGATTCTGGGATCGATTCCTGCCCACCCCTAGGGGGACAGTCAAGCTTCAGAGGAGGATAGCTGGGATCAACATGTTTCAGCGGATCAGTGGGCGGGGAACTCGAGCCTAAGGGCTGACGAGGCTATAGCTCATTTGCCTGAGCCGCAGTTGGATGCTATCCGTCAGTTGTTCGGTTCATACCCCACTGTATTTGCTGAACACCCAGGCCTCACTACTCAGGCTATGCATGATGTTGACGTGGGGGACCATCTACCCTTTAAGTCAATCCCGTACCGTGTGCCCCCCATAAAACTACCAGCTCTGAGGGATGAGTTGGAGTATATGCTCGGTAGAGGGTTGATAGAGAAAGGCACAGTTAAGTGGACTTCCCCCGTAACACTGCAGCCTAAGCCAGATGGCAAGGTACGCTTTTGTATTGATTTCCGTAGGTTAAACGGTTTGACTCCAACTAACCCATATCCTCTTCCTCGGGTTGATGATAGTGTTGACAAAATTGGTAATGCTCGTTTTTTGTCTAAAGTAGATTTAGTAAAAGGTTACTGGCAAGTACCTTTGTCCGAGCATGCTAAAGAGGTATGTGATTTTGTTGTGGACGGGAGTACCTACCGGTGCAATTTTATGCCTTACGGACTTAAGAATGCACCAGCAACGTTTCAGAACCTGATGAATGAAATTGTAAAGGACATTCCAAATTGCACCGTATATTTGGACGATGTAATCATTTATGATGACAACTTTGAGAGCCATTGTGAGCACCTTGAGACCTTGTTCCGGAAACTTAGTGAAGCAGGTCTGGTAGTAAATTTGGCAAAGTGTGACTTCGTAAAAGCCACTGTGCAGTACCTTGGGTTTGTAGTGGGAAGGGGACAGGTGTGCCCTCCTCAGAACAAGGTACAGGCTATCAATAAATTTCCGCACCCAACAACCAAGAAGCAGATTATGAGATTCTTGGGTATGATAGGCTACTACAGACGCTTCATAAAAGGTTACTCAACGGTGTTGGCACCTCTCACAGATTTGTTATCTAAAGACAAAAAGTTTTTGTGGGCACCTGAGTGTGAAAAGGCTTTCACTTTGGTGAAACATTTGCTATGTACTCACCCGATACTCAGGGCCCCAGACTTTAACAGGCCTTTTCAGCTGGTAACAGATGCTAGTGGTGTAGGGGCTGGTGCCGTCTTGCTACAGACAGACAATGAAGGTGTGGAACACCCAGTAAGTTTCTTTTCTAAGAAGTTCAATGCTGCATAAAAGAACTATTCTACAATAGAAAAGGAATTACTGGCGATTGTGCTGTCGCTCGGCACTTCGAGGTGTATGTTCCAGCCTATGGCCCAGTCGTGGTTATCTACACTGATCATCACCCTTTGAGATTCCTGAATCAATTTCACAATCGCAATATGAGACTGACCAGGTGGTCTTTGATGTTGCAGGAGTATAACCTGGACATCCGTCATATTGCTGGATGTGACAATGTGATCGCGGATTGTTTATCAAGGGTGGATGATCAGTCGTAGGCTATCACAGGTGTGTGGGTTTGAGTGGAGGAAAATAGGCTGCCCTTATAGTGCAGCCGGGAAAAACATATTAAAATATAAAAATCATATAAAAACTCTTTCTTTTGATATAGATAATCGTATAAGTTTGTCATAGCCTATAGAGTTTGAGTAGTCCACGAACTATCAAACGGCTGAGCTGCTGTAAGCTCGCTCTGGGAGCATGATATTGTGTCTTTTTGCTATTGTTGGGAGGAGTTATAAAATGTGATTTTTTTTTTTAATAATAAGATGTGTTTTGGTGATAAACTCAGCTTTGTTTTAGTGCCATTCGGTCGCTGGGTGTGAGGGGCTTGATGGGGTTCTGTGTTTGTCAGATTTTAGCTCAGGGTTGAGCAAGTAAAATCTTGGGGGAGGTGTGACGCATGTCCAGTGTGAGCATGCTGTACAGAACGCCTAGTCATGCCCCACTCTCGCTAGGATCGTCAGGGCAGGAACTTTGGCTGTAGTCTATGTAGAGTTTCCTAACTTAGTTCATGTGAGCCGTTGTACTATAACTATAAGTAATATGAATATGTATTTTGTTTTCATCTGAGTCAACGAGTTCTATTTTATATCATTAGTTATAAGTATTGTGTGTAAAACTTATTTGTAATGATGGGAGAAGCAGCAGCCACAGTTGGGGGTCAGTGGGTGCGCCATGCGGGAGGTGGGCCTAACTCACTAGCACTCCCCCCCCTCCCCTCAGTGCTAGGGGAGCCTTTGTCTATCCGAGAGGAGAGAGAGAAATTACGTAATGATTGTCAGTGGGCGGTCCTTAGTAGTTCACGTTGGGCTCACCAACGTATTATCGCTTGAGTTCTCACTAGATACTTGCCTATTAGATAGCCTATTTTGGAAGGGTTAACTTAGAATAGGATTGATTTATGTTTGTTGCACTTGTATATGCATTTCCCTGTGTGTTATTATTATTATTCCTGTTTTCTGCTAGTCTAGGTAATGCTAGACTGGGGTAAGGCTTTTCTGTGTTACGAGTTGTTGTTTGATGCAGTGGTTAAGCGATAAACCTGCATACTCGTTTCGGTTCAGTGAAGCCTAGGTTGTCTTCGCGGCTGACTGTGTTGAGTTAATAATTTACAGTGCGTGAGGGCAAGAGCCTAACCACCCTGTATTTTATTAACAGTTTGTTTTTACTTTGTCAAGGAGCCGGGAGAAAACCAGATACAAGGGATCTGGATTCCTCAAAGTGCACTTGTTAGTGTTAACGTAATACTTTAAACAGTTGTGAGGACTTCGCTAGGCTACGAACCGTTTTTGCTCAGTCACTGCTACCTTTTGCCCACAGTACCCCAGCTAGACTTTACTCGATTAGTAGATACAGAATAGTTTTGAAGCTTTCCTTATGTATGATATTGTTTATGCACTATTGATTTCATGTGTTGCACGCTTGGCTACTTTAGTGATTAGTGGCCCACGAGCACAATCCGAGTAGGCTATTGCCGTTGCATTTGCGGAGTACTTCTTTTTAATGTTTGCCATTTACTATTGTATATTCTTTTAATTATTCTTATGCCAATTTAAACCTTTAATAGTATTTAATTGCCAGTGTTTTTGCTTATTGAATTGCTGTTCAAAATCCGATACGTACTTCTTACGAGCATCCGAGAAGCATCTAACTTTTTTCAGAAGATTCCTTGCTCGATGCTTAAGGACTATTAATTAAAACGTAACGTAATAGTGCCGATCCGAAGTAGAGGGTGGAGGACTTCTTAAGTTCTTAGTCAAGGGTGGATTACTTCGGCTTCGGCCAACACTATTCTTTGGTGTTGTTGTTTCTTACTTCATTGTTTGATTGTTGACCAGACTAGATAATTCCTGTCTCTTTATTAGTCTGTTGTTGAACACTAGTACCGAGTTCTTGTATACCCCGTTATAGCAGATTGAACTCTGGAGGGTATTGGTGTTTTTTGTTCGGCTGGCAGTACTCGGTGGTTGGGATCGTGTGTTTCCGTTGTGGCAGCGAGCCGTACTCGAGTCCTGATTGAGAGCCCTTGTGTACCCGAGTGCCAGGTCGTAACAGTATATTTAAAGTTACTCTAAACAATAATGAACTGTCACTCCTATACTAAAGAAAGTGAACGAAAGTCCCAAAGCATCGAGCAGGAATCTTCTGAAGAAAGTCTGATGCTAGGTTAAGATGATCGTATCGGATTTTGAACTGTAGTATAAAGCAGGAACAGGATATGACAATTGTAAGGACATATAGGGTTAACTGGCACGGGAATAATAACTGCGCAATAGTAGGAACTCAAACAGCAAAAGAAGTACTTCCTCATCAACGAAACAGCCTACTAGGGTTGTGCAACTCAACAACAACCTAGACTAATAAATGCCGTGAATAATAATGCATACATAACAGAAAGAGTTTATAATCTAAATCTGGTGTCTGCTAGGCGAATAAAGTCTAGCTGGGATGTAGTAGGCTAGGAAACAATGGCTGAGCAAGCGGCTCGTAGCCTAGCGAAGTCCTTAAGGCTGTGCGGCCAAATTATGTTAATTGACGGGGTGCTCTCTTGAGAGATCCAGATCGCTAGTATCTGGTTCTCTCCTGGCGACCCTCTCAAAGTCAAAGCAAACGAGTTAGCACAGTGTTGGGTGGCAGAGGCAAAAGCCCTCACTCGCAACACAGTGCTAAACTCACAAGGTACACAGTCAGAAAGACCACCTAGGCTTCCCACGTCTCCGTTGCGATTGTACAGGTTCAACAAAACCTAGTACACATGGAAATCACAACACCAGTAGCCTTATCCCAGTCTAGCATTAAATCCCCCAGCAGACCACCAAGATACAGGACGGGAGACACCGTGAGTGTGTCAACCTCTACAGACAAAATTGGTAACCCTTCCAAAATGCCTAACTAAACATGTGTTATCTGAGAGCTTCAGCATATAATACGATGGCCGATATATGAAATCGTGCAGAACCAAAGGGAAGTTATGATATTAAATAGAGTAGAAGAATGAGAGGTAAGAAGTTGAGAGAGAGAGAAAGTGCTCTATAGGTAGAAGTCGGGAGACAGGGGGGCAAGGGAGTCAAGGGACATGTGAAGGTTATGCTAGTCAGGAAAGCTCTGAGGAGAATAAGCTCCTCTGGACCCCTCCAGGATCCCACACAAAGGCACGGTGGTCAGCCAATCACAGGCCGCTACGTCACCCGGCAGCAGGCCTGCAGAAGGCGCCAGGAACCACCAGCCAATCAAAACCGAGAGAAAAGACCACGAGGGCGAGCAACTCCTCCGGGAGGGAGGAGGGAGGAGGAGGAAAAGCAACATTCACCTCCCCCACCCTGCTCGCTCGCTCTCTCTCTCTCCTTCACTACAATGCATCTTATGTTCAACTCATGATATAAAATACAATGCATTGTCACAGGCGAAAACAAAGACCACTTCTACCCTGCCTGTGACATGACGATTCACAAGAAAGAAAGTACAACATTGTAGACAGACTGTAGCCCATTTCACTGCCCTGGCGAGTGCTAGTGGCTACCGGGAGGCGATTCTGCCAACGCTGGCAGGCTCCAGAAAGGCTCTTTGTTTTCGCCCATGTCAAGGCTTTATATATTTAATTGCAAAGTATATGTTTTATCATTAAATAGTAATGATAGGATTTGAGAGAGAGAGAGAGAGAGAGAGAGAGAGTAGAACAGAGTGAGAGGAGGCGCGCAGTGTTTTTTGCCATGCTTGATGACGTCACGGCTGGCTGGCCTCTTGGGTATTGGTTGGAGGAGTTTTTTACCATGCTTGGTGACGTCATGTTTGGCTGGCTTCTTTGCCATTGGCTGAAGGAATTGTTACCGCTTTTTCTATGCGGTGCGAGCTAGTGCTAGTATATATACAGCTCTCTTGTCACTCTCTCCCTCAGATCTGGTTTCTAGAACGCATCCCTCTTATCCCTTTGATACCTGTCCTCCTCACTGCACCTGAGAACCTTTTCCTCTGCCTACCTCTCATTTTCCATATCTTTCATCACCTTTTATTAATATTATACCCCCTCTGGTTAACTCTGCATAATCAGCTTCATGCTGGCCAGTTGTATTGTGCGTTAAGGTCTTATATAACCCATGTATGTTAGTTGTTAAGATAAGTTGATCACGAAGCATTGGTTGGCATTCATATTGTTTAGTACTGCTTCCTGTAATTATTAGTGTTCTGCTGGATTAGATAATGCTAGACTAGGAGTCTGATACTATAAGGTATTGTTTCCGATGGGTGCTGTCTTTAGTTAAAAGCTGCACGACATACCTGAGAACTGGAGTTGATTGGGTAAATTCTAGTCTATGTGCCATTGAGAATAGAGCATGCACGAATGAGGGCTTTTTGCCTATACCATTCTGCACTGTTCTAGGCTCGGTTGTTTGTCTTTGAGGTACGCCAGGAGAACGCTTAATACTTCGGTATTAAGGTTTCTCAAGAGAGCTACCCTTCACTCTAACGTAATACTTGACGCACAGACTTGAGATTTGCACTAGGCTATGCGGCATGCCATGCGCACCAGTATCTCGTATCATTGACTCTAGCTAGACTTTATCAGTCACAGTAGACATTAAGTATATTAACACCTTACGAGCGGCCTATGCGGTTTATTTATATGTACCGCCCAGCGGGGTGTTTTTAGCCAAAATAGGGCTGTTTACGTGATCATTTTCATGCCTAAATAAGACCCAGAACGTAAAACAAGTACCTATCCCTGAAAGGGCATAAACAGAGCTTTCGAATGACACCATAACGATCCTTTTATGATGGCTAGTTTTCTTGCAATAACCGTGCAACGCGAGTGCAAAAAGCATGTAATTAGCTACTTTCCCGATACAATTCCTTATATAGCGAGTGAGAGAGGGAGGAGGGAGCTGGGATTCGTGTCAGTATGTTCGCCGCGGTGGTCTGGAGCAGTCATACGCTCGCTACTCTCCTGCCACCACTTGTCTCTCTCTCTCAGCAACATTACGTGCTGAAATTGCCACTCGACCTATGTCGAGCGCCGCCACATAGTCCAGCTTTATTTAACTCGACTTATGTGGTGAGTAATTAAACCAATTACTCTTTTTATGCATACCCGTTTATGATTACACAAGCATTTCGAAGCCTAGTTTGATGTATTGAGACACAAACGACTTAGGCTCTTTTTGTTGATAGGAATACTGCATTGTCGTGGCGATTATTATTGTTTTAAGGGGGTCACCGGCTTTTTTATCTTTCTACTTTTCTCTCTTTCCCTGGCTTGTATCCATTCGGCCCCATTTAGCCAACTGTTTTAAGACGTTTATGCCCATCCAGGTGTCGATTTCTTCCTGGCGAGCGATAGCGAGCCAGCATTTATTGTACAGAGAAATTCGGCTTGTTGTCAAAGCAAATATATATATGCTGGCTCGCTACCGCTCGCCAGGAAAATATTGACACCTGGATGGGGATAAACGTCTTAAAACAGTAGGCTGAATGCGGCCGAATGTATACAAGCCAAAGAGAGGGAGAGAAAGATAAAAAAGCGAGGTGGGCTCCCTTATCTGAACAGGATCTTGTAACAAGGAAATAACTCCTTGATAGTAAAGCCGCAGGGGCGGACTGGCCAGCCGGGCATTTGGGCAATGCCCGAAGGGCTGGTTCTTTTTCCGTTTTTGGGCCGGTACAGAGACCGGATGTAACTTTAGGCTGGGCCATGGCTCTGCACGCGCGCATCACTTTGTAAACAACACGTAATGAGAGCATACCAGTTCGAGTGAGTAGGTATAGTTTAGTGTCAACACTCAATACTAAACAAATTTTTTGTGAGCAGAAGTAAAAAAGCAAAACATATTGTTATCATATATACATATATAATATACCAGCATTATTCAGCGAACCTTTTTTGTACCGACCGTTGAGTGCATGGTTACGACTACGCCGCCATGGTGGGAAGCATCATAGGCCTAATCCCTATAATGTTAGTAATCTCTTCCGTATTGAATATTGATAATCTCCCGTGTCCAGTTTGGTGACTTTGGATAATACAGTAATACGAATCCATGGATTATCGTTATAATGGGAGTTGTAAAGGCAAGGCAAAATAGCCTTAGAGACTACATCAGCAAAAAAAAAAAAAAAGATACTGCTTATGCTAACTTCTAAAGTACCCATAAAGTACCTATTAATTATAATATATATATATATATATACATATACATACAGTATACCGGTATATATAATTTTCGAATTTCATTCAGCTTAAGACCTTTACACAGCTTCAAACTATTTCGGTCCTTCATTTGAACAACCACAGATCCTTTCTAAGCTGCATGGAATTGTCTAGAGCGAAAACAAAATAAAACCTCTCACTGGTACTAGTTGGCAAGGGTTCATGACAAGGCCATTATTTAACATTATTTATTATTATATTATTCATGTTACACTACCCCTGAGATTTAGGCCTATATGAAATTCTGAAAGTATATATATCTAGACAGTATACGGTATACCTTTTAATCCATGTAATTCCCCAGGCCTCAAAGACAGAATTACATATCATTGTACTTTTTTTGTCCTAATAGGCTACTGGCTGTGCTGATATATATATATTATTGTTTATAACTTGCTACCGTATCTCCCATACTTATATGAAGATAAGTAATTTTGAACAAAAACAATACATCACAACTTATGAAGATAAGTAATTTAGAACAGATATTTTAGATCACACAAGCCTATTTATAAAATCAGTTCTTTAATTAGTGTCTTTGTAATTTGTTCTTCAATTTAATATTTATCCTTAGGCTATCTATTTTAAAACACAGTTACTGTCTCCATTGTTATGGAACTCTGTAAAGATCAGGAAAATATTGGATACCAATTGTAAGTTATGTTGTTTGGGTTAAGCTACCATAGTTTAAGTTTAGGGTAGGTTAATAGGTCTGGGGATATATTGATAGTAACACCTAAAAGCAAAATAATATTGTTAATTTGTTTTCCTAAATGATCTATAGGATCTTTTTTTCCCCAAGATTATTGTATCTCTGTTTTACACCATTTTCACTCCTTGGAGTATCATATAAATTGGAATATTTTAGCTCTTGATAGGCCTCAAATTGCCTCTTAAAGATGCTAATTTTCTAAAAAAAAAATCATGAGGAGGGGGGGGCTTACAGCCCCCCCCCCCCCCCCCCCCTAGCTGCAACGGCTCGCTTTGCTCGCCACCCACATCATTCTCATGAGGCTGCTAACATCAAAAATGCCCAGGCTGCTTTGACAGCCCAGTCCGCCCCTGATTAAAGGCATCAAGAATCAATAAAAGTTACCCTACTCTAATAGAACAACTACCTGAGGCATTATTTCCAGCCTGACCAAGACTTCCCAAATGGTAGAAATATTGAGCTCGATTACTCTAGCTCTGTTTTAGTTATATAGGCTAGTAGTCAAGATGTCTGGCTTGATTGTAATAAATTTACTATAGTTTCTTTACAATACTAATGCAAAATGTCTCAGAAATGTTACCTGAAAAATATTGATCATAGAAAATTGACAATTAAATCTCTCTTGTGATACTCCATTATAAGGTCATAAATGATTTATTTATACAACGAAATTATATACGTACATGCATACATACACAAATATTAATACTGAGTGTTCCACACAAAGTGCGGTTGCGGTCTCATGTCCTAATGGTGGTATTCCAGGCAGCCCTATTCAGAGCTGCCTCACTTGTCAGGTTCTTTGATGCATACAAATTTCTCAATTTTGGACTTTTCTCGATAGAGGTCCCTTTATTTTAGTGCAGCGCTTCTTCCTACGATGTACCCAGCAGCTGTAGACACGTACACTGTAATATTTTGGCGCCCACCCCTTTTCTGTATACTGCACATGGGTATACACCACATTTTTTCTGTTGATATCATTCACTTTGACAGGCCACATTTCTGAAGCATATGTCATTGCACTTAATTCTAATGCATGAAGCGTACGTACAGCTTTCCCTTCAAGGAGAGTCTTCTCATGGTAAGTAGAGGCAACAGTGCTCTAAACTTCCCCCAGCCGCATCTTATTCTGGCAAAAGTGGCGGCCTCAGCCCCACCACCAGCATAGATGGTATCTCCCAACTAGCAAAACTTGTCCACCATCTCCAGTGCCTCTTTGCCAAAGTTAATACTCTCGAGCCGGTCATTGAATACAAGCATATATGCATACAACTTTATTAATTTTGGATTTCTTCCTCGGTAGAGGTGCCTTTATTCTAGTGCAGCGCTTGTTCCTATGATGTACCCAGCAGTGGCAGACACTACATTGTATTGAGTTGACTATCTGACAATGTTTTCTTTCACTATTACTCTGTTGTAGCTTACAGCTCCTAAACGTAAATAGTCCAATTAAATATACGAATATATATATATGTTTTGCCTATGTGGATGAGGAGACAAAAGACAGTAGCAAAATCAATCAAAGCACGATGTTAATTCGTAGCGGATTCAAGACACACATAGCCGATAAACCTGCTTGTGTGACGCCGGATTTTGTTTATTATAGTTGGTAAAATTCTTATAAAATTATAAAATAGAAGCTGCCAGAAGTTAGTTGCGGATAAAAGTTGCTGTAAAAATCGCTCGTGAAAATCAGCCTTTACTGTACCACCATATCTGTGACTTGCTTACTATGCTGACCCCTAACCTCTGCAACTCACTCAAGAAGGGCTAAATCAAATGGGCTGTATATTTCAATTTCTATTCCCTGGCAGACTCTTCCCAAATTATAAAAATATTTGCTCGATGAGCCTAGTTATACTTTATAGAAATTAGTGGTAAAGGTTCTGGCCTAATTGTACTGAATGGATTATGGGTTGTATTTATTTATTTACATCCACTGGCATTCCATTAGTACGATAACACTCCACATGCACTGTCCACACTCCATTAACAATAGGTGTTTTGGCTGGCAACCATCCCCCCAAACAAACTGAAGAATCGAACGAATTGCCTCGATGGAGGCGAACTATTCGTGGCCACCCCCTCGGGGCTTAAAACATCTGGCAATAGATAGAGAGATAGAGTGTTATTGTGTGTTCCTTTGTCTATGGTGTTTTTATTTTTAATGTTGTGCTTGTATGCATGTATGTATGTATGAGTCCGTCGTGAGCGCTCGAGGTGATAGGATGCGCAAAAGATGATCCACCCATAAACCACAACTATGCCGTGGACAGCACTTGAAAAGGGTAGGCTTGCCAATATCACCACATTCCAGAACTAAGCAATATGTAGACCATTGTGTAATATAGTAGGGTAGGCTATATATTTAATAGGCCTAGCCTAGCCTAATAAAGTAATAATGTTGGCAGTCGTAGGATGAGGTTGTGCTGTGCCTTACCTCCTCAAAGAACAGTTTTATTTGTGACCAATTATTCGTCTTAGTATCTTGAAAATAACTAATAAGACTTTAAGTGACTATTTGTACTAATTGGAGTTGCCTTAGACTTTAATTTGCTGAGACAATGGTGTTTTATGGTGAAAACTGCTGACTCGCTGTTGGTTGAATGGCTGATGCCGGTGTGGTGATGGCGACGAATATGGCAATAGACTCATTGTGTTATGTTTGCTTTGAAAGTGATGAGTCCTTCGCAAAGTGGGTTGGTTGTTGTTGTTGTTGTTGTTCCCCAAGCTGCCTGGCCGAACAGCTCCAAGGCCCCGAGCAATTCCAAGGCCATAACCGAGCGCCCCCACAGAACCCTTCCTGCCGACCACAATAAAGCCTGGGTGACCGAAGCCACTCCATGGCGGGGAGCTGAGGAGGGTGCGGAAACGCCCGGGAAACCAAAGTCCCACCCAGGGCCCTGTGCCCCTCAGCAATTATGAAGAGAAAGTTGAGGGGCAAGGGAAAAATGTGACACTTTGGCTTCCAATCTTGGTAGATTGGGAGGTCAATCCACGGAAAAGATGCCGTCACTTGAGATCTAGAAAATATATAAGTTAAAGGAACAGTCAGAGTAAGCTATGGGTATGGCAGAGATCGCTCAGTTCTCACTCTGATAGACCAGCCCATCACCACATGACTAGAACCCAATCCTCTCAGCATCAGCTAGGAAAGGCCCTAGAAAGCCGCCTTTGGCGGGGGGGATAGCTCCCCTATTTCAACCCCTTTCGGGGTCGGGCACCCATATCAAGTGTGTCCATCTGACTGGTGTTAAAACTGAGAATGTAGCGAAAATAAACTTGGTTTGTGACTTATGTCTGTCAGAGTTTTAGACTTGCCAAACAATTAATGAAAGAAATGAAGGACCTCAAATACATGATAAATCAAGGATTCCCGGCAATAAAACAAGATTTGGAAAGTCAATTTAATGTAGTGAAGGAAGAGTTGGGTGGAGTGAATGAGGCAGTTGAAGGTGTAGTAGAGGCGATGAATGCTGAGCAAGCAGACCCCAGGGTCAGCAATTGGACTGAGGTCATCAGGAAACGAAAGAAGCCAACTGAGAAGAACTAACTTGTTGTGAAGGCTACTGAGGAATATGAAAAGGCAACAGATAAGAAGAATGAAGTTTCTCGAGCACTGGAGGGTGCTCAGATAAATGATGCAAGATTCACGAGCGGAGGGAACATTGTTATGAACTTTGAGAGTGAGACCATGACAGATGAAGCAGCCCAAAAACTTGAGAATGTAGAAAAGGTAACCACAAAAAGAGTGAGAAAACTGAAACCCAAGATCATGATTTGTAACGTTCCTATAGGGAGGAGACCCAGGATAAGATAATTGAGATCTTGATAGAAAAGAATGTGTATCTTAAACAAATCCCAGAAGTTGAGACTAAGATTGAGAAGATTTTTTGCAAGCCTGCTGCTGGTGGCAAGATGTATTACATTTTGAAGTGTGGTCCAACTGTTCGAGAATTGATTCATAAGAATCGAGACAAAGTGAAGCTGGAATGGAGAGTGTACACTGTAAGGGACAGTTGGCATGCGTTAATTTGCTATTATTGCCAAAGATACGGACATTTGCAAGAAAATTGTACTGCCAAGAGCAATGGTGATGAACCATGTTGCCATAAATGAGCGGTAAATCTGTGGAGTGGAAGTGGAGTGGTTGCATTGAGGCAGTTGGACAAAATTCAAAATAAAGCTATTAGATTAATCAATACCCCTGCAATCACACAGGACCTTCCTACATTATCCATACGAAGAAACGTTGCATCCCTTGCATTATTCTACAGATTTTTCACAGCAATTGTTCTGAGGAACTTGCTTCAATTGTGCCGCCTCTCCACATCTTTCCCCGTAGAACTAGGGCAGCTGAGAGCGCCCATGAATTTACACTTTCTCCTCCACAATGCAGAACTTCTGCTTATCAAAATTCATTTATCCCCAGAACTACTACTCTTTGGAATTCACTTCCCTCGAGTTGCTTTCCACAAACTTACAAGCTACAACAGTTTAAATCCAGTTGTTACAAACATTTTATGAATGGAGGATGCCTTTAGGCACATGGACCTTTTTAGTTTTATCTGCGTTTTTCCTTCCTCCGTTCAGTCTAAAAAAAAAAAAAAAAAAAAATAGTCACTTTGACTATTGGACCGTTAGTAGAGGAGAATGGAGATTGCACCACAGACAAAGAATATGAGTGATGTCCTCAATACCTTTTTTGCATCAGTTGTTACAACAGAAGACCTTAGTGATATACCTACAGCACCGCCAGTTCAGTTAGACAATTATGATGCTCTAAGCAATATCAACATTACAGAGAGAGAAGTTCTGAAATGTTTTGAGAAACTTAAGTCAAACAAATCACCTGGACCCGACGCAATATCACCTAGAGTTCTAAAAGAAGCTAAATTTGAGCTCTCCAAACCGCTGACATTGCTTTTTAATAAATCCTTACAGTCTGGGACTATGCCGGATGAGTGGAAGCTCGCTAACGTTACACCGATATGTTACGACCGGGGCTCGTATAAAACAAGGGCTCTTAATCATTGGACTAGGAAAGCACACAGCCACAACGGTAACACTATAGATCCAACCCCTGAACTTATAATGCCGGCGCACAAAAACACCTATACCCTCCAGAGTTAAATATGCGATAACGGGGTATCCTATAACTCAGTATAAGTGCACTACTACTACAGGCTGATGATCTCTGATACAGCCTGATCACAACAACATACAATTACGGTAATAAGGTATACTAGGAAAAGATAGAGATCTTAATTAAATCACTGCAATGATTTAATGCAAACTAGAAGAAGGTATATTTAAAGTTTCTCCAAACAATAATGAACTGTCACTCCTATACTAAAGAAAGTGAACGAAAGTCCCAAAGCATCGAGCAGGAATCTTCTGAAGAAAGTCTGATGCTGGGGTAAGATGATCGTATCGGATTTTGAACTGTAGTATAAAGCAGGAACAGGATATGACAATTGTAAGGACATATGGGGTTAACTGGCACGGGAATAATAACTGCGCAATAGTAGGAACTCAAACAGCAAAAGAAGTACTTCCTCATCAACGAAACAGCCTACTAGGGTTGTGCAACTCAACAACAACCTAGACTAATAAATGCCGTGAATAATAATGCATACATAACAGAAAGAGTTTATAATCTAAATCTGGTGTCTGCTAGGCGAATAAAGTCTAGCTGGGATGTAGTAGGCTAGGAAACAATGGCTGAGCAAGCGGCTCGTAGCCTAGCGAAGTCCTTAAGGCTGTGCAGCCAAATTACGTTAATTGACGGGGTGCTCTCTTGAGAGATCCAGATCGCTAGTATCTGGTTCTCTCCTGGCGACCCTCTCAAAGTCAAAGCAAACGAGTTAGCACAGTGTTGGGTGGCAGAGGCAAAAGCCCTCACTCGCAACACAGCGCTAAACTCACAAGGTACACAATCAGAAAGACCACCTAGGCTTCCCACGTCTCCGTTGCGATTGTACAGGTTCAACAAAATCTAGTACACATCGGAAATCACAACACCAGTAGCCTTATCTCAGTCTAGCATTAAATCCCCCAGCAGACCACCAAGATACAGGAAGGGAGACACCGTGAGTGTGTCAAACCTCTACAGACAAAAATGGTAACCCTTCCAAAATGCCTAACTAAACATGTGTTATCTAACAGCTTCAGCATATAATACGATGGCCGATATATGAAATTGTGCAGAACCAAAGGGAAGTTATGATATTAAATAGAGTAGAAGAATGAGAGGTAAGAAGTTGAGAGAGAGAGAAAGTGTTCTATAGGTAGAAGTCGGGAGACAGGGGGGCAAGTGACATGTGAAGGGTATGCTAGTCAGGAAAGCTCTGAGGAAGGAACTCCTCGGGACCCCTCCAGGATCACACACAAAGGCATGGTGGTCAGCCAATCACAGGCTGCTACGTCACCAGGCTGCAGAAGGCGCCAGGAACCACCAGCCAATTGTTACAATCCAGGTTCTCAAAGACACAGGGCTCTTTAACATTGGACTAGATAATGGCAAAATGCAACAACGGTAACACTAGATCCAACCCCTGCCTTATACACTGGAAAACAAAACACCATTACCGCCCTGAGTCGTGCCTGGACAACGAGGTATCCTATGACTCGGTAACTGGTGCACACACACTAGGCTGACGCTCGATGAAACAGCCTATTCTCAAACAGTAAAAGATTACTCTATTAGGTTACACAAAGAAAAGATAGTTAACGTGATTAATTAACGTTACGGTAGATACACAAATAACTGGCACTCCTGTATTAAAGAAAGTGCAATGCTAGTCCTGCAACATCAACTGGAAACTTCTGAAATAAGTCTGATGCTGGGAAGATGTTCGTAAAGAATCTTGAACAATTATAATGCAGAATACGGGTCACAATAAATTCTAGGACATATAGTAATAATAGGCAGGCGAATAATAAAGACTGCGCAAAGGTAGTAATGCTCGACAACTAAAGAAATGCTTCGTGACACAACGCAACAGCCTACTAGGGTTGTGCAACTCAACAACAACCTCGGCTCAAAAGTGCAGTGAATAATAATGTTGCATACATATAATAATGGGGCTTATCTCTAACCAGTATCTGCTCAGTTAATAAAGTCTAGCTGGGGTATCAAGGCAGGGCAACAATGGGTGAGCATGCGGCTCGTAGCCTAACGTTGTCCGAAGGTGGTATAATGAAGATTACGTTATATGACGGGGATGCTCTCTTGATAAATCTAGGTCTCTAGTACCTAGTTCTATCCTGGCGATCCCTCAGAAGTCAACACAAAGAAGCAGCACTATGTTGTGAGGGATAGACTATGGCCCTCTCACACCACAGCGCTGTGCTCGCAAAGTAAACCCACCCGAAGACAACTTAGGCTCCCACAGTACCTGTCGATGTCGTGCAGGGCTTAGCTAACACTGCACACATCGGAGACAACGACACAGTAACCCTACCCCTAGTCTAGCTTTAGATAACCAAGCAGAATCACTCAACACCTTGCCAGGGAGACATATACCGGTCTACAACCTTCCCGAGAGAGGACAGATACGGAAAAGTCAGTCTCTCTAACCTCAATAAAGCATAATACCTCCTTATCCTAATACATGGAAATATCTGAGAGCTTCGCGTACAATACGACTGGTCGACGGTGAACGTCTATGCTGAAACCAGAAGGGATGTTGAGTTTAATAAAGCTTAGAGAATGAGAAAGGAGAAGTTGAGAGAGAGAAACAGTATGCAAAGTGGCGAGTATGGGGGACAGAATTGCAAAGGGTGTAGGCGATACGCGTGTCAGGCAAGCTCTGAGCTGGTAAAGAACACGAGGCCGCGATGGGAAGGGACTAGTTGACCACCCGGCTGCCAACGCCGTCAGCGCCCAAGCGAGCCACGTCATAGCTCACCCTGCTGCCAGGTGTACTCCCTCACCCTCTCTCGCTCGCCTCCCACACAAGCAACATTTATATTATAGCGAATATAAAATACAAGGCGCGGTCACAGACCAAAACAAAGACCATTTCTAGACTGTCTGTGGCAACACGACACTAATTAAATAAAGCAGATCATTCTAGGACAACTGTAGCCCATCCCCCCATCCTGGCGAGCGCTAGCGAGCTGCAATGCCCCACGCAACCATTCTGCTAACGCCGGGTGGCGTCACACCCCCCCCAAGATATGGGACACTCAACCATGAGCCCATATCTGAACAGGCAGAATGTCGCTAGAATCTGCCACTCCTAACCACTCTGCCACTCATGGAATGCAAGCTCAGTCTCCTCAAAAAAAAAATGCAACAACATTTATATATAAAAAAAAAAATCTTATCACCCTTCCCAAATATAATACATTAATTCATAACATCGTGCTCCCAGAGCGAGCTTTAAGAAGCACAGCCTACTGAGGGAAAATCATCTGCACTCAGTACTCAGCTACAATATTATCTTAAAATTAATTATCTAAAAGAAAGAGTTTTTATTTAATTTTTTCATATTTTATTTTAATGTTGTTTTTGGCGGCTACTATAGATGTAGCCTAACTTTCTTCTAATCAAAGCTAACAACTCCTTCCCTGCGACCCTACGCTGATGCTACACACGCGAGCCAACAAGCACCAGCGCAAAAATACACCGCGAGCCAAGACTGGAGGCTATACCAACATACTATGGTAGCCTACCCCGGATCCTCCACCCACGACACACACTGACTGAACAGCGAGGGTTCTCCTGCAAACAAAGCCAAAACATTATCAGTGCCCCCAGCATGCCACACATCCAACCTGTGTTCCGGCAGCACAAGAACACCTGACACTGATAAACTGTCCAGTTCATCGCAAGACTGGCACTTCTCTTCGCTCTTTCCGGCAACGGGGCCTGCCAATAACCCTTCACTAGTTCTACCTTCGTGATGAGCGAGGCAGCCCCGAAGCGGTCTATGGTGTCGTCAACTCTGGGTAATGGATAGGCGTCTGTCAGGGATAATGCTTCCACATTCTTGCAATCAACATACACACGGACTCTGCCACCAAACTCAGGTTGCAAAGCCACTGGCAACGACCACTCACGATATCCCTCATCCCTCAGACCCCCTCTCCAGCTCCGCCTTCACAACAGGCTGTCGAGCAGGATTCACACGGTAGGGAACCAACTCGAGCCTTGCACTGTCTCCAGCCTCCATGTCGGA
>CM064532.1:8838615-8863605 GCA_032716605.1 Paralithodes platypus | reverse complement strand
CTCCTCACTGTTCACCACCCAAGCGCCCCTAGACAACTCCACCTTCTCGCCTGCTTCCCGTACTGTGTCCTCACTGTGTATTGATCCGTCGTTCGACATAGTGTCCACCGAAAATTCTCAACGTTTATAAAAAAAAAGGAGTACCTAAACTCTCATGTAGAACTATTCACTCAAAAAATGCTCGAAGACAACTCAAGTGCTATACTACGTTGACAACAAAATTCAAACGTGTCCAAAATATTCCTCAAAAAACAAATGTCCAACAATCCTGCAACTAAGATAAGATACTAGGCAAGGTGGCCATTTATTATTACTGCAATAACAACAAATGGATCCTGGTTTCTACTAAAATAAGATACTAGGCAAGGTCGCCATTTGTTACGACCGGGGCTACGAATAAAACAAGGGCACTTAATGATTGGACTAGTAATAGGGCACTATGCAACAACGGTACGCTAGATCCAAACCCTCGAACTTATATGCCGGCGAACAAAAACACCTATACCCTCCAGAGTTAATCTGCGATAACGGGGTATCCTTAACTGGGCATAAATGTACTCTACTTCAGGCTAACCCACACTGGTATAGCCTGATAACAAACAAGATGCAAGTTATGTTAAAATGCATAAAAGGGAAGCTATGGAAAGATCAATTAAATCACTGCGAGATTTAATACAATAAAAAGATGCTTCAATACAGTTACTCTAAACAACAATAAACTCTTCACTCCTATCTGAAAAAAAGTGAAGTATTGTCCTACAGCATAGACCTGGAAACTTCTGAAGAAAGTTTGATGCTCATAAGATGCTCGTATCTTAAATTATATAAAGGCAGGACACCACACGTGTATACTGAATACACTAAAAGATAGGACATATAATGTTAACTGACACGAGAATACTATAAATGCGCAACGGCAGCAATGCTCCACACTAAAAGAAGTACTTCCTCATCAACGAAACAGTCTGCTATGGTTGTGCAACTCGACAACAACCTAGACTAATAAATGCTGTGAATAATAATGCGTACATATCAAAGAGTTTCTATTAAATACTAAGAAGTGTCTACTCGATTAATAATATCTAGCTGGAATACTCTAGGTAAGGAACTGTGGTTGAGCAAGACAGGCTCGTAGCCTAGCGATGTCCTTAAGACTGCATCCTTTAAGTTACGTTAATTGACTAGGGTGCTCTCTTGATATATACAGATCACAAGTATCTGGTTCTATCCTGGCGACCCTCAAAAGATAAGCAAAGAGGCAGCAAAGTGTGGAACTGGAACAGGCCAAAACCCTCAGTCAACACAATGCTGTTCTCGTAAAGGAAGCAAGCGAAAAGACAACACAGGCTACCACAGGACCGGTCGAAGTCGTGTAGGTATAAGCAAACCATACACACATCGGTGACAACGACTACAGAAACCTTATCCCAGTCTAGCATTAAATAAAAGAGCAGAACACTAAATCAATAATGGAGACACACACAGAGTTCTTAACCTATACTAACTAAGAACCCTCAAAACCTATTCGAAGTACATGTAAATATCTCGGAGGACGGCGCATGCAATACAATGGGCCGGCTATGGAAACCGTATGCAGAACCCAAGGGGATAAGTAATTGAATAAAGGTGAGGAGTAATGGAAAAGAAGGTCAGAGAGAGAGAGAGAGAGACAGTGGTAAAGGGGGTGATCGGGAGAGAATATGCAAAGGGATGTTAGAAGCATGCACGCCAAGCCTGTCCTGAGGAGAACAGCTCCTGTGGACCCTCACACAGGAGGCAAGTTACAAAGGCGCGATGGTCGGCCAATCACAGGCCGATACGTCACAAGGCAGCAGGCCCCTGGGATGCGCCAGGAACCACCAGCCAATCAAGGGCGCGGAAAAGCCCGCGCGAGGGAGGGAGAAACTCCTCCGGGAGGAGGAGGGAGGCAACACTCACTACCCCCTCGCTGCCCGCTCTCTCTCTCTCTCTCCTTAACTTCACACTACAATGCATCTTATATTCTATTAATGATATAAAATACTTCCCGTTGTCACAGACGAAAGCAAAGACCACCACTGGACTCTCTGTGACAATGCGGTTATTAAGAAAGAAAGAACAACATTCTCTGACAACTGTAGCCCATTTCACTGCCCCGGCGAGCGCTAGTGGCTAACGAGAGGCGATTCTGCCCACGCTGCTAAATGTCACAATCTCGGGAGACAAACCCTGAGGAGGCGGTGCTACTACCGGGGACCCATCCAGTGAGTCACCTAGAGGCTTACCCAACCGCCAGCGGACATCGGCCTGCGGGAACGTACTCGGCTCCGGAACCCGAGGGGGCGCCATGATAGGAGTTGAGTGGAATGGGGGCTGGGACGAAGGTGCCCCAGCTCCCGCTCCACCCGAAGCCTCACGCACCCCACCCAGCACACAGGTAACCAGCTCACTTCTTGACCAACCGCTAGTGCAAGAAAACCCTAAGACCGTGGCTATATACTGCAGTCCGTACCGGTCCAGCCCCGACACCCGGTCCGCCGACACAGGCTCCTCCAAAAACCTCCGAGCATCCTCCTCACCGTTCACCACCCGAACGCCGTCAACCAACTCCACCTTCTCTACGTTCTCGCCTGTCTCTCGCACTGTGCCCTCACTATGCTGAAACCCATCCAGTGACGGCATGATGGAGTAAAAAAAAAAAAAAATCCCAAGTCAAGACAAAAGTAGCCAAACTCTCGCGTAGCTTTATTCTCAAAAAATATTCGAAGATGTTTTTAAGTGCAATACTAGGTCACCAATAAACTCCAACAAGTTCCATATATCCTAAAAAAACAATGTCCACTGCGAGCAATAAAATCGAACCCAAAAATGCCGAATAAGATTTCTCCGAAAAAATTCCTGCAAAACTCAGTTCACTATATCCTGGACTAAGGTCGCCATTTGTTACGACCGGCACAACGAAATAAACAAGGGCACTTAATATTAGACTACAAGATAGGCTAGATCTGCAACAACGGTACGCTAATTCCAAACCCGCTAACTATTAAGCCGGTGAACAAAACACTTAAATCCTCCAGAGTTAATCTACTGGATAACGGGGTATCAATTAACTGGGTTAAGTGTACTTCTACAAAGGCTTTCCGGTGACAGCAAAGGCTACTCACAACAAGAGTAATTACGTTAATAAAAAGCTCTCAAGCAATAACAATGCTAAAATAAACTATGACAAGATTTAATAAAAGATTATATGCTTACGTTATCTTTAGTGTGAGTCTGAACTCAACACCTAAAACTCTTCAATGCTCTATGAAAACATTTGAAGTCTAGTCCTACAGCAAACAGATATGTAATCTTCTGAAAACGTCTGATGCTCTAAGATGCTCGTCGAATATAGAACAGGAATAATGCAGGGGGCCAGGGCACCAAAGCGTGTATCTTAAATACACCCAAAAGTAGGATACATATATATAGAAACAAGAGAGTGCAACAACTCTGTGACAGCACTAACAACAGCCACTCAAAAACAGTACTTCCTTAGCCAAAGTAACAGCCATACTGGGTTGTGCACTATGCATCAACCTAGGCTAAAACAATATGTGAATAATTGCTAAAGCATACGTGGTTAAAGTTAATAAACAAAATGCTGTCTTTCTTACTAATAAAGTCTAGCAGCAGCATAAAGGTACAGGAAGCCTAGGCAGAGCTCAAGCATGCTCGCAGCCTACTGTCTCCCCTGAACAGATTTCCCTTATCTTACGTTAAGTGACTAGGAGGCTCTCTTGGTAAGTCCAGATCTCAAGTATCTGGCCGTACCCTGGCGCTCCTCAAAGGTCAACAAAATGAGTTAGCAAGTATACAAGCAAGAGTAGGCAAAAGCCCTTCGCTTGTATACTGCTAAGCTCGCAAAGGAAAATATGCACAAGGGTGTACTACAGGCTACCTAGCTCCGTTGAAGTCGTACAGGCTGACTTGCCATATACATAACACAGACAACGACCAAAGATACCCTCCACTGTCTAGCATTAAATAGTAATAAAGAACAACCAAATAATTAGAAGCACCCAACAATATGAATCCATGTGACTGATTCTAATAACCTCTAAAGCTAGTGCAAAACATATATGTGAGAATAGGCGCTGGTAATACGACTGACCGACTATGGAAGTCGAATGCAAGAACCAGAAGGGATTGGGAATTGAAATGAGATAAGAAGTATTGGAAAGAAGGAGTTCAGAGAGAGACACAGCAGTAAAGGGGGTTAGATGTGAGACAGAATGCGAGGGATTTGTAGGACCGAGCGCGCAATGCCATGTTCTGACAGGAGAGAAGTACTGAGTCTGGCCACCAGATGGCTCTGCGACCAATCACAGGCCGCTACGTCACATGACAAGCAGACATCATATGCCATGCCAGGCCCGCCGTCCAATAGCGAGCGGGTGGGCCCACCGAGCGAGGAATGCACACGTACATAAGCACACACACTGCCTCTTCGCTCTCCCCTCCAAGTCTCTCTCTCTCACGCGCTGCATGTTATAATCACTACCATGGATATAAAATACTTCTAAGTGTCACAGACAAGAATAAAGGCAAACACTGATCTATCTGTGACAACATGAATACTAATTAAGAAAGAATATCGTTCTACGATTATTATAGCCCATTTCACTGCCGTGGCGAGTGCTAGCGAGTCACGAGTACGTTCTGGCAAGCTGGCCAGCGTAACACTCCCACCTCAAAAGATGGAGGAATACTGGCTCTCCCAGTCTGTAGAGGCTTGGATATATGCAGAAAGTGTTGCCAACTCTAGAGCAGTGCTCAAACAGTCATGGTACCAGGCACTGCCTGATACTGGCAGTTACAAGGATCCTATATTACTGATGGCTCTGCGCGCGCATGCCGTCGCTGAGACTGGGGAAGTGATTTATCTACTGACGGCTCTCTGCCGTCGCTGGTACTGAACGGGTTAAGGAAAGTAAAAAGACCATGAGTTGCATGTTGTAAATCAAAATAAAGCAAACGCGAAAAAATTCTATAGTTACACCAGAAAGAAGAATGTAGTGACTTTGACTATTGGACCGTTAGTAGAGGAGAATGGAGATTGCACCACAGACAAAGAACATGAGTGATGTCCTCAATACCTTTTTTGCATCAGTTTTTACAACAGAAGACCTTAGTGATATACCTACAGCACCGCCAGTTTAGTTAGACAATTATGATGCTCTAAGCAATATCAACATTACAGAGAGAGAAGTTCTGAAATGTTTGGAGAAACTTAAGTCAAACAAATCACCTGGACCCGACACAATATCACCTAGAGTTCTAAAAGAAGCTAAATGTGAGCCCTCCAAACCACTGACATTGCTTTTTAATAAATCCTTGCAGTCCGGGACTATGCCTGATGAGTGGAAGCTCGCCAACGTAACATGGATATTAAAAAAAAGGCAGCAAATCTAAACCTAGTAATTATCGTCCAATTAGCTTAACCTAAGTTGTCTGTAAAATTGTAGAAACACTCATAAGAGACAGATTAGTAAATCACTTAGAGGAAAATAACATACTCAAAGATACTCAGCATAGCTTCTGTAACAAAACCTTCTGCTTGCCGAACTTCTTAGACTTCTTCCACGATATCCTCAACCTATATGACGAGAGTAAAGCTGTAGATATTATATACCTTGATTTTCAAAAGGCCTTTGACAAAGTACTTCACAAGCGTTTATTGATAAATTCAAAGTGCATGGAATACAAGGGGGAGTGTTGAGATGGATGGAAAATTGGCTCAGTGAAAGAAAGCAAAGGGTATTCATAAACAGTGAATCATCAAAATGGACCAATGTAACTAGCGGGATCCCCAGGGATCGGTTCTAGGGCCAGTTCTCTTCCTAGTTTATATAAATGACAGATGAGGGCCTCACCTGTACAATCTCAGTTTGCAGATACAAAAATTGCTAATACTGTACTCTCAAACGAACATGTAGAAGATATGCAAATTTACATAGATAAGCTATCAAGCTGGGCTCAAATTTGGCAAATGAGTTTTAATGCGGATAAATGTAAAGTACTCCATATCTGGACCCGAAATGAGAAAGCAAACTATTCAATGAATGGCACTCAGTTTAAGAGTGTAGACAGAGAAACTGATTCGGGAGTAACAATATCGAGTAGCCTAAAACCCAATAAACAATGTTCATAAGTTGTTAAGAAAGCAAATATAATAATTGTCTTTATAGGCAGGTCATTTGAGCATACATCGAAAGATGTAATCCTCACACTTTACAATTCCCTAGTCCGTCCTCTTCAGGAATATTGCGTTCAATCCTGGTGCCCCTACAACCAAAAAGATATCGATAAACTTGAACGAGTTCAGCGTAGACTTACCAAAATGATACCTAATCTAAGAAACAAAACATATGAGGAGCGTCTTAGAGAATTAAGTTTATTTCCTTTAACCCAGCGCATATTAAGAGGTGACCTAATTCAAGTCTTCAAAGGCATCGACAATATGAACCGTTAAAAGTACTTTACGATCGACCAATCAATCTACACACAAGGAAATGGTTGCAAAATAATTGGTGAATCTTTTGACACGCACAAGTCTAAGAATTTCTTCTTCAATCGAGTTGTGAACTTGTGGAATGGGCTTCCTCGAGATGTTTATAGGCTGCAGCAACGTTGATTCTTTTAAGCATCGCCTAGACAAGCACCTCGCCTTAAACCCGCGACTGATTGCATTTGTAAATGAATTACCATTTTCTCAGATACATCATGTTATGTTATTAACCCAAATGTTTCCCTATTAACTTCTAACCCTGCCAAGAACATTGGTAGTGCTTCCTTTTCCAATTGTCCCTCATCCACTCTGAACCACTGTTGGACACTTTGAACAACTGTGATTTAGAGGGCAAGCAACCTCGATGGGTCCTAGATCTGTTGTTGCTTGACTTCCTTTGTACTCTTTTGTATATACATTTGGTCAATGTGAAGGTCAGTCAAAAATAATGTTCAATATTATTTAATTGTCAAAGTCAAAGGTCAATATTTCATAATTTGTAATGTTCATTTAAATGTTCTCATTTTAACTATACACACTTCAGGCAATATTATTATTATATTCATCAAATTCTAGATCAATACTTTAAAGGGTAAGGTCAAAGGTGAAGGTCATATGCCAAATATTAATTTTGCTAGTAATTTTTATACCATTAGATTGTCACTAGGCTTACCATGTATATAAGGAATACCTACACCAAGGTCATATATGAAGAAAATACCATTCCATTTTATAGGTTTAGGTCATTGTCAAATATAAGGTCAATATGCTAATTTGTGTAATATTCATTCAAAAATTCAAAAAATTGCTAAGATAGTTTCACTTTACAGACGAGACAGAGAAAGGGGCGCGGGAACAAGAAAGCGGTCCTGAGCCCAAAGAATTGGAAGTATAAATGTTGTTTCTGTTCTGGCCCTGTCTCAAGTTGGCCACCCTCAGCTATGGATTATGTGCCTGAGTATATAGATACATACAATTTTCAGACACAAAGGTCAAGCTATAAGTCAAAGGTTTAAAGCCACGTAAAGGGATGAAGACACCTCAGTAAGTACAGTGTCTAGAATACTGTTTATGGCTACCACAAACAAGGAAACACCTAGGACACTCCTGTGGGACACCTTCCTCCCTCACAAGAGTTCTAGAGAGAGTAGAACCTACACGGACCCTAAACTTTTGATCAGTCAAGAAGTCTTTAAGCAACATTGGTAGGTGACCACGTAAACAAAATACATGTAATTGGCGTAGGATGGCATGGCGCCAGGCTGTGTCATGACCCTTCATGGTTAAAATCACAGCCACAAAATGTTGCTCAGAGGTAAAAGCTTCACAGATCGAGGATTCGACTCTGATAAGCTTGTCAAAGGTACACCTAAGTATGGAGACATCTCTGTGATGGAGAAAGAAGGCCAACTTTCTCCAAAAAACACACAAGTCTGTCAATAACCAATTTTTCAAACAGCTTGCACACACATAACGTCAAACAACTGGGCAGTAATTAGAAAAAGAACTATTCTTACCAGACTTGGGAATGGTAAGAACACTACCTAACTTCGAACTTGCAGGCAAAGTAGCCCCTCCACAAACCCTATTATTAAAGTTTGATAATAACTCCAGTCCAAGGAGGCATTTGGGAGATGACATAGCATAGTGTAGGTGATATCGTCAGGACCAGAAGCAGTGTCACCACACTCCAAGAGAGCAACACATAACTCATGGAGACTGAAATCAGAAGTATATGACTCTTTACCATGAGTGAAAATTATGACCTAGCCTCTCCTGGGGCATTCGCACATGGCTTAGAAGTATCCTTCTGTGAGGCCGCACAATATTGATCAGCTATGGCAAAAGCTAGTTCCTCAGTTGTATATACTAGGTTGCCTTGGATCTGCATCACTGGTGGGGAAGAGGGTGAAAATTTCCCCGAAATCTTCATCACTTTTTTCCACACATAGGCATGGAGTGAAGAAAGTAACCATGGACACATGTGACCTTCACAAGCTTCGGCAAGCATCTTTCATAACCCATCTATAATGATCACATGCTTTCCAAAATTAGACATTTTGAATAATAACACCATGATTGGCATGGTATTGATGTGCAGCAGCTTTCTAAACCACCTTTGCCAAAGAGCAGTTTTCATTCCACCACAGCATAAGCCTCCGGGAATAGACACCAGAACTTCACAGGATGGAACAAAGCCCTGCTAGGAACAGAGTCTTAGTCAAATAATGTTCTGCATCATCAATAGCAGGAAAGTTGTATATAGTGTAGTCAAATGTGTTCCCCATAAAGTCAGCCATACCCAGACACCAGCAGGGCATATATGGGTTGTGGGAACAAAGCGAGCGGACTGGACCAGGACAGTATTGTTACTGTGATGTTAACCACTCCGTTAGAACCGCATGGCTTGTCCTACAGTGACTCGCTAGGATCGCCAGGGCAGTGGATGTGGCTACAGTTGATGTATTATTGTGCGCTTTATTTCATATGAAAGCTCGGGTCATGGGCAGTCCAGAAAGGCTTTGTTTTCGCCCTGAGAGCACCCATGAATTTACACTTTCTCCTCCACAATGCAGAACTTCTGCTTATCAGAATTCATTTATCCCCAGAGCTACTACTCTTTGGAATTCACTTCCCTCGAATTGCTTTCCACAAACTTACAATCTACAAATGTTTAAATCCACTTGTTACAAACATTTTATGAATGGAGGATGCCTTTAGGCACATGGACCTTTTTGTTTTATCTGTGTTTTTCCTTCCTCCGTTCATTGTATGTCAAGGCTTTATATATTTAATTGCAAAGTATATGTTTTATCATTAAGTAGTAATGATAGGATTTGAGAGAGAGAGAGAGAGAGTAGAACAGAGTGTGGGTAGGCGCGCAGTGTTTTTTTGCCATGCTCGATGACGTTACGGCTGGCTGGCCTCTTGGGGATTGGTTGGAGGAGTTTTTTTACCATGCTTGGTGATGTCATGGTTGGCGGGCCTCTTTTGGATTGGCTAGAGGACTTGTTACCGTTTTTCCTACGTGGTTCGAGCTAGTGCTAGTATATATACAGCTCTCTCGCTACTCTCTCCCTCAGATCTGGTTTCTAGAACGCATCCCTTTGATACCTGTCCCCCTATCTGCACCTGAGAATCTTTTCCTCTGCCTATCTCTCTCATTTTCCATATCTTTCACCACCTTTTATTAATATTATACCCCCTCTGGTTAACTCTGCATAATCAGCTTCATGCTGGCCAGTTGTATTGTGCGTTAAGATAAGTTGATCACGAAGCATTGGTTGGCATTCATATTGTTCAGTACTGCTTCCTGTAATTATTAGTGTTCTGCTGAATTAGATATTGCTAGACAAGGAGTCTGATACTATAAGGTATTGTTTCCGATGAGTGCTGGCTTTAGTTAAAAGCTGCACGACATACCTGAGAACTGGAGTTGATTGGGTAAATTCTAGTCTGTGTGCCATTGAGAGTAGAGCATGCACGAATGAGGGCTTTTTGCCTATACCATTCTGCACTGTTCTAGGCTCGGTTGTTTGTCTTTGAGGTACGCCAGGAGAACGCTTGATACTTCGGTATTAAGGTTTCTCAAGAGAGCTACCCTTCACTATAACGTAATACTTGACGCACAGACTTGAGATTTGCACTAGGCTATGTGGCATGCCATGCGCACCAGTATCTCGTATCATTGACTCTAGCTAGACTTTATCAGTCATAGTAGACATTAAGTATATTAAACCAATTGCTCTTATTATGCATACCCGTTTATGATTACACAAGCATTTCGCAGCCTAGTTTGATGTATCGAGACACAAACGACTTAGGCTCTTTTTGTTGATAGGAATACTGCATTGTCGTGGCTATTGTTGGCTCCGACTGCATTATATATCCTGCCTTTTGTGAGCATAGCCTGCTCGAGCATTGTTCCGCTGCCTGCCTTTTTGGGTTCCATTTCCGATTCGAGCATCTTGATAGCATCTAACATTTAAAGAAGATTCCTTGTTGGTGTTGAAGGACTTTAGTGCACTTTGTTTTATGCAGGAGTGCCTGACATGTATTGATTAAAGTAACGGAAGCTGTAACGTCTCTTACCACCTTACTTTGCATACCATAACCAAGCACCTTCGGTTATAGGTAGTAATAGGCTGTTTTCACATAACATTAAGCCTAGAGTAGACGCACATTTATTGAGAGTTTGATAACCTATTATTGCATATAGAACTCTGTTGAGTATTTGTTCTTTGTTCACTGGGAATATACATCAGAGGTTGGATCTAGCGCTTTCCGTTGTAGCATTTATGCCATTACTAGTCCAATGAATAAGAGCCCGGATATATTTGAACCTCAGTCGTAACATTACGACTGACGGAAGAGGCTTCTAGTCCTTGGACTAACACAAACTATTAAATACAGAGCACCTCCGTAGCCTCAACTCATAACACAGCCTATCGCAACAGAAACAGACCTCATTCGCAACTTCCAGGCTTTCTGGGGACCAAAGGTGCACACAATCCCCGAACTGGTTCCGTTACACAAACAATGCAAATAACTGGAACCCCTAGTTGTTGTGAAAAGATATCTTGAGCCACAACTATCAACAAAACTCAGTACCGAATGGCAATACTGAGGAGGATCCTTCCTAAGCTGCACAAAGAAGAGAAAGCTCTGATTTAATTTACGTTACATACATGCCAGCAATAAATGCTAAAATGATGAAGCAATTATCAAGCATAAACAAATTAATCATGGATCAAATAAAACCCCTATCAACCACCACCTACTTAGGCTGTCCAGACTATCGGTTGGCCTGGGCCAAAGTAATCCTCCCTGTAACAGAAAGACTAATGAAGTCCTTCACCCTCTACTTCGAACCAGGCGTCCTAATAGTCTGGACCCCTATCTAAATTTATGCCCATAAAAAAGAAATAAATATCGGCTGGTAATCAACACACACCACTGCAGGAATAAAATAACACTATTATGCCAGCGAGGAATATTTTCTTATCCCTCTACCAATACCGAAGTATACTGGCTACCTTAACAAGGCCAAGGTTGTGGCTCAAGAAATGCAGAAAGGAAGACAACATAATTATATAGGAAAACACATAACACTGCAGTTACAATAGGAGGGACAAACACAAGCCAACACACACGCCCTTAAATCCGTCTGAGTTACGTTAAAATAAAAATTAATAAACAAAGAAGTAAATGCCAATAAATAAATAAGTATAAACAAATCCCAATAGGAGTGAAGCGAAAGGTAGCTGTTGCTCCTTCGATAACTAAATGCGGACTGACTTGTGTTCAACTCAAGGAGAGTATAGAAGGAGAGGCGACTCTCTGCTTTTGGTTGTAGGCCCCTGATACTTACCCCATATAACGTCAAGCACCCTCCAATAGAGAACGGTTAATTTCGAACAGTAACTACAGTTTATACCCCTCAATAGAGAATGTGGCCCCTGATACTTACCCCATATAACGTCAAGCACCCTCCAATAGAGAACGGTTAATTTCGAACAGTAACTACAGTTTATACCCCTCAATAGAGAATGTATCTTTCTTTAGAAAAGTTATATTAGAGCTATAACTATGTAGTTTCTAATGTCTATACGCTACCGCTTGCAATATTCAATATCTCATAATTTTTCACATTTCATAATAGCTCTTATAGGCCTATATCTAAATTGTAGGATACTGTTGTCCCTCATGATGTTTTAATTGTGATTCGCATATTGTCATATATCATTATTGTCCTACATTATAGTCCATATACGACAACTAATATATTGTGCTACATTCCATGTAGCCTATACAATCTAGTATTTGTGAAGCATCTTTACCCTTTTCTGTATAAAATACTTTATCTAATTTAATAATGTTTTTATATGTGTAGGTTACTCAACGTCTATATCTTGTATTGATTTTGTTCCTTCCATTTAAATTTGTATCAGTACCTGTATGGATTTCGTCCATATATGTTCCCAGTGTTCGTACGTTTACTGAAAAGTAAATAATCAAACACACACACACTGTGAATCATACAGGTCCTCATATTACTTGCACTGCTTAATTGGTGAGGAGTAAATAAAGACATACCGATACGCATTTCTCTCTCACGAAGGAATATGCCACACAACCCCAGCAATCATCCCAGTGACTCTCTCGAGCAATATATGTTTCTGCAGCTCTACCCATACACGTCATACACTAATAAATAGGCTACACATCCCTTCAGCAACAACATTATCAAGTGTGGAACATATCTTTTGTCTCATATTGTACGTGTTTATAAATATATTTTCTCTCGATGTTGCAAGTTTTACTATTCAGGTCGACCACTGCAGCACAATCCAAAGCCAGGGGAATTTCTCCACTACCGTTTATGGTTTTTCTGTGCATTTATGAATAATATTCTATAAGTAAGTAATTCCAACCTCACACTCCACACAAACTAAGAACATAAAATTAAGGGTATATCTTACATTAAAGCTAACCTATCAAGTGAATGGCATATAATACAACGTGAGTAGATTACGCTATTTATTTATATTATTTAAAACAACTGTAAATTGTTGAGCATCAGACGTCCAACCCCGCTATACTAGTCATCTTAAAAGTGGCTGCTTCAAACAACACGGGACTTGTTCAGCTCATCAGCCATCAGGTGTTTTTCGTCTTCAGATTGATGTAAAGGTTCTTCAGCCATAAACATCTGTAATGATACAAATGCCAGCATTCATGGGTCAGCTATTTACCAAGATGATGGCTCTGAAATCTTGTATTCAGTCAGCCATGATATACTGTATACTCGTATGTGAGTATACTATATACTGTATACTCGTAGATACCCTCTACTTTTGACAAAGCACTTCACCTTACCTTTAGGAAAGAAGTGATATATATATTTCCTTTGCTTCCGCCTTGTATTTTCCATAAACAACACATAAAAAGGAAGACAGGGCTGAGAAGTAAGAGATTACTGAATGGCCCCGCTCTTTCTAGTGATGAAGGGGGAGCACTTGGTCTACTAGGTCAATGAAACCTGAACCCTGAGTAGGTAGGCAAGCTACCCACCGGCCATGCTTCAAGCTCCGCCACTGCGAGCAAGGTGGTTCCCCAGTGGCTGAGAATAGTGTTACGAAATATACAAAATTAAACCCTTCTGTACCGTAAACGTCTTTTAGCTTTATTCTGGCCACTATTAGGCTATTTTATTCAGTTTCAAAAGGGCCTCCAGGAGTAAGCAGGCTTCGAACTATCTTAATTAACCCTTTTAACTACCAGTAACTAGGGAAATAATTCCGTGATAGAAAAAGCATCAAGAATCAATAAAAGTGATCCTACTCTATTCGAACAACTGCCAGAGGCATTATTTCCAGCCTGACCAAGACTTCCCAAATGGTAGAAATATTGAGCTCGATTACTCTAGCTCTGTTTTAGTTATATAGGCTAGTAGTCAAGATGTCTGGCTTGATTGTAGTAAATCGACTATAGTTTCTTTACAATACTAATGCAAAATGTCCCAGAAATGTTACCTGAAAAATATTGATCATAGCAAATTGACGATCAAATCTCTCTTGTGATACTCCATTATAGGGTCATAAAATTATGTATTTATACAACTAAATTATATACGTACATGCATACATACACAAATATTAATACCGAGTGCTCCACACAAAGTGCGGTTGCGGTCTCATGTCCTAATGGTGGCATTCCAGGCAGCCCTATTCAGAACTGCCGCACCTGTCAGGTTCTTCGATGCATACAAATGTCTCTATTTCGGAATTCTTTCTCGATAGAGGTCCCTTTATTGTAGTGCAGCGCTACTTCCTGTGATGTACCCAGCAGCTGTTGACATGTACACTGTAATGTTTTGGCAGCCACCCCTTTACTGCATACTGCACATGGGTATACACCAAATGTTTTCTGTTGATATTCACTTTGACAGGCCACATTTCTGAAGCATATGTCATTGCGCTTCTAACACATGAAGAGTACAGCTTTCCCTTCAAGGGGAGATAGACTCTTCTCACGGTAAGTAGTGGCAACAGTTCTCTAAACTTTCCCCAGCCGCATCTTATTCTGGCAAAGTCTCCCAAGTAGCAAAACTTGTCCACCATCTCCAGTGCCTCATTGCCAAAGTTATCACTCTTGAGCCGGTCATTGAACACAATCATACTATGCATACAAATGTTTCAATTTTGGATTTCTTCCAAGCTAGAGGTCCCTTTCTTCTAGTGCAGCACTTCTTCCCATGATGTACCCAGCAGTGGCAGACTCTACACTGTATTGAGTCGACTATCCGACTTATGACTGCATTTTGTAGCTAGAGCTCCTAAACGTGTACAGTCTATTAAATATACGAATATAGAGCAAAATCAATCAAATTATGATGATAACTCTTACACAGCTAATAAATCTGCTGGTGTGACACCGGATTTTTTTTATTGGTAACATTCTTATGAAATAATAAAAACAAGCTGCCAGAAGTTAGTTTTGGATAAAAGTTGCTGTAAAAATCGCTCGTGTAAATCAGCCTTTATTGTACCATCATATCTGTGACTTCCTTACTATACTGATCCTGTTACGACCGGGGCTCGTATAAAACAAGGGCTCTTAATCAATGGACTAGGAAAGCAAACAGCCACAACGGTAACACTAGATCCAACCCCTGAACTTATAATGCCGGCGCACAAAAACACCTATACCCTCCTGAGTTAAATCTGCGATAACGGGGTATCCTATAACTCAGTATAAGTGCACTACTACTACAGGCTGATGATCTCTGATACAGCCTGATCACAACAACATACAATTACGGTAATAAGGTATACTAGGAAAAGATAAGTGATCTTAATTAAATCACTGCAATGATTTAATGCAAACTAGAAGGTATATTTAAAGTTTCTCTAACAATAATGAACTGTCACTCCTATACTAAAGAAAGTGAACGAAAGTCCCAAAGCATCGAGCAGGAATCTTCTGAAGAAAGTCTGATGCTGGGGTAAGATGATCGTATCGGATTTTGAACTGTAGTATAAAGCAGGAACAGGATATGACAATTGTAAGGACATATAGGGTTAACTGGCACGGGAATAATAACTGCGCAATAGTAGGAACTCAAACAGCAAAAGAAGTACTTCCTCATCAACGAAACAGCCTACTAGGGTTGTGCAACTCAACAACCTAGACTAATAAATGCCGTGAATAATAATGCATACATAACAGAATGAGTTATAATCAAAATCTGGTGTCTGCTAGGCGAATAAAGTCTAGCTGGGATGTAGTAGGCTAGGAAACAATGGCTGAGCAAGCGGCTCGTAGCCTAGCGAAGTCCTTAAGGCTGTGGGGCCAAATTACGTTAATTGACGGGGTGCTCTCTTGAGAGATCCAGATCGCTAGTATCTGGTTCTCTCCTGGGGACCCTCTCAAAGTCAAAACAAACTAGTTAGCACAGTGTTGGGTGGCAGAGGCAAAAGCCCTCACTCGCAACACAGTGCTAAACTCACAAGGTACACAGTCAGAAAGACCACCTAGGCTTCCCACGTCTCTGTTGCAATTGTACAGGTTCAACAAAACCTAGTACACATCGGAAATCACAACACTAGTAGCCTTATCCCAGTCTAGCATTAAATCCCCCAGCAGACCACCAAGATACAGGAAGGGAGACACCGTGAGTGTGTCGAACCTCTACAGACAAAAATGGTAACCCTTCCAAAATGCCTAACTAAACATGTGTTATCTGATATAATCCGCATATAATACGATGGCCGATATATGAAATCGTGCAGAACCAAAGGGAAGTTATAATATTAAATAGAGTAGAAGAATGAGAGGTAAGAAGTTGAGAGAGAGAGAGAGAGAAAGTGCTCTATAGGTAGAGGTCGGGAGACAGGGGGGCAAGGGACATGTGAAGGGTATGCTAGTCAGGAAAGCTCTGAGGAGAATAGCTCCTCTGGACCCCTCCAGGATCCCACACAAAGGCATGGTGGTCAGCCAATCACAGGCCGCTACGTCACCCGGCAGCAGGCCTGCAGAAGGCGCCAGGAACCACCAGCCAATCAAAACCGAGAGAAGGATCACACGAGCGAGGGAGTCCTCCAGGGAGGAGGGAGGAGGAAAAACTACCTTATCACTGCACGCTCGCTCTCTCCCTCTCCTTCCTTCACTACAATGCATCTCATGTTCAACTCATGATATAAAATACAATGCATTGTCACAGGCGAAAACAAAGACCACTTCTACCCTGCCTGTGACATGACGATTCACAAGAAAGAAAGTACAACATTGTAGATATACTGTAGCCAAATACATTGCCCTGGCGAGTGTTAGCGAGTGGCCAAGCGAGTGGCTGAGCACACGTGGTGTTCTGCTGAGCTGCAGGCGTCACAATCCCTATCATCTGTAACTCACTCAAGAAGGGCTAGAACAAATGGGCTGTATATTCCCTGGCAGACTCTTCCCAAATTATACAAATATTTGCTCGAGTTGCCTAGTTATACTTTGATTATAGAAGTTAGTGGAAAAGGTTCTGGCCTAATTGTACTGAATGGATCATGGGTTGTATTTATTTACATCCACTGGCATTCCATTAGTACGATAACACTCTACATGCACTGTCCACACTCTATTAACAATAGGTGTTTGGCTGGCAACCATCCCCCCCCCCCCCCCAACAAACTGAAGAATCGAACGAATTGCCTCGATGGAGGCGAACTATTCGTGGCCACCCCCTCGGGGCTTAAAACATCTGGCAATAGATAGAGATAGATTGCTATTGTGTGTTCCTTTGTCTATGGTGTTTTTATTTTTAATGTGCTTGTATGCATGTAGGAGTCAGTCGTGAGCGCTCGAGGTGATAGGACGCGCAAAAGATGATCCGCCCATAAACCACAACTATGCAGTGGACAGCACTTTAAAAGGGTAGGCTTGCCAATTATCACCAGATTCCAGAACTAAGCAATATGTACACCATTGTGTAATATAGTAGGGTAGGCTATATATTTAATAGGCCTAGGCTAGCCTAATAAAGTGATAATTTTGGCAATCGTAGGATGAGGTTGTGCTGTGCCTTACCTCCTGAAAGAAGTTTTATTTGTGACCGATTATTCGTATTAGTATCTTGAAAATAACGAAGACTAAGTGACTATTTGTACTCATTGGAGTTACTGGAAACTTTAATTTGCTGAGACTGGTGTTTTATAGTGAAAACTGCTGACTCGCTGTTGGTTAAATGGCTGATGCCGGTGTGGTGATGGCGACGAATACGGCGATAGACTCATTGTGTTAAGTTTGCTTTGAAAGTGATGAGTCCTCCGCAAAGTGGGTTGGTTGTGTAATATGCATAAGATGGGCCCATATCAAGTGTGTCCATCTGACTGGTGTTAAAACTGAGAATGTAGCGATAATAAACTGGGTTTGTGACTTTATGTCGGTCAGAGTTTAGACTTGCCAAACAATTAATGAAAGAAATGCAAGTCCTCAAAGACATGATGAATCAAGAATTCCAGGCAATAAACCAAGATTTGGGAAGTCAATTTAATGTAGTGAAGGAAGAGTTGGGTGGAGTGAATGAGGCAGTCGAAGGTGTAGTAGAGGCTCCTCGATGAATGCTGAGCAAGCAGACCCCGCAGTCAGCAATTGGACTGTGGTCATCAAGAAACGAAAGAAGCCAACTAAGAAGAACTTACTTGTTGTGAAGGCTACTGAGGAAAATGAAAAGGCAACAGATAAGAAGAATGAAGTTTCTCGAGCATTGGAGGGTGTTCAGATAAATGATGCAAAATTCACGAGTGGAGGGAACATTGTTATGAACTTTGAGAGCGAGATATGAGAGATGAAGCAGCCCAGAAACTTGAGAATGTAGGTAACCACAAAAAGGGTGAGAACACTGAAACCCAAGATCATGATTTGTAACGTTCCTAGGGAGTAGATCCAGGATAAGATAATTGAGATCTTGATAGAAAAGAATGTATATCTTAAACAAATCCCAGAAGTTGAGACTAAGATTGAGAATATTTTTTGCAAGCCTGCTGCTGGTGGCACGATGCATTACATTTTGAAGTGTGATCCAACTGTTCGAGAATTGATTCATAAAAATCGAGACATAAGCTGGAATGGGGAGTGCACTGTAAGGAACAGGTATCATGCATTAATTTGCAATTATTGCCAAAGATACGGACATTTGCAAGAAAATTGTACTACCAAGATCAATGGTGATGAACCATGTTGCCATAAATATGCGAGAAATCTTAAATCAAAGGATTGTCAGGTGGCTGAAAGGAAGTGCATTAACTGTGCGAGATACAAGAAGCCTGTGGCGAATCATTGTGAATGAAAAATGCTGTCCGGTCCGTAAGAGTGAACTAGAGAGGATTAGGAACAGTGCTGACCATGGCTATTAACAGGGGAGACTTGAACATTAAATGTGGCCTGTTGAATATTCAATCAGTAGGAAATCGTGAACATTTAGAGATTTTTAAATAGAAATTGAAGACTCAGTTATTCACCAGTGCTATGGCTTCGAAAACAAGACCATAAAGCCTAAATTCAAGTGCTAGAATATGTGAGGGCGGCTTTATTGTAAACACCAGATATCAATGTAAATCAATAACAATGCAATTATATGAAGTGAAAGCCTGCCTCTTTAATATGATTTTTATTAATCTCACCACCACACCCCCAATGAAAATAATTAAAGTATATATGATCCACCGGGATTCGAACCCGGGTTATCACACACATATTTTTGCCACCTTAACCATTACACCACCAGGACGGTTAAAGGTTTATGCACACGCCTACGACTTATTATCCATTCTCGAATACTGGATATTAATCTAATCATGTTCATATTCCCAACCGCACTATGGTAGCCTACTGTTTAAGTGAGAGGAAAGAATATTCATGGGGCACAGATCATATAGACCGGCCTCTCGAAGAAATATCCCTAAACCTACTAATAATATTATTTTTATTAATCTCACCACCACACCCCCAATGAAATTAATTAAAGTGTATATGATCCACCGGGATTCGAACCCGGGTTATCACACACATATTTAAGGGAAGATGGGTAGTTTTTCTGGTTCCCCTTCTCCCTCATCTTTAGCCCCATTAGTTTGTCGATTTTAGACCTTTCGCTCAATTTCTTGTCAATATTAAGACCCTTCGTGCTATTTAGGCGTTTATTTTTTCCTGGCGAACGATAATGCGCCTGTAATTTCGGCCGGGACATTTTTCTGCCAAAATTTTTACAAATTAATCTAGAAGGGATTTTTGTTTTTTAAAGTTTGATGGAGGTCTAGGGAGAAAACTCAAAATAATTATAAATATATGAAATAATCGACTTACAAATAAACACTCACCCCTTAACCCTTCCTACCCGGGCAGCATTTTAAAAGGATGCACCTTGCGAAGGCCCGGAGACCATGTGTCCTTTTAAAATCTGTATGCTTGAAAGCTTCCTTAAGCGTGTTTTGAAAACCGCGCGCCGAAAAATTTGTAAACAAAGCCGATCGGAGCGCCACCATGCCTCAGCAAGAAGAGAAAGTCAGACCTTGTCCGCAATTACCAGTTAGAGCGAAAATTAGTCTTCCAATGTGTTCGATATTGCTAAATCCGCGGCAAAACGGCCAACACTCTCCACGGAAATCGTCATCATACCTGAACCAGTTGACCTAGAGAGCGCTACTCAATGCCAGTCTACAGATACAAGTAAGGGAGATATTTGTGTGAATTCTCTAGCAGTTAAAATAACAAAATTAGGCTAATGTTTACATAAAACGTTTTTTGGCCAGATAGGACTATCTACATCTATAAATGCTGCCCGGGGAGGAAGGGTTAATAATGATGAACAAATCATTCCCACTCCCAACCAACACCCCAAGTGGTTTGTATTGTATCGGTTAGTCTTGAGTTTCCTTTTAATATTATTTTGGGCAGGAATGATCTTTGATGTTGTGCAGCGATGTAAGAGTTTGTTTGCATTCAGTCATGTATTTCTGTATTTACTTATTTATTCCGTAATTTCTTAATTTCTTCATAGTATTTTCAGCAATGTATTTATATATTTACTTATTCCATAATTTCTTAATTTCTTCATTGTATTTTCAGTCATATATATTGTTACGACCGACGGTAGAGGCTTCTAGTCCTTGGACTAGCACAGACAATTAAATATTCAGCACCTCCGTAGCCTCAACTCGTAACACAGCCTATCGCAACAGAACATAACTCATTCACAACTTCTAGGCTCTCTGGGGACCAAAGGTGCAGACAATCCCCCAACTGGTTCTGTTATACGAACAATGCAGAAACTGGAACCCCTAGTTGTGGCGAAAAGATATCTTGAGCCACAACTATCATCAACACTCAGTACCAAATAGCAATACTGAGGAGGATCCTTTCTAAGCTGCACAAAGAAGAGAAAGCTTTGATTTAATCCAAGTTAATAAAATTACGGTAAATACATGCCAACAATAAATGCCAAAATACTGAAGCAAATATCAAGCATAAACAAGTTAATCACGGATCAAACAAATACCTATCAACCACCACCCACCTAAGCTCATCCTAACAATCGTTCAGGCGTCCTAAGCAGACTTCAACTCAACGGGTTTTTATAATTGTGCCAGTACTCCTGCTAGTAGAGAAATAATACCCAGGTAGGCAACACAGCCTACCTGCGGCGCACTGCAACACAAATATAAAACACCAACGTCTATTTTGTCCAGACTATCAGTTTGCTTGGGCCGAAGTAATCCACCCTGTAACGGAAAAACTATTGAAGTCCATCACCAATTACTTCGAACCAAGCATCCCCAACAGACTGGACCCCTAGCTAAAATAATGCACATCAAATAAATAATGATCGCCACTGCAGGAATAAAAGAAAGTGCTTAAAGATTCCTAGCTATTATGCCAGCGAGGAATAACTCTTACCCATCCACCAATACCAAAAGTAAACTGGCTACCTTAACATGGCCAAGGTTGCGGCTCTACAAAGACTATGTAAAACACAGAAAGGAAGAAAACATATATAGGAAAACACATATAAATCTGCAGTCACAATAGGAGGGACAAACACGCCACACAAACACCCTTAGAATCCGTCTGATTTTATATTAAGATGCCAATGAATAAACAAAGTTAATAAATAAGTATAACAAATGCCAATAGGAGAGAAATGCGAGAGATAGATGTTACCCCCTTAATAGTTGGAATCGGACTGATGATCTTACAGCCGTCCCGGGACCTAAGAGGACGGCCAAAAGATGGAGCCACCCTTTTTCAACATGGGTGATGGTTCTTTAACGCAACTCTTACTTAACATAATAATACCACTATGACAAGTATAATCATATAGGCTTAAACAACTAAATACAAAATGCTTATACAATGCATACAATTATATGAATACTGTATAAATATACCAGAAAAGCCCATTAATAATAAATGGGTTACATAATTTCGCCACAGTTTAGAGAATGGGAAAATCAAAGACACCACGTCATTGAACGAAATAATATGAATTTGAAACAGACGCTAATATACGGATAAATATCGTTCACTGCTTCACGCCGTATGGTTGAGCACTGTTTCACGCAGTATTGAAATTACCGCAAGACGGTATGAATATTCACCATGTGAATATAATATGACCAATGCAACCTAGTAATTTATGGACATAAATTAACTAAATTGAAATTAGGTAAATATGCAGGACACCAACAATATATGTAACAAATGTTTAATAATAGTTTTGGGTTCCTATCATCAAATGCTTCATTGCTATATATTGTTTATCCCCGGGAAAAACAAATCTTGGGATTTTGTATTTTTGTATTTGGATTTTTTATTTTTTTTTCATTAACCTAACCAAAAAAACCTAACCTAACCCAACCTAAATGTATTTGGGGGCTACTAGGTTAGGTTAGGTTAAGTTTTTTGGTTAGGTTAGGCTATTGCAAAAAAAAATAAAAAATAAAAAATAAAATGCCAAGAATTTCTTTTTCTTTCCCGAGGATAAAAATTATATAACAATGAAGCATATGATGATAGGAACCCAAAAACTGATATTATAAATTTGTTACCTATATTGTTGCGTGTCCTGCATAATTATTGACTTACGATGGTGGATCATCGTAACAATATTTTTATTAACTTATTTATTCCGTCATTTCTTAATTTTTTTCATTATATTTTCAGGGATGATTCTCTACAGGTGTGTTGCCCAACGTCCGATATTGCTGCTCTTACTACCTAAAGGCACGAGCATGAATAGCACGTTCACAGATGTGGAAATTGTGAGAGTCACAACAAACAGGTGTTCAACGAGGTCATCCAAATGCTTATATATGTTCAATGGGGCTGTTTGAATCTGCCCAATTCTCTAAACCAAGAGTGAACTGATTTTCCCATTCACTCTTCCACTCAACAAGAAAATTAGCAAAATCTCCCCCTTAATCTATCTTTCCTCAACCTACGACTTAAGGGGGGGCCACCGTTTTTTTTTTTTTATCTTTCTCTCCTTTTCTCTTTCCCTGGCTTGTATCCATTCGGCCCCATTCAGCCAACTGTTTTAAGACGTTTATCCCCATCCAGGTGTCGATTTCTTCCTGGCGAGCGATAGCGAGCCAGCTTTCAATGGAGAAATCCGGCTTCGCCGGAGAAATGTTTCTATAAAAAAATTTACAAATTTAGCTTGCTGTCAAAACAAAAATTTATATATGGTGGCTCGCTACCGCTCGCCAGGAAATGATTGACACCTGGATGGGGGCAAACGTCTTTAAACAGCAGGCTGAATGGGGCCGAATGGATACAAGCCAAAGAGAGAGGGAGAGAAAGAGAAAACAAGCGAGGTGGGCTCCCTTAACTCACTGAGCCCCAGCTAGTTTATAATAAATGTACCACCCAGGACCAGCAGGTTTTGAATTTTTGTTGTTTTCCAGAAAACACCAGGAATGGGTTAGGAATGAAGGAAAACCCACAAAAAACCGATCCCCTAGGTCATTAAGGGGTCCTACGGTGGGCCCGAAAGTCGGATTTACAAGAGGGAAAAATTGAAGGCAAAAACACCCAAAAACAGGTTTTTGCGTGCTCACGCGCACACGGTTGGACTTTGAGAGTTTTCAACCATCCGCATGGTTGCGTTGGATACTTACACAGTCCCCATATAAATCTGAGCCGTCTAGGTGACATAGGACCGGAGTAATTAACAGTGACGCAACGTTGTCGTCGCTGGGGTTTAGCGTTACAAACATTGCCGACGACAACGTCGTCGCTGGGGTTCAGTGGGTTAAACTGCTTCAAGCTCCGTATGTCATGTTGACTGTAACGTATCTTTGATTTTGGCTTCTATCACTCGTTCAACTTAAGCCGGTATCACACGAGCACTTTTTCCCTCAACATTTATGCTCAACACTGGTCTGGCAGCTTATGAAGTCAACATTTTAAGTATTTCGGTCACCTTAATCCATATACCATCAATCTAGTTTTCGATACCAGTGTAAAATATTCCAGAAATGTTACCAGAAAAATGTTGATTATCGAATGTTGACTAAAAAAGCTCTCGTGTGATACCGGCTTTAGGAAGGGACAGTTTTGTCTTCTTACACATAGAAATACAAACCAAGATCAACAGGAAGATTAATAGGGGGGACCACCTCGCTTTTTTTTCTCTTTCTCTCCCTCTCTCTTTGGCTTGCATCCATTCGGCCCCATTCAGCCTACTGTTTTAAGAAGTTTACCCCTATTCCAGGTGTTAATATTTTCCTGGCGAGTGGTAGCGAGACAGCATATATTTGTTTGTTTTGACAGCAAGCTAAATTTGTACATTTTTCGATAGAAAAATCTCTCCGGCAAATCCGGATTTCTCCATACAATGCTGGCTCGCTATCGCTCGCCAGGAAGAAATTGACACCTGGATGGGGATAAACGTCGTAAAACAGTTGGCTGAATGGGGCCGAATGGATACAAGCCAGAGAAAGAGAGAAAAGGAGAGAAAGAGAAACAAAACAGGTGATCCCCCTTAATGTCAGCGATGAGACCTACTACGATTTTGGATGACAACTATGGCCCACATTAAGCCATGAATCAATCAATTCAGAAACAACAGTTGGGCATGCGGTTCTACTGATTATAAATGCGAATATATATATTTTTTCTAATGATCAAATCAAGCACACTAAGCAAAATAATAAACAATAACATAATAATAATACAAAATAATAATACAAATAATATTAATAATAATACAAATAATAATATAACAAATAATAACAATTATAATAACAATACTACTACTAATACTAATAATAATAATAATAAAAGTTGCAAGCAACATTTCCCGGGTTTCAAGCACTTTTGCACGCAGGGTATTGTGTTGGATGTAAGGGATGTGTCTCATATATACCAAAAGATAATTTCACTTATTGTGGACATGGAGAAACTACAGA
>CM064532.1:8768608-8838515 GCA_032716605.1 Paralithodes platypus | reverse complement strand
GGAAGGGAATAAGCCTTCCGGATCCTTCTGCACTGGCAGTGTATTTACCTCGGAAGAAATTGCCTCTAACAAACTCCGATGTCCTCTTGAACACTCCAATGCCGTGAGCAAAAGACACGGCTGCCGGAGGAGGTCGACTAGGGCACTCATATGCCTTATGACCCTCCTGGTGGCACTTAAAACACATAAATTTCGGTTTCGGCTTATACTGTGATGTAAAAGGCCCCTGACTTGTCTTATACGGCGTGGTTGTCAGGTTTGGATTCAGTTTTAGTTTCATTGCTCTTTTGTTTAAATGTGTCATTGCTACGGGGAGGGGGAGGATAACGGTCCCTAGCACTTGCATCGTACTTCTGTGAGGACCCGCAACCCCGAATCAACGACAGCCGTCGATCAGCCATTTCTGCTGCTTCGACTAGAGTTCTTGGGTTTTTCTCCTTTAAGTTCAAAGTTAGATCACCGCCCGTGCTCTTAAAGAACTGCTCCAACATCATTAACTGCTTAATTTCATCAAATGTTGTGACCTTCTCAGATCGGAGCCAGTTCCCCATAGTATCGGACAAGTCCCGGGCGTGTTCCAAAAAGGTGCTATCTCTTCCCTTGGTTACACCCCGGAACTTCAAACGGTACGTTTCTGGTTGCAGTTCGTAAGCCCTCAGGACAGCCTCCTTGAGATCCTCATACACAATACATGACTCCAAAGGTAACGCATCGTAGGCTTTAAGACCCTTGCCTATTAATCTAGAGGATACAAGTGCTGCCCATTTATTCTCTGGCCACTGGTGTTCCTGGCACTTCTTCTCAAAGCGTGCGAAAAATTCTGTTACACCACTCTCATCAAACACCGGAACCAGTTTCAATAAGTGCGAGAGAGATTGATCATGAACACGGTTACCAGCCCCAAGTCGCTGTCCCGTTGTCTCTACTCGCGACTTCTCTACGTCCATGTCGACACAGTACCTAGTCGACTCTAAATCAGCTTGGATTTTTGCTAGCTCTATGTGCTGAGACTGCTGACTGATAGTTTTTCTCTCTTCTATCTTGGCTAATTCTAATTCCGAGATGCTTTTTGTGGTCATAGGGGACATGGCACTGTGAGGTGGGCTGGTGTGGAACATAGGCTTGAGTTGTTGCGTGATACGGGTGCCTCCCAGACGTTACTTAAGAACTTCACTGGTACGCCTATTAACGCAGCTCGGGTTGTAGTGGTTCAAGGCATCAATGCTGTGCGGTCTTACCCGCTGGTGAGAGTGGAGCTTGTGGTGGATTGTGTGACACGGGAGTTGGATGTGGGGATTGTAGAGAAATTGCCAGTTGAGGGGGTCGACCTCCTTCTCGGTAACGACTTTGCGGTGCCTACTTCCGAGGTTCCACCCTTAGTCGTTGCCGAGAGGGCGGCCGACACGAGTAGGGAGGGGCAAGAGTGGCTCGAGAGGTGCCAGATGCAGCAGATGGCGTGTGCTGTCACCAGATCTCAGTCCGCTCAGGTGTCACAGCCTAGTACCCAGGTTTCAGACCAGCGGAGGAAGGGTCGGAAGGAGAAAGTCAAGGCTGGTGGTCGGGTTAAGAGTTTGGACCCAGCGTCACTCCTTGGTGACTCAGTACTTGCACCACTTTTGAGGTCCGAAGTGGCCCCAGAACCTGTCCCCCCTAGTGACATGGTAGGGCGTGATAGCACTCCGCGACAGAAATGTTCCCAGGTGAAACAGACTAGGCTTGAGCAAATTCAGTCGGACCAAGGGTCAAATTTCACGTCCACTCTCTTTAAACAGACTATGCAGCAACATGGGATCAATACGGTTGTCTCTTCAGCTTATCACCCAGAGAGTCAAGGGGTGTTGGAAAGATGGCATTCCACCTTGAAAAGCATGTTGCGGTGCTACTGTTTAGAGAATGGCAAGGATTGGGATCTGGGCCTACCGTACGTTTTGTTTGAAGAATCAGCTCTGTCATGTGAACCTGTTGAAAGAGTTAGTGAGGCGCCCACCTGAGCAACCTACTGTCCCCGTGCTGGTCTGCAGCGGCCAAGGTGGAGAAGGAGAGGGGGGCAGTGAGGCACAGGTGGAGGAAAGTTGGGATTGTCATGTCTCGGCGGATCAGTGGGCGGGGAACACGAGTCAGGTGGCTGTGGAAGCGCTTGAGAACCTGCCTGAGCAACAGCGTGCAGCGATCCAGCACCTGTTCGGTTTATATCCCACTGTTTTTGCCGAGCACCCAGGCCTCACAACTCATGCGGTGCACGATGTCGACGTTGGAGACCACCCCCCCTTTAAATCAGTGCCCTATCGTGTACCTCCCATTAAACTTCCGGCTCTCCGAGCGGAATTAGGCTACATGTTGGAGAGGGGGCTGATAGAGAAAGGGGCGGTTAGGTGGACATCTCCCGTCACTCTGCAGCCTAAACCAGACGGCAAGGTCAGGTTTTGCATTGACTTCAGGCGGTTTAACGGCTTAACCCCCACCAATGCCTACCCTCTTCCCCGCGTAGATGACAGTGTTGATAAGATCGGGTGTGCACGTTACCTGACCAAGGTGGATCTTGTCAAAGGCTACTGGCAGGTGCCGTTGTCGGAGCGGGCGAAGCAGGTGTGCGGGTTTGTGGTGGATGGGAACACTTACCGTTGCAACGTAATGCCGTATGGGTTGAAGAATGCACATGCAACCTTCCAATGCCCGATGAATGAGTTAGTGGCGGAGATCCCTAACTGCACCGTTTATCTAGATGATGTAATAATCTACGATGATGACTTTGAAAGCCATTGCGAGCACATCGGGGCATTGTTCAGGAGGCTGAGTGAGGCTCATTTGGTGGTCAATCTGGGCAAATACAATTTTGTTCGGGCAACTGTGCAGTACTTAGGGTTTGTGGTAGGGTTAGGCCAGGTGTGCCCCCCCCCCCCCCCCAAACTAAGATACAGGCTATTAACCAGTTCCCCAGGCCGACCACCAAGCGACAAATCATGAGGTTCTTGGGCATGATAGGGTATTATCGGAGATTTATTCGCGGATACTCCTCGGTGCTGGCTCCTCTGACTGACCTACTTGCAAAGACGAAAAAGTTTGTGTGGGCACCTGAGTGTGAGAAAGCATTCTCCCTGGTGAAGCATCTTTTGTGCACTCGCCCCATACTCAGGGCCCAGACTTCTCGAGACCTTTTCAGCTAGCAACAGATGCTAGCGGTGTAGGGGCTGGTGCCGTCTTGTTGCAAACAGACACAGAAGGTGTGGAACACCCAGTAAGTTTCTTCTCTAAGAAGTTCAACTCAGTACAAAAGAACTATTCAGTAGTAGAGAAGGAGCTTCTGGCCATTGTGCTGGTGCTCAGGCACTTTGAGGTGTATGTTCCCACTTTTGGCCCAGTCGTGGTGATCTACACTGACCACCACCCTTTGAAGTTTTTAAACCAGTTCCACAACCGGAATATGAGGCTAACCAGATGGTCCTTAATGTTGCAGGAGTACAACCTAGACATTCGCCATATTGCCGGTTGTGACAACGTGATAGCGGACTGTTTGTCTAGGGTGGAGGACCCAGGGTAGATCACCACAGGTGTGTTGGTTTGAGTGGAGAAAAATTAGGTTTGCCCCTGTAGTGCAAAGCCGCCAAAAACACTATTAAAATAATACAAAAACCTCACATAAAAACTCTTTCTTTTGATAGTATATAAGTGCAGTATGTTACAGCAAGAATCTAAGACATTCTGAGTTTTTGTTCTTAGTAGGCTAGGCTTGGTGAAGCTTGCTCGTTGAGCGTAACATTGTTAAGTGATACTATTATTTTGGGGAAGTGTTGTGTAGATTTTGTTTTTATATAATGAAGTGTTTTTACGTTTGTGATTGTGCCTTGTTTTTCACAACTTGGGGAGTAGCTGGGTGATGCGCGGTTTGTGGGCATTCTGTCTGGTCAGATGTGGCGTTTACCTGAGGTTAAAACGTCCCACATCTTGGGCGGGGTGTTACGCTGGCCAGCTTGCCAGAATGTACTCGTGACTCGCTAGCACTCGCCACGGCAGTGAAATGGGCTATAATAATCGTAGAACGATATTCTTTCTTTCTTAGTATTCATGTTGTCACAGACAGATCAGTGTTTGCCTTTATTCTTGTCTGTGACACTTAGAAGTATTTTATATCCATGGTAGTGATTATAACATACAGCACGTGAGAGAGAGAGTCGGACGGGAGAGCGAAGAGGCAGTATGTGTGCGTATGTAAGTGTGCATTCCTCGCTCGGTGGGCCCGCCCGCTCGCTATTGGACGGCGGGCCTGGCATGGCATATGACGTCTGCTTGTCTTGTGACGTAGCGGCCTGTGATTGGTCGCAGAGCCATCTGGTGGCCAGACTCAGTACTTCTCTCCTTCTCTCTCGTCAGAACATGGTATCGCGCGCTCGGCCCTACAAGTCCCTCGCATTCTGTCCCACATCTAACCCCCTTTACTGCTGTGCCTCTCTCTGAACTCCTTCTTTCCAATACTTCTTATCTTTATTCAATTACCCATCCCTTCTGGTTCTCGCCTACGACTTCCATAGTCGGCCAGTCGTATTACCAGCGCCTGTTCTCACATATATGTTTTGCACTAGCTTTAGAGTTATTAGAATCATAGTCACATGGATTCATATTGTTGGGTGCTTCTAATTATTTGGTTGTTCTTTATTACTATTTAATGCTAGACAGTGGAGGGTATCTTTGGTCGTTGTCTGAGTTATGTATATGGCAAGTCAGAGCCTGTACGACTTCGACGGAGCTAGGTAGCCTGTAGTACACCCTTGTGCATATTTTCCTTTGCGAGCTTAGCAGTATACAAGCGAAGGGCTTTTGCCTACTCTTGCTTGTATACTTGCTAACTCATTTTGTTGACCATTGAGGAGCGCCAGGGTAAGACCAGATACTTGATATCTGGACTTACCAAGAGAGCCTCCTAGTCACTTAACGTAAGATAAGGGAAATCTGTTCAGGGGAGACAGTAGGCTGCGAGCATGCTTGAGCTCTGCCTAGGCTTCCTGTACCTTTATGCTGCTGCTAGACTTTATTAGTAAGAAAGACAGCATTTTTTTTTTTTTTTTTTTTTCTATGTGATTGAGGGAGGCAAAAGGCATAACTGCCTATAGCGAGTGCCTCCCCCATAGTTGAAAGAGTGACAGGGCCAAAATCAAGGGACGTTCGAGCCAAAATGGTGTACCGCGTATGCTTTAGCAATTATTCACGTATTGTTTTAGCCTAGGTTGATGCATAGTGCACAACCCAGTATGGCTGTTACTTTGGCTAAGGAAGTACTGTTTTTGAGTTGCTGTTGTTAGTGCTGTCACAGAGTTGTTGCACTCTTGTTTCCATATATATGTATCCTACTTTTTGGTGCATTTAAGAAACACGCTTTGGTGTCCTGCCCCCTGCATTATTCCTGTTCTATATTCGACGAGCATCTTAGAGCATCAGACGTTTTCAGAAGATTCCATATCTGTTTGCTGTAGGACTAGACTTCAAGTGTTTTCATAGAGCATTGAAGAGTTTTAATGTTGAGTTCAGACTCACACTAAAGATAACGTAAGCATATAATCTTTTATTAAATCTTGTCATAGTTTATTTAAGCATTGTTATTACTTGAGAGCTTTTTATTAAGGTAATTACTCTTGTTGTGAGTAGGCTTTGCCGTCACCGGAAAGCCTTTGTAGAACTACACTTATCCCTTGTTAATTGATACCTTGTTATCTAGTATATTAACTCTAGAGGGTTTATGTGTTTTGTTCACCGGCTTAATAGTTCAAGGGTTTGGAATTAGCGTACCGTTGTTGCATACTTAGCCTATATTGTAGTCCAATACTAAGTGCCCTTGTTTATTAAGTTGTGCCGGTCGTAACATGGGCGACCTAGATGTGTGTGAATGTTTATATTTTGTATATAATTCTGTTGTTTCTGTTTGGTCTGTCTCGAGTCGGCCAAACCCAGCAATGGGGTATGTGCCTGAGTATACATATATACATGCATTATATATAGGTATAGCTCTATATATAACTATATATACATAACTATATATAGGCATATATATATATATATATATATATATATATATATATATATATATATATATATATATATATATATATATATATATATATATATATAACTATTTATATATACTATGGTTAATTTAGATAAGTGGACTGTATATTATTGATTTCAAAGAAACATTAACCATATACAATAATTACCCTTAGATGTACTCAGCTGGTGATTGGAGGATGGCGGAAAATAGGCTAGATGACTTGAAGTGGTTAGTAAGGTAAACAGCGTATGAAAAGAGGCTACAATAGGCTAGGATAGGATAGATATTTACGTTAAATTTGTGTTAACTAACAAAGATGATGATGTAGTGACTATATGGAATATGAGATGAAAGTAAAGCGAAAACACCTGGTGAAGTAACTATAGGAAGAAGGCTTAGCGTGTGTAGCTGGGACGGAGGTTGGTTGGAGAGTGTGCGAGTGCGTTATGTTTGTCTCTGTCGTGACATACCGCGCATAACATATGGAAAATGTATCTCATCTTGTTTACAATGAGATACTTATGAACAATCTTAAATAATACAAATATATATATATATATGGGAATTATAATCCTACAATACTTTCCCATATACAACTATAGAATAATATATTCTACCCAATCATGGAACGTTCGACCAAGGTTATGGAAGCGTTCAACTTAAGACTACGGAAAGATACGTAACGTAACGCTACATCAACCCAGATTACGTAACATCGAGACTGTTCATACTAGTTAGAGTACACTAAGTATGGACATATTCCCACCAACAGAAATATACAAAATTTACATGATTAGATTTGCCCGGAGGCAATCTTATCCCGCCAAGCTTGGGAGGATATCTGGGCTGCCTGTCGACGTGGGCGTCCACCGGACGCGTCAACAGGCTGCGCCGAAGTAGAAGCCAGGGAGGGGACATCAATGGATAACTGATCCGAGGGGGTGTCCTTGTGATCGAGGTCACCCTCAAGAGGATATAGTCGTACTGTTGGCCGTGTGATTACTCCAGTCCTGGTGCGAACCTTCGCTACCCGAACCTCACCATCACGACCTGGTAACAACTCCTCTGTCCGACCCAATTTCCAAAATGCGCGCGGGCCCTCTTCATGGATGGATACCACGTCCCCTACCCTAGGCCAATGACCTTTTAATGGTGTTAGTTTATTTTTTTGCGCTTCCCTTAAAGTCACCAAATATTCTGTTGACCAGCGATGCCAAATATCTCGCGATAATTTACGAATATATTTGTAGCGGGCCGATATCACGTCCTTACTTATGTAGTCTGGATCTTCCATTGTATCCTCATCATGCTCTTCAGGAAGATCCCGCAGTCTGTGTCCACGTACCAGTACTGAGGGTGTGATTGGGGTAAGGTCTTCCAAATCACCAGAAGCATAGTATAGAGGGCGATCATTTACGGTGGCTTCAATCTCCAGAGTATGGTGTTGAGTTCCTCAATCGAGATGAGAGCTCTACCCAAAACCTTCTTCATACCCGCCTTCACGATGCCTATGGCTCTCTCCCATATGGTGCCAAACCAAGGCGCTCTGGCGGGAATGAAACGCCATTCGCATTTTACATCCGCTAGGCAGGTCTGAATCTTAGATTGTTGCTCACTTCTTTGAGATATGTAGATGCCCCTATGAAGTCTTTGCATTGTCACTCAGCATGATACGTGGATATCCCTGTCTACTGCAGAATCTTCGGAAGGCATGTAGGAAGCTATCACAAGTGAGGTTGGTAACCAGTTCCAGGTGAATTGACCTGGTAACAGCACCGGTGAAAAGTATCATATACACCTTAAGATTGGATGAATCTTTCACAGGGATTGCTCCACTGTAGTCAACCCCGGTAACTTTGTAAGGGTCACCTGGGGTGGTTCGCAGGTTTGGTAAAGGAGGAATTCCGACGGGATCATAATGTGTTCCCTGTACTCTTCTACACTTTAAGCATTTGCGTAGGACTTTCTTGACCACCTGCCTGATTCTAGGCACCCACCATCGTTGTCTTACATAGGTGACTATATGACCAACCCCATAATGACAACAGAGTCGGTGACACCTATCGATGATAAGATGGGTGAAGGGATGATTGGGGGGCAGTAGTATTGGATACTTACTTGCCTCAGAGAGGGCTGCCAATCGTAATCTGCCTCCGCAATGTATCAAGTCCCCCTTCAAGTGTAAGCCCAACTGGTTGATCAGGTTATTCCTAGACTTTGTTCCCTTAACCAGTAATTTATATTCCTGCGTATATATTTCTTGTTGACAGAGCTTATGTAATAATTTATCTGCAATTCTGATCTCCTTCACATTGAGGTAAGCACTACCTGTGGGTGGTGTGCCTTTAATTTTTGCTTTTACATTTTCTACAAATCGTATCACCCATGCTGTAATACGTTGCAACTTCTCATAGCTGCTGAATCTATCCCAGTCCCATAACCGTGTGTCTTCGTCAGGCACCGAGTCAATTACCGGTGCCACAATAGCAGTGTGTTGCTCGCTCAAATCTATATTCTCTGGCCATTCGTTGGGATCATTAAGCCAGCATGGGCCACTCCACCACAACGCAGAAGATTTGAGAAATTTAGCAGAGACACCACGAGTAATGCAGTCACTTGGATTCTCTTTGGTAGACACATACCGGAACTGTGCGGTTGGGAGCAGGGTATGAATTTCGTCGACACGGTTGGTGACGTACACTGGTAGCTTCTTTCGGCTATGTAACCAGTAGAGCGTAATTTGGCTATCACTCCATATAACTGTCTCCGAGATATTTAGCAAATTTTTAAAAGCTTCCTTTATAAAGTGAACGAGTCTAGCAGCCAACAGAACTGCAGTCAGCTCTAATTTTGGGATGGAAAGGGATTTGATCGGGGCGACTTTCGCCTTCGCCATGACTAGACGGCTGCCACTTGTGTCAACAAAGTATATGGCGGTGCCGTATGCGACCTTGCTAGCGTCTGAGAAGGCATGAATGGAAACAGGATGGTCCATGACAACTCTCCGAGGAAAATTAAAACCCTTACAGAGACGAAGATCCGAAATAATGTCTTCCCACTCCTGAACCAGATCGCCAGTCAAAACCTCATCCCAACCTAATTTTATCCTCCATAATTGCTGAAGGAATAATCTTGATTTGATCGACACCGGTAGAACTATCCCCAAGGGGTCAAAAAGTTTAGCCGTCATACACAAGCAAATACGTTTTGTAATCTGCGAATAATGCGCGTACTGAACGCCGAATGAGAGGGTATCGGTGTCTGTTTCCCAAAACGACCCTAGCACTCTAACATGTTCCTGCTGTACCGCCGCCACTCCATCCCGTTGCAGTACAGTCCGCAACACAGAATTATTTGTTGCCCATTCATGCAAATGTAGATAGGCGTCATTCATAATTTCTCGGACTACGCCATAGGTATCAATCAGGAAATCTTCATCATTACCTGTACCCAGTAAATTGTCGATGTATAGCCCTGACCGAATCTGATGAATAACCTGCGGATATGCACTGACATTCGACAAATGTTTTAAAATGGTGGCGTTTAAAAGAAATTGGGAACACGTCGCGCCAAATAAAACTGCCCGGAACCGGTAACAAATTAGGGGGGAATCTAGCTGCCTTGGAAATTTAGGCCACATAAACCGCGTATAGTCCTGGTCGTCTTCATGGAGTCTTAACATCAGAAATGCCTTCTCAATATCAGACACCCAGGCATACTTATTGAGTCTAAACCGGAGCAAAACCTGCGCTAAGTCTGGCACCAGTGAAGGTACAGTATGCAGGCAGTCATTAAGACTAGGCTGACGATCACTCATCCTGGCGGAACAGTCGAAGACGATACGCACTGGCGTAGTTTTGCTCTCCTTGACTACGCCATGATGAGCCAAGTAATGTCCGATATCTGATTTATCAAAAGGCACCTCTTCTCTAAAACCCCGGGACACCTGCTCCTTTATGACTTTTGAGTATTCCTCGCAAAAGTCAGGCTCTTTGATGAATCTTCTCTGAAGACCCCAAAGATGGCCTATGGCCAAACCCTTGTTAGTTGGCAGCTGATCCTTGGAATTGTTCCAGGGCAGTCTCACTTTATACTGCTGGCTGTCGGGATCGTAGGTAACGGTATCCTCATACGACGATAGTGCTTGACGCTCAACCTGTGAGTATTCCTTAGGGGTTATCCCGATATGATCTAATTCCCACAAAACGTTTAAGTTATTTTTGCATGGTGGAATATTACCAGTGGACATGTATTCGTCCATTGGGTTTACTGCTACTTTCAATACAGTAATTACTTCTGTGCTGGAGCTGGTAGGTTGTGCCACATATGAACCACTTATGGCGTACGGTATATATATGTATAACCACCTAATCTAACTATCTATGTATACAGTAACTCTATATACAGTATACTATCTATATACTACTATATATAACTGGTGTGCATGATAACAGTGGTAGGTATTGTTTTGATGTGTTTTCTTGGTGTGTGTGGGTGTTCTGCCATGTAGTGTATTGGGTGGTGTTGGTTTGTGGAGGCTGCAGCGAGAATGTGTGTGCCTCTCAACAAGATGATCCTTGATTTTGAGGACTTTGGTATCCTGGTGTAGGTGGTCTGTAGGCGTGGTGGCTTTGGAGCCAGTGATTATTTTGTGGGTTTTGTTCTTTATAGTCTGTAGGGTGTGTTGATGTGTTTCAGTGAGGTTAGAAGCCCAAGCAGAGCTAGCATATTCTATCACTGAACTATTATATTGTTTGTATTCTGTGGCGGTAGTTTCTTTATGTACGGATGTTGTACGGGCTAGTGACTTGAGGGCGTTTACTTCAACTATCTTCTGCATATCCATAATCAATTATTGCTGATAATGCCATTTAAATTGTCAAAGAAAAGCATGCACATGCAGCCACTCATAGAAATGTGTGAACCTGAACTGTATCCATTAGTTAGTTAGTTAAAATAGGACTTCAGAGGCTATCAACCCTTCTGGATTATTAATTAAGCCAGCACATTGTAAGTCAAGAATAGCGTCAGGCCTGGAGCACCTTTTTGAGAACTCCAGTCCCTCCTTGCCTGAATTAATTCGTCTGGTTAACTAGTTACCTAATATTTAGCTTTCGCAGGTTCGTTTATGCAGTTCGACGTTTCACATCAGGCCCGGATATTTGTCTTAGAGTGTACAGTCAAGAGCATGAATGGCGACGCACCCATATGAACCAGTACCGAACACAAACGAGACAATACAATACATTATCATAGCCCAGATGCTTCAGAGCTTGGCTTAAAGGGAAGCTTAAAATTACACCCCGTAACCCTCTTTCAAGATAAATTTGTACATTTTTCGGTAGAAAAATGTCCTGGCCGAAGGCCGGTTCCTCTTAAAAATTACAGGCTCGCTATCGCTCGCCAGGAAAAAATCGACACCTAAATGTCACGAAAGGTCTTCAAATCGACAGAAATGAGGCGAAAGTTCTTAAAATCGTTAAACTAATGGGGCGAATGTCTTAAAATGTCAAAAGGAATGGGGCTAAACATGTGATAAAAAACAAAATTATACAAACAATATAGTGAACATTAACTATAGTCTGTTCGTTCTAGGTTGGGCAGAAATCGTAACCTCTAACTTCTGTAACTCAAAAAGGACTAGAGTAATCGAGCTAATTTTTCTACCAAATAGGAAGACTTGGCTAGGGAATAGGTGTGGAAAATTACCCCTCATTTGCTCTAGCCCTTTTTGAGTTACAGAGGTTAAAGTTTACGATTTCTGCCCAGCCTAGAATGAACGGACTATAGTGAATTCTTGTAATTTGATCGTTGTGTCTCAAGCGGTTTATCAAAATGATTCGCCACCGTATCATAATAATTGACCACTTGCGAGTTTCGTTCTATAAGGAAGTTGGAGTAGTAGACATCGATATTTAGCAGATGTACCCGCTAATATACGGTTGTAGTACATTTACTTATACATAAACACAAATTCATCATACCTTCTACCCATCAGAAACCTAGATTATTATTGCATATCCGTTTAATATTGATGTTTACAGCTCCAACTTCCTTGTAGCCTGAAACTTGCATGTGGTCAAATTACCCCTTCAGCACCAAGACGTCTTTATACCTTTCATTCTGGCTAAAGTTAGATGATTATATGCAATTTCAGAAGGACCTATGTTATTTAGATGGTGAGATGGTATTTACCCCTTTGAAACCTAGAGGTAGATTATAAACTAAAGAAGATCGTCTAATGGTAACCAGAATATGAATAAAATTAAGTCATGGTGGTGAAGGGGTTAATCATCTGACCACGACAGTACACTCCAGGACACAAATCCTGGCTCAATATGAACCCTCGAACACCATAAATGAAGCTCCGAAATACAAAGGTTTGGTCAAGAATTCATGAGAAAATTCGATTGATTTTGGAATGGTTTCGAAAACTTCACCTTTTCAAGATTCGATTACGATTTTGTTGTACTTTCTGGCAACTATTAGACGGTTTTATTCAGATTAGGAAGAGTATATGGAAGTCCGAGGGTTAATTGAGATAGTATTTACCCTTTTAATTCCCACAGATCCTTCTTAAGTTATATAACATCGTTTAAAACTGACAAAATGCTTCATGAACCTCAAAGGGTTAAGGCCACGATTTATGTTTCAGAGCGCACAGTCCGAATCCCTTAAAGTAAGCCCCCCCTCGACTCAAGAATGGCAGGTAGGCCTAAACGTGGCAACGCTCAAACAAACACACTCTTTTTTGAGTTAGCACAAGTAAATATGTGCCAAAAAACGCTAAAAACAATGCCACAATCTCTATAATTTCGCTCTACAATGGTTTAATCTCCAGAACATCGCTAGAATTCATGTCGCTAGATATATACAGTATATGTGTCGCTAGATCGAAGTAAATACCTCTAGACCTAGCGGGAAAGTAGCAACATTGGCAACACTGGCACAGGTGGCTCGAACAGAAAAATTAACCCTCTGTGGTTTGATGTATGAACGTTACTTTTTGCTTTCCATTGCAATCACAATTCTTTAAAGGTTAGACAATGAAAATATTATTGCGCAATTATTTGCGTGTAAACAATAATACACAAATATATCTTACAGCTGTAAAGCTTGAATGACATACGAAATAATTAAAAAGAAATCTTCAGTGTCCAAAGCCCAGTTAAAAGCCGAATTAACTGTTTAGACAATATTACTTATATTTACAAGACACTATTCCTTACCGAAGCATGAATGGACTTGGTTTCTCGAAAAGGGGCTCCAGTCCTGAAAATGTACTTGACTTACAGTGTGCTGACTTAATAATATATTAATATACAGTATATGCAATCCTTGTTACCATTAAAATATGCATAACTTGAAGAAATTTGCATCCTGCGAAAATATGCAACAGTTTTGCAGTCAACCACAAAAGGTTCATGGCTGTTCGAGCCTCTCCTGTTTCATTTGAGCGGAGTGTGTTCGTTTGTGCGTTCCCAAGTTTACCGACGGTGAGAAAGACCGTAGTGATTTTATGTCTAGCATCGAGAAGGGCTTACATTTAAGGATTGTGGCTGTAGAGTACATTAGGTGGGTCGGTTTCGTGATGGAAATTCCCAAACAAGGTACTGGCATTCTCGAAAAGGCTTCCAGTCCTGATGTTATTCTTGATGTTATGTATACTGGCTTAACCCTTCCTCCCCGGGTGTCAGTGTGGCAGGACACCACGAAATAAGGGCAGGTGCCCGGGTGTCCTGTTACTAGGCAGTAAGCTTTCAAGCCTATTCAGCTTGGTCTGAACGCCGTGCGTCCGACGCATGTAAACAAAGCCGATCGTTGCGTCACCGCACCTCCGAAAACAATAAGGAGACGTCGGATCAATGTTATTGTTGTGACGTCAGACGAAATTAGTGTCTGAAAAGCTCCGATATTGTCAACATCGCGGCAAAATTCGCTCCACGGAAATCGTCATCACAACTGAACCAGTTGACTTAGAGAGCTCTACTCAACGCCAGTCTACAGATTGGAAACCGCACTACGTTTATAGATGAGTGGAAAATTTCTAGCAGTTAAACTAAACAAAAATACGGTAGCCTAGGCCTAGACGTTTTTCGGCCAGATCGCCCGGGTAGCCCAAACTGTCCTTCGGAGATACAGCCCGGGCCAGGAGGGTTAAGGGGAGACTGACTGTTTGTTTGGTCTATTAATTCATTTCTTCATATATTTTTTTTTTTTCCTCCCTAGACCTCCATCAAGCTTAAAAAAACAAAAAAAATAGACCCCCTTCAAGAAAAATGTGTACATGTTTCGGTAGAAAAATTTCCCGGACGAAGGCCGGTTCCTATTAAAATTGCAGGCTCGCTTTCGCTCGCCAGGAAATAATCGACACCTAAATGGCACGAAATGTCTGATAATTGACAACGAAACGGGGCGAAAGGTGTTAAAATCGCCAAACTAATGAGCCGAACCTCTTATAATCTCAAATTTAGTGGGGCTAAACATTAGGGAGAAGGGGGTCCAGAAAAACGGTCTGCCTCCCCTTAATAATCCAATAGTGTTGATAGCCTCTGAAGTCCTATTTTAGCTAACATTCAAATGTTGAAGAACTTCCGACATTATTATTGACTCACGGTATTCTCGACCCAAGAGTGTTTACAATGATCAATTGCAACAAGCAACCAATTGTCCATTTGCGATTTTCAGACTTTAAGGAAGTCGGAGCTGTAGTCATCGAAATATAACAGAATTGCCATCGAAAATATGGTTGTAGTGCATTTATAAGCACAGAACATTAAATTCAAAATTATTTTTATCTAGCAGAATCTACAAATTCCTTATAGCCTGAAACTCGCAAGTGGTCAGTTGTATCCCATGGTGTCAAACAGGAAAATTGTTTCACTAGAATAAATAAAAGAAGGAATACAGGAAAATATACAGGAAATTAAATTACTTTGACCAGTTCCCCATTACCAAAGACATAATAAGTGGTGCAAATAAAACTAGATAATAATAGCCTAATCATGACAAAACAAAATGTGACCGTGTTATGACAGTTTATGATTAGGGTTGCGTTTGTCAACCTGTGTCATCCATTACACGGTACCAAACGGGAGAACTACCAAGCCTCACAGGTAAGTGGCAAACCTCTTATTTGTCTTATTGAAGTGGTAGTGCTTCAACTTGGGGCCAATAGGGGGCTGTTTATGGGTAATATCCTGAATATTATTCCTAGGGGGTAGAGGAGAAACGGATATAAAGTAAATGTTCAGACCTGGAAAGATGAAATGGCCTAGGCTATAAATATGATACCGGTCGGCGTTGGACTTACGTGTTAAATTGTATATGTAGGCTATCTGTGGTAGTCCCAGTGATATCTATGAAGTACTTCTAGTATTAAAGGAACTTAGCTGTGATGCAAAGAGTGTAGGTTAGGTGATGGACATGTCGGTAGGTGTAGATCAGTGAAGTTCTGTTGTTATGTGGCAGCAACTGGTGGTTTGTTGTGAGCGGGACGAAGTCTCTGTGAAGTGTACTGAGAATAATTATTATGTTCTATCCAACAACCAACTCTACTCCTAAAATCGATTAATGAAATATTACAAACACATGTGGCAGTCCGTGGATTCGAACCCAGGACACTCACACCGAATATCAACACCTTATGTATTACACCACGAAGGCAGTTAAAGAATGGTGGACACTGCCTATGATTTATTATGCAACTTCGAATCCTGCATATCAATCTAAGCATGTACACACATCCCAACTGCAACTCACGTAGGCTATGCATATGTGAATGGAAAGAGCAATTAATGGGGCCTTAACCACTAGGGAAGGCCTCTCGATAAATTACTCCTGAACCAATATCAATTAGGTTGGTTGTTGGAAGGAACATAATAATTATGGGTAAGATTTTACGGTTTGACAGTTACAAGCCCCATCGATGTTTGTGTAGCCTATAGGTATGTTATATAATAGTCTTCAGTCCTGTATATGTCCTTCCCATCGCAAATGTATTTTAAGAGAGATATAGGGTAAAACACAGTCTTGTCTGCATAATGACAAGTCCTGTTTTATAGGATTTCTGCTTTATAGATTTTTTGTTCCCTCCTACCTTACTCGGGGGACCTTACAGTTGCGCGATCCAGTGCTGCTTTGGTAATTGCGTACATTTTAGGTTAGTTTCTATCCACGTATTACTTTTAGGTTAGGTTAGGGTAGGTTTCTTATAGTAGCCTATAGGTATGTTATATAATAGTCTTCAGTCCTATTATGTCCTTCTCTTCGCAAATGTATTTTAAGAGAGATATAGGGTAAAACACAGTCTTGTCTGCATAATGACAAGTCCTGTTTTACGGGATTTCTGCTTTACTGTAGGTTAGGTTAGGTTACCCAACTTTTTTTCCCCAATTTTGGGGTTTTTGTACTCTGAAAAATACCCAAATCCGAGCCAACTTTTGCCAAACTTGGCTCGGATTTTCACATTTTAACGTTTTCTTACTTTTCTATATTATATTTTCAGAGTTCTTCCCATATTACCCCTATTTTTCCCCTTTTACCCCGCAATTTCCCTGATCTTCATAGCCCTCCCCACTAGTGGGGGCCGTGTTTTTAGATTGTTGGATAATGGGTAAATACTCATTTGCGACAGTCCTTGGTATAAAACAACACTGTATATCAAAGAAAAAATGCAAAAAACAAACTAACGCACGCTAAAACTCGTGACTGTCACACCGTATCAATTTACCTTATTATGTTCTATCCAACAACCAACTCTACTCCTAAAATCGATTAATGAAATATTACAAACACATGTGGCAGTCCGTGGATTCGAACCCAGGACACTCACACCGAATATCAACACCTTATGCATTACACCACGAAGGCAGTTAAAGAATGGTGGACACTGCCTATGATTTATTATACAACTTCGAATCCTGCATATCAATCTAAGCATGTACACACATCCCAACTGCAACTCACGTAGGCTATGCATATGTGAATGGAAAGAGCAATTAATGGGGCCTTAACCACTAGGGAAGGCCTCTCGATAAATTACTCCTGAACCAATATCAATTATGTTCTATCCAACAACCAACTCTACTCCTAAAATCGATTAATGAAATATTACAAACACATGTGGCAGTCCGTGGATTCGAACCCAGGACACTCACACCGAATATCAACACCTTATGCATTACACCACGAAGGCAGTTAAAGAATGGTGGACACTGCCTACGATTTATTATGCAACTTCGAATCCTGCATATCAATCTAAGCATGTACACACATCCCAACTGCAACTCACGTAGGCTATGCATATGTGATTCCCTCTTATCGTAACAATATAAGTATATTTAAAGGGTTGGTAATTGTTTAGTGTATGGCCTCCTCCTAAAGAAAATGGATTTTTGAGCACAGACTGAACCAAATGTTCACTACTGTATTTACATAGCTGGTCATTAACCTAACCTAAGGTAACCTGGGCATCCTGGGGGCTGCTGCCCCCAGACCCCCGCTGGTCTTGGGTTGAAAAGTGATAAAAAACATATCTCTTACCTCATTATTCAAAGTTTTGTATTTGGTTTAATATACACTTCCCAGGTCATTTGAACAGTTCTATTGCTTCTATATATCATATAATACACCATAGAATACGTTTTTAATAACTAGAAAAAGAGGACTTCGATTAAACAATTACGAAAGGGTTCTATATCGCCCCCCGTGATTAAATAATAAGGGAAAATAAACTAAGATATAATTGGTGCAACCACAGTAATACTTATCCACAAAGATAAATAAAGTAATGCGTATAAACAAAAAGGAACCAGCTGTCGTGAACCCAGGAAATTCAAACTACGGTATATATACCAGCTAGGATTCACGACAGGTAATATGATATGCGGGGATTTAAAGGTTAACCCCTGCTGTACCGGGGACGTCTTATGAATTATATTCTAGCTTTTGAATTATCAATAAGATAATCTTCAGGGACACTACATCCGCCTTATTAGAAACAATTTATGAGGGAAAATAGGGACCAATAGACTCGCCATATTTTTCTCCATATAGAAACAATTTATTAGGGAAAATAGGGACCAATAGACTCGCCATACTTTTTCTCCATATAGTCCGCATGGAGGATTTTCGTTATCGACAAATTGAAAAATACCCACTTCACAGACAAATACACCAAAAATCTAAGGCAAAGATGTCAAACAGCGGGGGTGTGGGGGCAGTAGCCCCAACCCATAAAACTAGGATAGGTTAGGTAAGGTTGTTAAGTTAGGCTAATGTCCTTTCAAAGGGGTATAGGGTAGTAAACACTAGGATAGCCTATACTCAGTCAGAGGTAAGAAGAAGAAGAAGAAGAGTCCTGCTGTAGTCTCCTTGAATGTTACCGATTGTTTTATTACCGGCAGTGGGACACAATAATAGGTTGAGGTGAGGGGGACAACCCCCCCCCCCCCACCTCCCTCCCCCACATGACTTATTGTCATCATCATATACTGTATATTACCAGCACGGGGCAATTATCAGCTGGCCGTGGGATAATTTCGTAAAAAAGAGCAGGCATATTAGACGCGAAGTAACTGTGACTTATGTAAACAAGGCGACACACAACCCTTACCTATAATTATATTTTCACTCTCAGCCAAGATTCGAACCACTGGCAGTCAGGACGAGAGTCTATGCTTTAATCAACTATACCACGGAGTGATAAAGAATATTTAACCATTACAAATTTACTGTATATATAGGAGATGGAGACATCCTACCTGGATACATTTTTCTATTCCATACAGAGTCGTTGGACCATATTCCAGTTGATAAAAGGATGGACTCTCGTCCTGACTACAGTATACGTGGTTCAAATCCAGGCTGAGATATACCTAATATTCATGTAACTCTCGTGCTTGGCTGGTGGAGAATTAAAGAAGGTAAATATCCTGTTTAACACCGGGGACGATTTTCAAAAGTATTGTTTGTGTTTTCCTTGTTTGTTTTTGTTTTTTTAAGTTTTATTTTATGAACCCCGTCGGGAATTGCAAAACAAACATTATCCATCAATCTTAAGACACCAAAGCAACAAAACATATTCGCTCTCTCGCGATCACATTTCCGGCAATTTTGACTGCCTTGGGATACAAAAATAAGTTGAAGGGGGCTTTGCCCCCCCCTCATCCCCCCATAACATATTGTCATACTCACAGAAGACTCCTGGAAGAGGCTATCAAGCCTGTATCTCCAGCTCTGGATCACTACTGTCTCCGGGTCTTATGGTCGGTTCCACGTCATCTCAACCAGTAGACCATTTCAACCAGTAGCTCTCAACCAGAGCCAAATTAACCCAGACCAACCAAACCAGTGCCAAAATATAGTACTAACCTAACCTAACCTACCCGTATTGGTTGATTTGGTACTGGTTGAGAGCTACTGGTTGAAATGGTCTACTGGTTGAGTTGACCGGTCACCCTTATGGTCGGGTGGGCATTATTACATTGCCTGTAACAGTAGCCTATTGGTTCCGAATAATTACATTTCTGTTTCTGATGCTTCAAGGCTTCGTCTAATTTCTTTTAAAAATCCATCACTGTCCTAGCATTCACAACCGACTCGGGGAGATTGTTCCACTTGTCTACAATCCGATTACAGAACGAGTACTTTCTAACATCAAGCCTTGGCCGTTGTTTGTAGAGCCTGTAGTTGTGACCTCTTGTTACTGAGTCTGTTAACTCAATCAGGAGTCCCTCGCATACTTCCTCATCGTATATCCCTCTTACCACCTTGAACATTTCTATCATATCCCCTCTTGATCTTCTGTAAGCTAGAGTTGGAAGGTCTAACTTCTTAAGTTGTTCCAGGTATGGCAAGTCCCTCAAGGTTGGCACCAACTTGGTAGCTCTTCTCTGCACCGCCTCCACTGCCTCGATGTCCTGCTTCCTGAATGGGCTCCATGCCTGGTTTGCATATTAGAGGTGTGGATGGACGAGTGCCACAAATAGTGCCTTGAAAATAGTCTCATCCAATGCTGTGAAGGTTCTCCTGATTATTCCCACTATCCTGTTACTCTTATTTATCTTGTCTGCCATAATGATCCTTGAACTTCAACTCGCTGTCTATCAGGATTCCCAGGTCCTTTTCCATCTCCACATTATTTAATTCCTCATTCATATTATACCTAAACTTTTCTACATTTGATTTTCCAATTCTCATATAATTACACTTCCCTGGATGGAATTTCAATAACCACTTCAATAACCATCATATATATTGCCAGCAGGGGGCAAACAACAGAATAAAACAAAAACAAAAGCGAAACCGCGAGCGTACAACCTATGTAAATATGACGACCGTAGCCCGGATACTACATCCTTAGATTTTGTGTTAGTGATTTAGGGCGTATATTATAATGAATTACCGAAGGTTTGGACATATATGCCAATGAAGTACATGATATAACTAACAGATAAGTCTAAATAATATATCGATGGTTTCGACCCGGTGTTAAACTAAAATATATTCAACCTGAGATGCATGGGAATAGTGGTAAAGGTAAAGATCTTGATGTAATTCTTCAGCATGACACTTAAAGCTTTAGTGAATAAAAACCCATTCTATGTTGAATTTTATGATATTTAGAACCTCCAGGACTGTTACATTTTCACCGGAAATGTATATTTCACCGTATACTGTACAATATTTCAAGTAGCACGCACCATCAGTGTGTCAGCGGTCTTTTGTTTACATTGTAGCTAGGGAGCGGCCCTTACCTCTTCAAAGGGTGGGTAGAATGCGTATTTCCTTATTGGGCCTATAGGTGGCACAGGTGGAAGTCTTCGTTCATTGTATTTCCTTATTGGGCCTATAGGTGGCACAGGTGGAAGTCTTCGTTCATTGTATTTCCTTATTGGGCCTATAGGTGGCACAGGTGGAAGTCTTCGTTCATTGTATTTCCTTATTGGGCCTATAGGTGGCACAGGTGGAAGTCTTCGTTCATTTTTAGGCCTACCTTATACAGCAGAGGGCCGGTGGTAAGTTTGAAATTTTCAATTAGTTATCTAGTTATTTCGGTAAGTTCCTGTGAAGCAGGGAGAACCCTCTCAATGGAGTTAGAGTTGTTTACCATACCCCTTTAACCTAGAATCTTAACCCTCTCCGACATATGACGCGATTTTGAGCCTATTGGGGATACTTTAAAACCTTTGTTACCATCAGGGGTATTTAGAAACCTTTAGTTTAGTTACTTCAACCTCTACAGTTGTCTTTGAGTTAGCTGTGGGCAGAAAACTAATTTTGGAGAGGTAATTATAAGAGTGAGAGAACTCTATTTCTTATTGCTAATCTGGCAACCTCTGCGTCATATGAGCGTGAAAGGGTTAAGACACGTACCCTGAAAGTGGGCAGGGCTTTGAAGAAGAGGGAAATTATGGGGTAAAAGGTATATGGGGTAAAGGTATAATGGGGGGTTAAAACACGGCGATGAACTATATAATATAGCCATGTTGACACAGGCCAGATGTCGTGTATCCTTGTTTATGATTGGTTAACTATTGTGACACCATCAGCCATGGCAGCCCTTAGCATGGCAGTGATGCCGCAATTACATCTGCTTATTTCAAGACCCGCTTTTTTTTACACCCGCTAAATCTTACACCAACGATGTATAATTATTACACAATGTGTATTATAATGTTATTAGTACATTGTATAATTCGCATGTTGTTATACGAGTGATTTCTATTTATCCACATTTAATATTCTATTGTCTTAATTTCACTCCAACACCAAACACCTCCCAAAGAAATTAATGAAAGCATTTGATCCACCGGGATTCGAACCTGGGTTACCACACGCAGTTTTAACCCGGGAAAGGCAGGCGTCCTCATAAGAGGTTTTGGTGGTGGAAGGGGAAGGTCCTCATAAGATCTAAGGCCGAAAAAAATACTTTTAAAACACCCCAGTAGCACTCAAAACAAAGCAATATATGATTAGGCAAGATAATTCCCCTCCTTTACTTGCTATCATTCCTACATATGTGTCCCCCGCTCCCTTCCCCTCCTGCCCCCCCTTTTCCCCCCTCCTCAATTGTCACCTGCTTTTTTCTTCCTCGTATTCCCCCTTTTATCAAGTAATTTTCGGAGTTAATTTTCTTCCTGCGGTCTCTATAGCATAAGCAAGGCATCTAGAGATCCTTGCAACAGAGAGACTATTATACTTAGAGCTGTCAGTGTCGCTTGAGAACTCGGGAGGTGAGGATATATGCCGCCGGGGCTCTCCCCTCATGAATGGACCGGTCAGCAATAATAAGCTTTTTTCACCCCCCAATACTATTCCCACTTATTTTATTGCTCTTAAATGTTAATATCTTCATATTAAACGTAAAATAGGCGCATATTAATAAGTAATAATGATATTTATGGTATAATGACGATTGTCGTCGGGAATGAATAGCGGCTCGCTTGGTGTAGTGACTAGCGTCTCGGACTTCCACCCAGAAGGCCCGGGTTCGCGCCCACGCTCGGCGCATTAAAGATTTTTCACAAGCACTGAGTCGTTACCATCCCTCATGAGCAAAGGGATGGGGTAGTAGTACAGGACCCCAATGGAAATACGCCTAATCGGCCTTATTGAGCTATCCTTAGCTAGCTTAGCATGCGCTAGCTTTAAGAACTATTATTATTATTAATAAAAATACCTCCGCATGGCGGGACATTTCAAACACCATAGTTAAGCCTTTGCCGGGTTAAACCCAAACCATTACACCATCAAGACAGTCACTATCATGCAATACGATAGTTAGGCTATAGGTTAAAGGTCGTTTCTATTATTAAGGGATAAAAAGTAAGATCGTGATTGTTGTATTTTAAGGACTATGAATTCAGTTATGAAAGGCCGGGTATTCTGCAGAACAACAACTCCTCGATTACGGGATTCCTGTCTTATGGAATTATTATTGTGTGCTCTTATCTTATTCAGGGGACCTTACTAATGCGCGGATAAGTGCTACTTTTCTTATATTGTCAATTTGATTTTCACCCCCCTATATTTGTGTACAGCCAGTCCAGGGTAATTTGTTCACATTCTAGCCTCCTTGGAGGCTCCTCCCCGATGTTCAGTATCCAATCACAGTGGAGCTTCATCTACAGTACAAGACGTCAGTACATTTGTATTGGTACTTTCCTGTTATCGACAGCCACAGCTGAAGATTGAAGAGTAAACACCGTAGACTTCATCAACTTTTCTTTCGGCGCCCGTCTACCTTTTATTGGTTTAACCCTCTCAAGACCATATGATGCAGAGGTTGCCAGATTAGCAATAAGAAATAGAGTTCTCTAACTCTTATAATTACCTCTCCAAAAATAGTTTTCTGCCCACAGCTAACTCAAAGACAACTGCAGAGGTTAAAGTAACTAAACTAATGGTTTCTAAATACCCCTGATGGTAATAAAGGCTTTAAAGTATCCCTAATAGGCTCAAAATCGCGTCAAGAACGTGAGAGGGTTAATACCCAACCAGTGGGGGTGTGGGGACAGCAGCCCCCATCCATAATACTAGGATAGGTTTGGTAAGTTTGTTAGGATAGGCTAATGTCTTTTCAAAGTTGTTTAAATCGAGCAAACCTTTTATTCCCAAACTCTCCCGTAGATTGTTGGAGTATCGGAATTACATTTAACAATGCAAATGCTAATAAAAAAATGTTTTCCACACTTTCTAACAATAAAATACACACTTACAAACCATTACAATATAAAAATAAAAAATAAACAAATAAAATAACTTGGAGTTGTTTTGCAGAATTGCCGAAAGGCTTATTATGCTGCTATATAATATTAATATGGTCTTTCACAGTATATATGAATATTATCAAATGTATTATTGCATTAAATCATCGTATCAGCAAATCCGATGCGGTACGATATTTTACTTAGCTCCCGGCAGCAAGCTACCAGGCTGGCGTACCGAGAGACAGCCTGCAGAGCGTTCAAAAACATCACCCAGTTAATATCTTTTCCGTTAGTCGTGTTATAGTGCCTTCAGATACGTAAATGGCCTCAATTTACTTCACATCATCATCATAGAAGTTCTCACCCACGCTGGATAGACAGACAAGCCATTTTTTCTTAAACTCGTAATCATTTAACATAATCATGCCGGTTTATTTTCTTGTGCCGCCAACGTATCTATTCCTACCAACCGCCATCTTTACCGGCTCCATTCTCACCCATATCGCTGTGTGAATGCATTGGTAAATTAATTCCCGGTAATAATTATCCTGATCTTCATTGTAATCATCTTTTATGTGTTTGACCTTTAGATCTAATTTAGTCTAGTCTAAATAAATTAACTTTACTAGTCATTCAATCACATTGGTGCCCTAGACCCGGGAATGACTTGCTTATCAGGAATACTACAGCAAAGCTCAGTTTAACCCTCTCCGACATATGACGCGATTTTGAGTCTATTAGGGATACTTTGAAGCCTTTGATACCATCAGGGGTATTTAGAAACCTTTAGTTTAGTTACTTCAACCTCTGCAGTTGTCTTTGAGTTAGCTGTGGGCAGAAAACTAATTTTGGAGAGGTAATTATAAGAGTGAGAGAACTCTATTATGGCCACCGTTCGAAGAAAACGCCAACGAACACAAAAGAATGTGGGGGACTCCTCTATGCCCCTAAACCAACGACGCCATATTGACCCACACACTTCCCCCACCGATTACGGTCCCTGCAACAACTCCAGTAACACCCTACTCCGTCCACAGTACCTGCATAGGGGCGTTCACCAGCAGGAACAACCAAACCCCGGTTGACTCACCAAAGTCAACCCAAAAACAATGAAAGAAAGGTTTACACGTGGACACACCCGCCATTCCCGCTTCAACAAGTCCCACAAAGTTCGCAGCTCCTACACAACGCCATACCACGCCCAACTTCAACCACAATACCAGCTCGGAAGCGTGCATCGGCAAAGAATCACCAAAACATGCTCCACTACCGGAATCCACTAAAAACCAGTGCGGGAAACAGGACCAAGAACCCAGGAAAATGCTCACCACAACAAACCTTCATATCAACCAATTTCCTTGTGTTACGACTGGCACTACGAAATAAACAAGGGCACTCAATATTGGACTAGATGATAGGCTATATCTGCAACAACGGTACGCTAATTCCAAACCCTCGAACCATTACGCCGGTGAACAAAACACTTAAAACCCTCCAGAGTTAATCTACTGGATAACGGGGTATCAATTAACTGGGTTTTAGTGCACTTCTACAAAGGCTTACCGATGACGGCAAAGCCTACTCGCAACAGGAGTACTTTACGTTAATAAAATGTTCTTAAGTAATAACAATGCTTGAATAAACTATGATAAGATTTAATAAAGGAGTATATGCTTACGTTAACTTTAGTGTGAGTCTGTACTCAACACTAAACTCTACAATGCTCTATGAAAACACTGGAAGTCTAGTCCTACAGCAATCGGATAAAGAATCTTCTGAAAACGTCTGATGCTCTAAGATGCTCGTTAATATAGAACAGAAATAATGCAGGGGCAGGACACCAAAGTGTGTATCTTAAATACACCAATAAGTAGGATACATATATACAAGGGAGTGCAACAACTCTGTGACAGCCCTAATAATCGCCACTCAAAACAGTACTTCCTTAGCCAACGTAACAGCCAAACTGGGTTGTGCACTATGCATCAACCTAGGCTAAAATAAGGCGTGAATAATTCCTAAAGCATACACAATTAAAGTTAATAAACACAATGTTGTCTTTCTCACTAATAAAGTCTAGCAGTGGCATAAAAAGGTACTAAGAAACTAGGCAGAGCGCAAGCATGCTCGTAGCCTACTGCCTCCCCTTGAACAGATTTCCCTTATGTTACGTTAAGTGACTTGGAGGCTCTCTTGGTAACTCCAGATCTGAAGTATCTGGTCTTACCCTGGCGCTCCACAAAGGTCAACAAAATGAGGTAGCAAGTATGCAGGTGAGATTAGGCAAGAGCTCTTCACTTGTATACTGCTACACTCGCAAAGGAAAATATGCACAAGGGTTACAGGCTAGCTAGCTTCGTCAATGTTGTACAGGCTCTGACTTGCCACATACATAACTCAGACAACGACCAAAGATACCTTCCACTGTCTAGCATTAAGTAATAAGAGAGAACAGCTCAATAATTAGGAGCACCCCAACACTATGGTACCATTTGACTATGACTCTAATAATCCCTAAAACTAGTGCATACATATATGGAGAGCTGGTGCTGGTAATACGACTGGCCGACTATGGAAGCCGTATGCAGAACCAGAAGGGATAAGTAATTGAATAAAGAGAGAAGTATGAAACCGAAGAAGTTCAGAGAGAGAGATAGTAGTATAGAGGGTTATATGGGAGACAGGTTGCAAGGGACATGTAGGACCTAGCACACCAAGCCTAGCTCTGCAGGAGACCCAAGGATAGGAGCCCGCACCACCGTCCCAGGACCGCGGCCGCCAATCACAGACGACTACGTCATGAAGAGCAAGCATTCTATGACGTCGACAGGGCCGCCGGCCAATCACGGGCGTGGGAAACTCCTCGGAGCGCGGGAGGCAAACGTACATACACACGCACAAACTACCACCACGCTGCCTACCCCGCTCTCTCTCTCCTTAACTTCACACCATGCATCTTATATTCTAGCAATGATATATAATACTTCTAAGTGTCACAGACAAGAATAAAGATCACCACTGATCTGTCTGTGACAACATGTACTCTATGAAAGAAAGAACATCGTTCTACGATTATTGTAGCCCATATCACTGCCCTGGCGAGCGCTAGCGAGTCACGAGCGCATTTTGGCAAGCTGGCCAGCGTAACACTTGCCTACCAACCCCCAACCAAATTTCACAAGATGCAAGACTGGTCAACCCACCAACATCATCAGGTGCAACAGACGTAACTACCTTAACTCATAAACTGCGAAGCTATGGTAGTTCAAACCCTCCCGCCAAGTGAAGGTATTTGGTTCTATTCTGGCAAACATCGTCATAGTACCATATAATACTGTATATAATTATTACTTATCCATATGCGCCTATTTTGCTTTTATTATGAACATGTGAACATTTAAAAGCAATACAATAAGTGAGAATAGCATTTGGGGAGGGAAAAAAACGTAATATTGCCGCAAGGTCGTATCATGAGGAAAGACATGAATTTTGACAGTTGTTTTTGTTATGCCCTGTTTTTCTACAGGTTTAACTTGGGTAATGTGAGTTCTAAATTGACTGGGTATATAAGGCTGCATGCACAATACAAGATATGAGGAATAGAGAACACAAAGAAACACATGGTAGCAAGTTACATGATCACGTTTATTGATATACCACTGCAGAATACTTGTGTAAGACAATATAATAGAATTGAACAACACTAGCATAAGTGGATCTGGATGGAGCCTAGTCTCCCACTTCCAACGTTCAGGTATTAATCTTCTGATCACTGGCTTTGATTTCACAGGTTTATATACCGAAGACCATCAATGTTACTTATAGATTCATATTCACTGTTAGATTTATTACTGGTAGCTCTGGTGCACAAGTAGTAGTTCACAGACTAGATTAGACACGCGTATTTTAGAGCACGGGAATTCTAGTAACCTCAGGGGGTACTGATCTAAGTTTTATATCCTTGTCTCAGAAATACATAGAACGCAAATCAGTGGGCGAACGTTAGATATCACTAGAGTTTTAATATCTGAATAAGGTAGTTACGAGTCAAGGTCGCCTGTTAATTAAAGAGCACTGATCGCTTAGTACGTCCCAAATGGAATGGTTAAGTATGAGTTACACTGGGCAAGGTCTTAGCCACTTCGTAGAAATATTAATTAGTGAATCTCTAAACAGCACAGTAATATGTAGTACTGCTAAAGGGAATCTTGGGTAGTATCTGATGGGTCTGGTCCTGGTTATCTTGCGTCGACAGTGCTACAAATTATTAAAGTTTTGGATCAATTGACGGGAGCACTAGACGAAGGATATGCTATACATGTGGCTTATTGCGACTTCATGAAAGCCTTTGATAAGGTCCCACATGAAAGCTTGTTAAGCAAGATATCATATAACATTGGAGATGACTATGTAGGGTGGATACAAGAGTTTCTATGGAATAGAAAACAGAGGGTGGTAGTGAATGGAGAGAACTCAGCATTTTTTTATGTTTTTATATATTCCAACTACTCCCTCTCGGGCATAGGCTGAGAGCCTGCACACTCAACTGCTGAACACGGTGAGGCCCGTGAGGTCTTGTTCCAGTCTAGGGAGTGAGACATGTGAAGCACCCCGGCTCGAAGCAAGCCCATCTCTGAAGTAACAATGGGGGTATTTTTTTGTTTTTGGCATTTCGGTGTGCTGTGGCAATGCACTGAAACTAGGTACAGCACAAATGCCATCCCAATAATATCTTCCCATTGACATATTGGGATTCGAACCCGGGTCCATTGGATTACCAGTCCAGTGGCAAGACCACTCTGCCACACCTCCCCTATGGTCGGTGGTAACTAGTGGGGTACCCAAAGGATCGGTTCTGGGGCCCCTGCTATTCGTTATACTGTCTTGATAGCGTAATGCATAAGTGCGTGGAATTTCGATGTGAGTATCCTAGGTTCGAGTCCTTGGAGTGCCACATGTATTTGTTGATTTAATTAATTGAGTTTAGAGGTGAAGTTGGTTGGTGGAAAAAAACATAATAATAGATATTTATAGTTTACCAGAGTCGATAAAAAAATGGCAGTGCATATATATACCTACTGTAGGCCTATATGGCAGTGCATATATATACCTACTGTAGGCCTATATGCGGATGACACTAAAATATATAAAAGGATTACAAGTATTGAAGATTGTAAACTACTACAGGAGGATATAACTGAAATGAAAAGGTGGTCTGAAAAATGGCAGCTGGCCTTTCACCCTGATAAGTGCATTAGAATGAGAGTAGGAAAATCACACACAGAAGACTTCAAATATGAAATGCATGGGGCAATGAAATATGTGAATTATGAGAAGGATCTCTGAGTGGTAATAGACTCTAAGCTTCACTTCAGAAGGCATTTAGCGGAGAAAGTAAATAGTGCTAACCATAGTTGGGCACTAACGTGATAAAGTAACGCGATAATTAAACGCGTTAACGATTTCGGGTTAACGTTTATCGGATAAACAAAAATCCAGCTTTAACGAATTAACGGTAACGTCGATACTTTTTGTTCCAAAATAGCGATAATCGTAAATTAGTAAATCATGTAAATGTAAATTATCTTCTAAGTTCTACTAAATCATAAATCAATGATCATAAATAATAAATGAAGTGTCAGGAAATAAATATCCATATGAATAATTGAATATGAATTATATGATCCATATGACATATCTTCAAATCATCCAGGAGAAATGGCTAGAGATCCAGCTTAGACATCACTAAATCTGAAAATCATCTAAATGATCTTCTACTAAATCAAATGAAGTGTCAGGTGTTTTTTTTTTCTAATAAAATAATGATAGCATTGCTGCATTTAAGATTTTTTATTTAAAATATGATAAATATCCATATCTTCGATAAATAACGATACTAACGAAGTAACGATATCGTTATCGAAAGGATCGGATTTAGCGATTTAACGATTTAACGATTTAATGGTTAACGAGCGATAAATGTATCGCCGGTTAACGGTTAACGACTTTAAGGTTTTCGTTAACGAAATAACGGTTAACGAAGTTAAGGTTTTTGGTTATCGTGCCCACCTATGGTGCTAACAGAATGGTGGGCTTCATAAGAAGAACTTTTGTAAATTTGATTGCAGTGACTTTTAATAAATTATACACCACATTGATAAGATCACTACTATAATATGCAAACCATATTTGGCATCCTCACACAATGATAGATATTGGTGTGGTGGAAAATGTTCAGCGAAGAGCGACGAGAATGGTGCCCTCCTTGAAAGGTCTTTCTTACCAGGAAAGACTGAGAACATTGGATCTTCCTTCACTGACGTATAGGAGAACAAAGGGGCATATGATTGAGACATTTAAGATCATTAATGACATATATGATAGGGAAGTTTGTGGAGATATATTTCAGGTAACTGAGGAGGCTAGGACAAGGGGACACAGTAAGAGGATAAAAAAGACGAGACCTAGGTTAGACATTAGGAAATTCTCGTTTAGTTATAGAGTTGTAAATGTATGGAACAGCCTGCCCAAATATGTTGTAAATTCAGAAAATGTTAGAAAGTTTGAGATAAACCTTGACCGAGAATGGGAAAGGCAAGACCAAAAATTTAATTATAAAGCGCAGATACATGTAAGTCGTTTAACCCCTCCTGCCCGGTTGTCATTTTAAAATGACACCGCGGCAGGTGGGCAGGAGCCCGGGTGTCATTTTAAAATTTGTAAGCTTGAAAGCCTATTAAGCGTGGTTTGAAAGCTGTGCGTCGAACCGTATGTAAACAAAGCAGGTCGGAGTGACGTGCACCTTCAAGAAGGAGAAGTCAGACTTTTGTTGTTATTGTTTTGGAGAACAAGAACAAGTGTTTGTTATTGTCCAATATTGCTAACATTGCATCAAAACTCTCTCCACGGAAATCGTCCTCACAACTGAATCAGTTGACCTAGAGAGCTCTACTTAACGCCAGTCTACAGCTACGAAACAGAGCTACGTTTCGAGATGTGTGTGAATTCTCTAGTAGTTAGAATAACAAAGATAGAGCTAGCCTATTACAAAGTTTTTCGGCCAGATCGCCCGGGCTCTCAGTGTTGTCCTTTAGAAGGCGAGCCCAGGCAAGAAGGGTTAAGCAATAGTGAACCAAGAACCTAAAAAGAAATTTGGAAGATCATGAGCCGGAGTTAAAGGCCAATATTTATTAGTGACCCCCTTCATCATGGACGATGCGCCTTAACATTGTTTATGGCCAATCTTTGAACTCAAGCTTGCTTTTCAAACTTCCCGCCCAGGAGAGAACAGAATACGATTGCCACACATCGTGAGCGAAACGCTCTAAAAAAACACTCGCAGACTTGTCCTATATGAAGTGGGTACCACTACTAGAAAAAACTAGCAACAAATAATAGAAAAATATAAATTTAACTTGATCTAGCAATTTGCTTCTCATGCGTCTGCTGTCTCCCGCACGCTTCACATCGGTCCTCGAAGGGATCTCTCGTTCTTACTTCTCCTGGCCCCAGATGTGGAGGACGTGCCTTGTGGATGTGCCAGCCCTCCTTCATTCTTCACCTACCCTCGGACATTGTGAGTCTTTTGCTCATATGTACATGCTAAGTCAGGTAGCTTATAATCTAGGAGTAGGCTGTGTACGTCCTTTCTCTGGCCCTAGGAGACTGTTTTCCGGGTACTTAGTAAAGGCGAGTGTGTTAGGCGGAGTCCTCGTTGTGATAAGGCGAGGCTCCCACGTGCTTGCTTCATTACCCTAGCTCATATTTAGTTCGCTTGTTAGTCATGAGGCTTCTTTTAGTGAACCGGGGCCTGTTGTTCGGTCCATTTTGGGTGTTCAACAGTATGCTCTACACGAGAGCTAGTGCGTTTTAGATTTTCTCACATAGCTGAGGGGTCTTGCACAGAGTCATGCTGCTATTCAACCTACGCTTCTTGATCGCTACGTGTTGAGATTGGTCTTCGCTGGAGTGCAGGTTTGTGCTATTATTATTGATATCATCGACTACTGCCCCCATCTAGTTGGCCTCATATGTAGGTTGTATTCTTATGGCTAGGAAGTGTTATTTATTGATTGTGTATTATTTATGTATAACTATGCCATAATATGCGCACGTTGGGTTACCTGTTCTGGGAGGTATGGCCCTTCCGGCGGGATTTGTTAAAGTGAGACTTAGTTAACGTGCCTCTAGTTGCTTCAAGCGATTTCCCCGCCGGGAAACTTCCGGAAACATCTAGAGCTATGTTCAAATTCAGGTTTATCCTTGTTTGGCACTGGATAGGTTGGAGTTTGTCTGTTTTGTTTACCGGCGTCTAGTTTAATTTCGGTTGACCGACATTTTACGACACATGTCTTTTTGGGAGAGTCCGGCTACCCGCCTCCCTACGAGCATTTTTCCGCCTCACAAACTTAACAGAGAAGCGTTCATTGCTTGGTACTGTCAGAACGTTCTCCCGGGAATAAACGGCTGACCCGAGAAACTAACTCACCCATTCCTATCTTGAGCATCCCAGTAATCTGTGTAGCTTATATCGGGGCGTTGGTCCGCCGCGAGTTAAAGACAATAGATTCACAGTAGCGTTGGTCGCCGGATCAGGTTCTTTCATAAGATGGGATTAGGTCAGTGTTGGTCACCTGAGTAAGAAATTAGATACACCAGTAGCACATGGGAGGCTACTCACTACTCAATTAAAAATTTTGGGAATGTAGATAACGTAAGGGGAAATAAGATTGTATAGTGTTATTCAAGTCTTTTTCTATTTATTGTTGGAGATATTTTTATTTTAGCTTTTCCAGCCTAGCGTGTCCTAATGAGCATTGATTCTTGAAATGTTCTCACCCATGGATAAGAGTAGCTTTGCATTTTGCACTGCATTGGGGTGCAAAAATTTAGCGGTCATTGGTCATCTTTTGTGCGTTAAATGTGTGCCTTAATGTTTGGACAGGTCTCGTGGCCGGTGGTTATCCAAATCATGCCCCAAGTGTTCTGTGCTACGTAATGGCTATCTCACTCATTCTGATGGACAGTGTAAGACAATTTTGCTCCACATTAAGTTAGTATTTGTAACATACTGTAAGACAGTTGCTCCTAAATCTTTGCAGTTGGATGACCCTTTGTTAGACGATTTTCTTAAACCAGAGCCTTCCGCCTATGTTTCCGGTAGTTCTAATGTAAAGCAAACAGTTACTCCGCTGGCTTCGGCAGATACTCGTGATGCTCCCTCCCGCCAAACCAAGCGACCCCGGACCACCAAGAATCCGCCAGAAGTGCCTTCGTCATCTTCTAGGCGAGATCGGTCCTGCTCTCCCATATCAGCTCCCAGGTCCTCTTCACCTCTAGTTCAACAGCAGTCAAAGAGACCCCGCTCTGACTTTTCCGCCGCACTGTCATCAGGCGATGATAGAAAAGACAGAAGGAAGCATTCCAAAAGATCCTCCTCCTCGAAGAAGGCGGGCTCAGCTACCGCCACCCAAGCCGGAACATACCTCTTCATCGTCGCAACAGGAAGACCCTAGAGACACAGCAAGTTATGTCTCTGGCCAATCACACCGGTTCACGATCCCGCACTGAGTGCAGCCTGAACCCAAAGCTATTCCGGTATTAGGATTGGAGCGTGGCAGTAGTGTTGTGTCCAGCCGTCAGGAGGATGAGTGCCCCTCTGATCAGCTTGATTCGTTCCAGGAACCCATGGACTATGAGATCCCAGACCTAAACCTGGGTGATATATCTCAGCCCGGCGTTCCCTTCACACAAACAGAAACGCGTGATACTGCTGCCCGGGCTGGCGAGTCTCGGTTGGAGGCTTTACCAGCCCCCCCAGCCCGGTCACCGGGATTCACCATACGCCAACAAGGAGTAGACACCGAGGAGTTGCCGTCTGGCCAGCGACCAGCTTCTCGGCATTCCGGAACGCAGGGCTCAGATATGTATCGGTCTGCGTCCCAGTCAGACCAGGAAAGTGGAGTTTTTGTGTTGAATGAGAAGTTGCAGGAGTGGTTTGACTTTATGAGACAAGTGAAGGACGAGCGACAGGTTAAAGTAACGGCGCCTGTGGCCCCAGCGGTGCGACCTCTAGGCCAGGTGCCTGTTCAGACTCAAGTTGATGTTAACATTCCTCCTCCCACAGTCACTCCAGCGGCTACTGTGACGCTTCTGCATAGTAACCACATGCGGGCATCCGCGCGCGTCGGCTGCCCAGCCGATTAGAAACCGGCTGGTGGTAGCCGGCCGGCAGGCTTTCCCTTAGTATATATCCTACGACAATGTAACTAATGTCTGGGATATTCTTATGTTGTTTCACAGCTTGAAGCTGCCCTTATTCTTAACCAACGCATCTTAGTATATTTTATTCTCGATAGTTGATTGTTTCATTATAATATATAAGATGTAAGTCTAGTGAGAGCGGGAAGAGACGAGCGGGAGAGAGAGACCCGCTTGGATGTAATTGTTAATGAGACCTAGGAAGCTTTTTTGTTGTCTCATATTTGGTGGTTTCATGCTTGCTAGTGTGTTCTTGTGTCAGGTTAGCAGGGGCTAGACCGGAGGGGAGGCTTTTTGCGATCCTTTAAGTAAAGTCTGCTGGTGCGAGTCCCGTGGACCCGCACGACTTTACTAGGATACCCGTGGGAGTCTGGGGGCATTTTCTTGTCTGTGTCCCTGTGTGTCTAGCGTTGTGTTGTGTGAGGGCCCTTGCCTAGTCCACTCAGCACTGCGCTAGCACGTCTTGCTTTTGTTTTAGGGTCGCCAGGAGAGAGTCAGATACTTGCGATCTGAGTCTCTCAAGAGAGCACCCTTTCAATTAGAGTAATTTGGCGCACAGACCTGGGAACGTCCCTAGGCTAGAGCAGGTGGCTCAGCCCGGGTATCCGAAGCCTATATCCTTCCGGCTAGACCTCTGCCACCTGGCAGATTAACAGCTAGGGGTTTATTATCTCTGTATGCTTGTTATTGTGCCACAGTTTACCGTTTTTGTGAGCATTGTGAGTCAGGGTGTGGCTCAGAGACTCTGTCCGAGCAGGCTTGCCTGACTAAGAGTGAGAAGCACACCTGTATGTGGTTATGTTGCGAGTTGCTGCCTTTATTTAATTATACCGATGCCATTGTACACTGTATGTCCTATCACTAGCATTTATTCCTGCTTATGAGTTAAGAGTTCTCTAAATCCGTAACGTACTTTCTTTGCTAAGCATCAGATCCTACAGTAGCCGCATGCAGTTTAGAAACCCGCATCTTGTCTACCTGTACGATGTTTTGAGGACTGTTTGCTTTCACCTTCTTTCACGCAGGGGTGATTAGTTGTATTAATTAATGTAACGTTAAATGTGCTTTCTTCTAGTTTGTTATTAAATTGTTTCTGCAATTTAACTCCGTTATCTATCTTTTCCTTGAAGCTTTAAGTCAACTTAATTGTGTGATCTTTTATATAGCCTGCTTGACTATCAGCAGTCTATAGTGCGTGCACCCTGTAGCCGAGTCATAGGATACCTCGTTGTCCAGGCAGGACTCTTGACGGTTTACGGTGGTTTGTTGCCTGGGTTTATAGATAAGGGTTGGATCTAGCGTTTTCCGTTGTTGCTTGTTGCCGCATACCTAGTCCAATAGAAAGAGCCCAGTGTTTATATATCCCAGGACGTAACAAATGGCGACCTTGCATAGGATTTACTGAACAGAGGAATATAGTGGTCATTTGTTTTGAGATTCCTTATGATTAGAGGAATACAGTGGACATAGAGTTTTTTTTGGAGCAACCAATATAACACATTAAAGACTTTAAATAACATTAGTATATACATACTTGCATAGGAGATAAGGCACATTCTATAACCGTGATAATTACTGCAGTACACAAACATGTCTAATACATCAGAACACAGTGATGGGTCAGGTCACGATACGGGCTCGGAGGGAGAAAGACCTGTGGAGTGGCTAGTCGATAGCGAGGAGGGTGCTAGAAGATTTTTAGAGGTGCCTCTTACCGCTGCCAGGGTGTTGAAGCTGAATAAGTATGGCTTAAAATGTGTGGCAGGTCTTCAGGGTTTAAGTGGCATGAGGAAAGATCAGCTGAGGACTTTGATATTGGGTTTAGAAGGGAGAGACCTGGGTGGAGAGGCGACTGGGGGCCCCGGTCCCCAGCCCCCCCCTCCACTCTACCCCCATATCAAACGTCAGGGTGCCTGAATTTAGTACATACCCCCAAGTTGATGGTCAATGGCAGCGTGGAATTCAATCACAGGGACCCTCTCCATTAAATGCACCTTCCCCTCCTCAAGGGTTGACTCCAGATTTGTTGTTTCGGTTTGAGATGGCCAAGGTTGAGGCCGCCGAAAGACAGGCTAGTGTGCAGGCTGAGCCTGCAGAGAGAACAGCTATACGAAAGGCTGAACTGCAGGCAGAGTCTACTAGGTATCGGGCTGACAGGGAGCTGGAGAGATCTCGAGTGGAGGTAACGGGGCGAAATATTGGGGGAGGTAACAGACATCGGGACCAATCATTGTCGCACCTGCTTAAACTAGTTCCTGTGTTCGATGAATTAGGTGTGGCTGAGTTTTTTATGAGATTTGAGAAGAAGTGTCAGGAACACCAGTGGCCTCAGGAAAAGTGGGCAGCATTAGTTTCATCAAGACTCCTAGGAAAGGGGCTAAAAGCGTATGATGCACTACCTTTAGAGTCCTGTGTAGTTTGTGATGAGCTAAAGAAGGCTGTGCTATGGGCCTATGAGTTACAACCAGAAACTTACCGCTTGAAGTTTCGGGGTGTTACTAAGGGCAAGGATAGTACCTTCCTAGAACACGCCCGGGACTTGTCTGATGCACTACGACATTGGCTGCATTCTGAGAGGGCAGCTACTTTTGAGGAGTTGAGTGAGCTGGTTCTCTTGGAGCAGTTCTTTAAGTGCACAGGCGGGGACTTAACATTAAATATAAAGGAAAAAAATCATAGAACTCTCCAGGAGGCAGCAGAAATGGCTGACCTCCGACTGTCATTAATTCGAGGGTGCGGAGCTGCAGCTAGGAGTGAGTCGGGTGCAAAGGATCGTACCCCTCCCCCTCCCAAGAATTTTGATACACATAAATACACAAAACCATCTAGCACTGACAATAAAACTGAACATAAACCAAATACTGTCCCGTATAAGAAGTCTAATGGTACCTCCCACTCCCAAGGGAAACCAAAGAGTAAAGAGTGCTTCGCATGTCACAAGGAGGGTCACTTTGCAAATGCTTGTCTGAACAAGCCACCAAACAAGGTTGTGTCATTGGCCCGCAGCATATGGGTGTCGCCTATATCTTCTGAGTTTGCCAAGGGTAGTTCGTCAGAGGGTGGGACACAGCCTGTGTTCAAGAGTCCGGAAGGCTCGAACCCTGTCCGCGACGTCTTTGGGGGTCATAGAGGGCATGGTTTTGTGAGGTGGGCTGGCGAAAGGCGAGGAGTTAAGCTATTGCGTGATACGGGGGCTTCTCAGACCTTGTTAAAGAACTTTACTGGTAGACCGATTAACGCTGCTCGGGTGGTGGTAGTTCAGGGGATCAATGCTACGAAGTCCTACCCGCTGGTGCGGATGGAGCTGGAGGTGGGTGGTGTGGCGAAGGAGCTGGATGTAGGAATTGTAGAGAACTTGCCTGTTGGGGGCGTCAACCTCCTCCTCGGCAACGACTTTGCGGTGCCTGCTTCTAAGGTTTCACCCTTGGTCGTTGCCGAGAAGGCGGCCGACATTAGTAGGGAGGAACAGGAGTGGGTTGAGAAGTGTAGCGTACAAACCATGGCGTGTGTTGTGACGCGTTCTCAGACATCCGGAGCCTTGCAGCCACCACCTCAGTCTATCAAACCGCGGAGGAAAGGTCACAAGAAAACGGGAAGTGTTGGTCAATTGGAGAGTTTTGAGCCAGCAGTGTTTCTTGGTGACTCATTATTGGCACCTATGTTAGAGTCTGGAGAGGCCCCGGGGCCTGTCACCGCTAGTGCAGGTGCAGGGCAGGAAGAGACTCTGCGACAGCATCATTATGCGCAGCGTGAGGAAAGGATGGCTCAGCGGGACATTGGAGGTGGAAATAAATTATTTAAGATGAACCTGGATAATCTCGCACCTGCTGATATATGTTCCTTGCAGCTGGAAGATCCTGAAGTCAGGGCGTGTGGTAATGGTGCTGTCGAACTGGAGAGCGATGGGGATGCGCAGCCTGGTGATTTTTTCTTGTCCGAGGGGATCTTGTATCGGAGACATCAGGATCCCAAGAAAAAGTGGGATGGCGGGTCAGGATTAGTGGACCACAGTTAGTAGTAACGAGGGTGTGCCGTGAGAGCTTATTGAGATTAGCTCATGATGTGCCTTTGGCAGGGCACCTGGGGGCACGTAAGACGGAGGCAGCTCTGAGCAAGCTTTTCTGGTGGCCTGGGTTAAAGGCGAGTGTCGTGTCATGGGTGTCACAGTGTCACACTTGTCAAGTTGTTGGGAAACCCAATCAGGTCATCCCGAGAGCCCCGTTACAACCCATCCCTGTCATTGGGCCGCCCTTCAGCAAAGTAGTTATCGATATGGTTGGCCCATTGCCCCCCTCTAGTGCCGGCAATAAATTTTTACTAACTGTAATGGATGTAGCAACACGGTGTCCAGATGCTTACCCCATGCGCAACGGGATGGCTAAGACTGTTGTCAAAAACCTACTTGTCTATTTCTCTCGTTATGGCTACCCTCAGGAGATCCAGTCTGATCAGGGATCCAATTTTACTTCTGCTCTGTTTAAGCAGACCATGCAGCAACATGGGATAGTTTCTGTGGTGTCATCTGCCTACCATCCCGAGAGTCAGGGAGTTTTGGAAAGGTGGCACTCGACTCTCAAGAGTATGTTGCGGTGTTATTGCATGGAAAATGGGTAGGACTGGGATCTAGGTCTCCCATACGTTTTATTTGCTGCGAGAGAAGTACCTGGGGAGAGCTTGGGATTTAGCCCGAACGAGTTGGTTTTTGGACACAGGGTCAGGGGCCCCTCCACATAGTCAAGGAGATCTGGGAGGGAGTCACAAAGACATGCTCGCTTCTAAAGTATGTTGTTGAAAGCCGTGAGAGAATGCTAAAGAGCCTGGAGGTAGCAGGTCGGAACCTTAAGAGTTCACAAGCTCAGATGAAGGACAGATACGACCAGAAGGTGAAGCTGAGGGAGTTTGAAGTAGATCAGGAGGTACTGATACTACTGCCTCTGGTGGGACACCCCTTGTCTGCCAAGTATTCTGGTCCGTATCGGGTTGTAAGGAAGGTTTCTGATCTAAACTATTTAGTAGCTACTCCTGATCGTAAGAAAAAGAACCAACTTTGCCATGTAAATCTGATGAAAGAGTATGTGAGGCGCCCCTCCGAGCCTCTCACTGTCCCAGTGTTGATCTGCAGCGATCGTGGTGGAGTAGGAGGAAGGGACAGTCAAGCTGCGGGGGAGGATAATTGGGATTGTCATGTTTCCGCGGATCAGTGGGCGGGGAATTCTAGACAAGTGGCTCACAAGTTGATATTGCACCTGCCTGAGCAACAACGTGTAGCTGTGCAGCACTTGTTTGATTCAAACCCAGCTGTTTTCGCGGAGCATCCTGGCCTCACTACTCAAGCGGTGCACGATGTCGATGTTGGGGACCACCCGCCCTTTAAATCAGTGCCATACCGTGTTCCCCCTATTAAATTACCAGCACTTAGGGAAGAGCTGGATTATATGCTGAAACGTGGGCTGATTTCTGAGGGTGCAGTAAGGTGGACTTCCCCAGTCACACTGCAGCCCAAACCAGATGGCAAGGTGCGGTTTTGTATAGATTTCTGCAGGTTGAATGGTTTAACCCCCACAAATGCCTACCCTCTCCCTCGCGTGGACGACAGTGTGGATAAGATAGGAAAAGCCAAGTTCCTCACTAAGATAGACCTTGTTAAGGGATATTGGCAAGTGCCCTTGTCTGAGCGAGCGCGAGAGGTGTGTGGGTTTGTGGTGGACGGTGCCACATATCGTTGCCATGTTATGCCATATGGGCTGAAAAATGCCCCTGCAACGTTTCAGAAATTAATGAACGACATTGTAGCCGACATTCCCAACTGTACGGTGTACCTAGATGATGTCATAATATACGACGATGATTTTAACAGTCACTGTGCTCACATCGGACAGCTTTTTAATAAACTGAATGAAGCAGGTTTGGTGGTAAACCTGGGTAAGAGCGATTTTGTCAAAGCCACAGTTTTGTACCTGGGGTTCGAGGTGGGGATGGGTCAGGTGTGCCCTCCACAGACAAAGATCAAAGCCATCGATCAGTTTCCCCAGCCTACGACTAAGAAACAAATCATGCGGTTTCTAGGTATGATAGGCTATTATCGTCGCTTCATCAAAGGCTATTCGACTGTACTTGCACCTTTAACTGACTTATTATCTAAGGATAAGAAGTTCCGGTGGGTTCCTGAGTGTGCAGAGGCGTTTTCCTTGGTGAAACACCTGTTATGTACCCACCCCATACTCAGGGCCCCTGACTTCAGCAGACCTTTTCAGCTGGCGACTGATGCCAGTGGCGTAGGGGCTGGGTCTGTCTTGTTACAGACAGATGATGAAGGTATCGAACATCCAGTGAGTTTTTACAGTAAAAAATTCAATAGTGCACAAAGGAATTACTCTGTAATTGAAAAAGAACTCCTGGCGATAGTGCTGGCACTCAGGCACTTCGATGTATATGTTCCTGCTTTCGGACCAGTCGTAGTGGTTTATACCGATCATCACCCTCTGAAATTCTTGAATCAGTTTCATAACCGGAATATGAGGCTGACCAGGTGGTCACTCATGCTTCAGGAGTATAATCTGGACATACGCCATATTGCCGGTTCTGATAACGTGATAGCGGATTGTCTATCAAGGGTGGATGATGTTGGTTAGACTGCCACAGGATTGAGGGTTGAGTGTGGAGGAAAATAGGCTGTCACTGTAGTTCAGCCGAAAAAAACAAATTAAAAAAGCAAAAACCTTATAAAAACTTTATTTTTTATAACGTGTAGAATTTTGTATAAGATGTTGTAGCAGTATCTAAGTTGAATGTTTTCGCTTATTGTCGCTGAGTTAGTTGAACTTGGTCGGTGGAGCGCAACAGTCTTTATTTTTGTTTATATATAGTGCCTTGTGTTGCAACAGTGTGTGGTACTCTAAGAAGCTTTCTGTTAGATATGAAGAACTTAGTCAAGGGTCTTATATCTTAGGGGAGGTGTGACGCTTCTGCATAGTAACCACGTGCGGGCATGCGCGCGCGTCGGCTGCCCAGCCGTTTAGAAACCGGCTGGTGGTAGCCGGCCGGCAGGTTTTCCCTTAGTATATATCCTACGACAATGTAACTAATGTCTGGGATATTCTTATGTTGTTTCACAGCTTGAAGCTGCCCTTATTCTTAACCAACGCATCTTAGTATATTTTATTCTCGATAGTTGATTGTTTCATTATAATATATAAGATGTAAGTCTAGTGAGAGCGGGAAGAGACGAGCGGGAGAGAGAGACCCGCTTGGGACGTTGCTACGCGCGGAGAGACCAGCTTGGGACGAGCCTGAAGCGCTGCCACATGCATTTGATTGCAACGTTAGGCTTAGTTTCGACTCCCGCACGGGGTAGAGGATTTTGACCCGGCAACTGTGTTGAGTGTTGCCAAGCCTGGGATGTATTCTGCATGCCTAGGGTGGGGTCCAGACAGATTCAAGACTCAGAGCTCACCTCATTGTCGTACCCTTCGGACCCCCTTGATATCTATCCCTCTCAACCCAACTTAGAAACGTTCTCTCTTACTTTGTATACCTTCTTTTCACTACTTCACCAATCTATTTAATTATCCCATCCCCTTGATAGACCTTATATCTATTATTGTATTAACGACGAGCTCTCAGATAACTAGATAGGATTTTGGGCCTTATGCAGGATGTAATTGTTAATGAGACCTAAGAAGCTTTTTTGTTGTCTCATATTTGGTGGTTTCATGCTTGCTAGTGTGTTCTTGTGTCAGGTTAGCAGGGGCTAGACCGGAGGGGAGGCTTTTTGCGATCCTTTAAGTAAAGTCTGCTGGTGCGAGTCCCGTGGACCCGCACGACTTTACTAGGATACCCGTGGGAGTCTGGGGGCATTTTCTTGTCTGTGTCCCTGTGTTTCTAGCGTTGTGTTGTGTGAGGGCCCTTGCCTAGTCCAATCAGCACTGCGCTAGCACGTCTTGCTTTTGTTTTAGGGTCGCCAGGAGAGAGTCAGATACTTGCGATCTGAGTCTCTCAAGAGAGCACCCTTTCAATTAGAGTAATTTGGCGCACAGACCTGGGAACGTCCCTAGGCTAGAGCAGGTGGCTCAGCCCGGGTATCCGAAGCCTATATCCTTCCGGCTAGACCTCTGCCACCTGGCAGATTAACAGCTAGGGGTTATTATCTCTGTATGCTTGTTATTGTGCCACAGTTTACCGTTTTTGTGAGCATTGTGAGTCAGGGTGTGGCTCAGAGACTCTGTCCGAGCAGGCTTGCCTGACTAAGAGTGAGAAGCACACCTGTATGTGGTTATGTTGCGAGTTGCTGCCTTTATTTAATTATACCGATGCCATTGTACACTGTATGTCCTATCACTAGTATTTATTCCTGCTTATGAGTTAAGAGTTCTCTAAATCCGTAACGTACTTTCTTTGCTAAGCATCGGATCCTACAGTAGCCGCATGCAGTTTAGAAACCCGCATCTTGTCTACCTGTACGATGTTTTGAGGACTGTTTGCTTTCACCTTCTTTCACGCAGGGGTGATTAGTTGTATTAATTAACGTAACGTTAAATGTGCTTTCTTCTAGTTTGTTATTAAATTGTTTCTGCAATTTAACTCCGTTATCTATCTTTTCCTTGAAGCTTTAAGTCAACTTAATTGTGTGATCTTTTATATAGCCTGCTTGAGTATCAGCAGTCTATAGTGCGTGCACCCTGTAACCGAGTCATAGGATACCTCGTTGTCCAGGCAGGACTCTTGACGGTTTAGGGTGGTTTTTTGCCTGGGTTTATAGATAAGGGTTGGATCTAGCGTTTTCCGTTGTTGCTTGTTGCCGCATACCTAGTCCAATAGAAAGAGCCCAGTGTTTATATATCCCAGGACGTAACACTACCACTTCCGGAGCCGCAGCAATTTTACCTTCCAATCTGAAGTTGTTCTCAGATCTTATTCCACCTCCCCTTGATCGTTCACTTCCTTTTAAGAAGGGCCCTATGCCCCTGTTAAATGGACCTGATATGTCCTGGTCTGTTCTTACAGCCATTCGCCCCGAGGTCGCACAGCCCGCGGTTACAGGTGAGACACCTGTGCTAGAACATTGGGTTATTGAAGTGAGCGAAGCTAAGAAACTGAGGGCCAAGAACCAGCTAGGTGAGGTGCTAGATGTCATTGTTAAAGCTATCTCCACCATTTATCATCCTGATTATTTTGTCTACATGCCGTCCCCTGCCCTGCCTCCCACGTCATCTGGGAAATTATTTTCAGATTGGAATAAATCAGATGGGTTAAATGATATCAAACTGTTGCAGGGAATGACCCCAGAGTTAAAATCAGTACCTTTTAGGGACAACGCAGGTACGTTCGTAGTTCATATTAGTGGCGGGGAGTCGGGTCCATGGGCAGCATGGGGCAGGAGGCCCAGCTGTTTGCCAGCACTATATCTAATAAGAGAAGTCATCAGCTCCCGCAAGAGGATAATCATTGGTTCTCTATGCCGATAGGCAAGGCGGAAGGGATCCCACAACATATAATTGATTTTTTGGGGGCCCCTAAGTTATCTATTTGTCAGTTGTCTGAACCCTTTTGTTCCCCCACACAGGTACAGATAGATAAAGATTATAAAATGAGGCAGAAGGCCTGGAGGTTAGCGTCCCAATACCTGCCCAGCCGCCAGCTTGCGGCCTCTCTGGCCAGGACGACTGAGTCGGTCACGGATGCTGGCACCCATAAGGCTCTCTCTCTTACTAGGCGCCTCTTACTCCAGAATTTCATTCAGTCCCTTGGTGATATCTGCACGGCTCTCTTCGAGGCTGTGCGGGTTCGTCAAGATCTGAGGGTATACCTGGTACAGAGACTCCCTGTAGAGATTGGTAGGAGATTGATTTTATCGAATGTCTTCACTAAAACCCTTGCCTCTGAGGATGCCTGGCGCACTGTTAACTTCCTGTTAGACTCTCAGAATGCCACTGCTTCCAAGCCGAAGGGTGAGCCAACATTCATAACTAAATCTAATAAGAGCTCATTTCGTGGTCAGTCACGTCAGTCATTTCAGTCACCAAAGACTCACACAACCCCTGGAAGCAGCGGTACGTCTCGAGGACGCGGTCAGCCCAGGGGTAGAGGGAAATGGTTCAGGGGACAGTTTAGGGGTAAACCCAGTAGCAATGATTGCAAGGCCTCTCATCCCCCCAATACTAAGTCAGAGTCACAACCCTCCAATCCAAAAAAACTGAGACACCACGCAACTCTCTCACTCCCAGTGCCAAGGCAAGGCGAGACGGATCCGAGGGTAGTTCTGCCGGACAATACCAGTCATGTGACTGGCAGTTTCCGGGATTGTCACCAGGCATGGCCCCGGCGAACATGGGCAAGGACAGTGGTCCGGAAGGGTTTCTCATGGCGGTGGTCCCGGCGTCTCGTTTACGTATCCCTACAGAATTCAATCTTGTTTCTTTAGAGGTGGGATCCGTCGTCAGAGAGATAGCCCTCAAACAGATCATTATCCCCAGTCCTTTACATCAACCCATGTTCACGTCCCGGATATTCCTGGTGCCAAAGAGGGACAGTGTTCAGATGAGGCCAGTGATCGACCTGTCCTATCTGAACACTCACATTCACAATGTCGTTCAGGATGCTGACTGTGAATCACATCAGATTGACACTCCCGCCGCAGGGTTGGATGAGTTCCATCAATCTCACAGATGCCTATTGGCATGTCCCTATAAACAAGCATTTTCAAAAATACCTAGCTTTGCGCAACGGGGATCAAACGTTTGTCTTTCAAAGAATGCCCTTTGGTTTAAGTCTAGCACCCCAAATTTTCACAAAATTGGTCCGAAAGGCTTTGCTACCATTGCTAAATCAGGGAATCGTGGTCTTATGGTATCTCGACGACTGGTTGATAGTAGCTCAATCCAAAATAATTTGCCTCCAACATGTAAATCAGGTATTAACTCATGTAGCTGCTTTGGGATTCAAGGTGAACTTGGCAAAGTCAACCTTGAACCCCACGAGAACGATCCAATGGGTGGGCCTTATCTAGGATACCGAGTTACTCACTCTGAGTCAGAGCAAGGACAACCGTCAGAGGTTTCGGAGGAAATTCTTTCGGTTTCTTCATGCTCTGACTACCACTAGGAGAATCTGGGAGTCTCTGGTGGGTTCACTCGATTGGATACAGCTGACGGTCCCGTTAGGTCGTATGAAGGTAAAACTAATTATTTTGGAAGGAAACAGGTGCTTTCCACTTTTGCCAGCGGAAACACTACGGAAAATTCCAAAGTTAATTCACAACCTACTGGCGGCTTGGGCGAAGCCAGAAGTAATTCACTCCTCCTTGACATGGACAGCTCCTCCTCCGACGGTCTGGATAGATACGGACGCGTCAGGTACCCTGGGTTGGGGGTATCAGTCGAACCTATAGGACATCAGGGTCACGGGCTATGGTCCAGGTTAAATCATCTTCACATCAATGCCAATGAGTTGTTAGTTCCCCTAATTTTTCTACAGGAGCACGCTTAAACTTGACGGGAAAGTCCTTAGCCTTCAGGATGGACAATCTGACTGCAGTCACATGCATTCAGAAGCAAGGGTCAGCGAGATCGAGTGTTATAAGGGTTGTCGGAAAAGGTCTTTCATCTTGCTGCAAGGCTAGAGATTTATCTTCACGCAACATATCTGCCCGGCGTGACGTACATATGGGCAGACGCTCTGTTTCGGAGATGGAGCACTCTAGTAGAATGGGCTCTCAAGCAAACCGTCTTTCAAGAGATGATTGCGGAGCCATACCTTCCACAAGTGGACTTGTTTGCGTCGGGGGCAAATCACAAATTGCCTCAGTACCTCACACGCCGGAGTCAGACTCAGGCGGGACGTCCAGACGCATTTCTGGTAGACTGGAACAAATGGATCTCCATTTATCTATTTCCACCTCTAGACGCATCCTTAATGTGCAAAGTAGTTCACAAACTACGGGATTATTGGGGCATGGTCTCGATGATCGCGCCGATGTGGCCGGGCCAAGTTTGGTAAAATCAATTGAAGACGTGGTTGTTGTTGTTGTTCCCCAGGCTGCCTGGCCGAACAGCCCCAAGGTCCCGAGCAAGGCCAAACTCATAAAGCGCCCCCACAAAACCCTCCCTGCTTACCACTAACAAAGCCCGGGTGACCGAAGCCACTCTAAGGCAGGGAGCTGAGGAGGGTGGGAAACCAAAGCCCCACCCAAGGCCCTGTGTCCCTCAGCAATTATGAAGGGAAAGTTGAGGGGCAAGGGAAAAATGTGACGCTTTGGCTCCCAATCTGCCAACTTTTAGGTTGGCAGTAGGGAGGTCGATCCACGGAAAAGATGCCGTCACTTGAGATCTAGAAGATATATAAGTAAAAGGAACAGTCGGAGTAAGCTATGGGTATGGCAGAGATCGCTCAGCTCTCACTCTGATAGACCAGCCCATCACCACATGACTAGAACCCAATCCTCTCAGCATCAGCTAGGAAAGGCCCTAGAAAGCCGCCTTTGGCGGGGGGATAGCTCCCCTATTTCAACTCCTCTCGGAGTTGGGCACCCGCCCAACGTGGCGAGAACCCGGTGTCACTCCCGATCTCGTGCTTCCACTTAGACACAATTGGAAACCTCAAGACCTCGCTGATTTTTGCCTTGTGGATATTCAGAAGGCCAAGGGGCTAGGCCCGTTTGGGGAAAGCGTGACTCAAAAGTTGATCAATCAGTATACATTATCAACACAAAGACAGAATCAATCCCATTGGAAAGCCTTTACTATCTGGATTGTAGAAACTGACCAACAGCAGTCCTCGGTGGCACTGATATTTAAATATTTAAATTATCTTTTTGAAATGCATAAGTTGTCAGTAATCACATTAAGGAATCGCCTCACGGCTATTTGGACGCCTTTTTTCGATTTAACTGGTCTGTCCGTACCAGAGGCGGAAGAGAAGGGGTTCATGCGGTCTTGCTTCCGGCTTCGCCCTCCACCACGTCAACTCACACCCACTTGGTCTCTTGATTTAACCCTTGAAATGCTTCAGTCTCGTAAATATTGTCGAAATCCTCCTTATTAGTTAAGACTTAAGAAAGCCATTTTTCTTATGGCACTGGCCACAGGTGACAGGGTGTCTGAGGTGGCGGCGATGAGTTCGGGGCCATCTTGCTCAAGGTTCTCGAGGCGCAACATGAGTGTCCATATTGCACCTGCTCCTAATTTTATCGCAAAGAATGAACATAGTAACCATGTATTTACAGAGTTTGAAGTGCCAGCTCTGAAACAGGGCGATAAACACCATTTACTTTGCCCGGTGCAATCGATAATTTTATATATGCAGGAGTCTCGGCCATCTCAGGCAGGGTCCCTCTAGGTTTCACGGACAGATAAACTTCTTCAAAAGCATCAGCTGGCGGCTTTGTTAGTAGAAATTATCAAGGAGAGTAATCCGGGCGTTCTTGCTAGATCACACCATATACGGACGTGGGCTGCCTCACTCAGGTTCTTACATAATTATTCCATAGATGATATTCAGCAGACCAAATTATGGTCGTCCAATCATACATTCCTAACACGTTACCTGTCCGTTAATCTCATGAAACCTTCTCGCACATGTGTAGCATTACGGCAGAGAGTCTAGTTTTAAGCTATTTTTGTACAAAGAAAGGTGGGGGGGGGGGGGAGTGTTCTAATTAGGGCCTTCTACCTGCCTCCTATGTGATACAACATGATGATGAGAATTAGGGTCATGTGATAACCCATTCCTTAGACTACAGTAAGTCTAGTCAGGAATTTTTGTTTTATTGTTTATACTTAATGTATGGCAATAGAGTATTAATTTATGCTCAATATTCTTAAAGTTATTCATAAGGGCACTGTACAGATCTATTTGTAATAGAGTAGCTGTTAGGCAATATAGTTATATATGCCACCAAAGTTTGTCCGTATTTTCTAAGAGACAATTAAGATATTGATTTATTTACTTAGTCATAAGCAAAATGTATAGTTTATGTGTGTATATCCTACGGTTCTATCAAACGTAAAGGTGCTACACAACAGGCAAACCTTTAATAAACGCCGCCTGTAAACTCTTTCTTATTTTTATATTATTAAACTATGATCTTTTCGTACGTGTTTCTCTTTAAACCTTAGAAATTTGTTAGTGGTTATGATATTCCTGATGAATGTCCCCCTCCAGACTTGAGATATCAGGTGCATCGTCAATGATGAAGGGGCCACTAATAAATTATAGGTTTGAGTCCCGAAGGGAAGAAGGAAAACCTATTATTTAGTAGTGGCCCCGGAATCATTGACGATTTTGGCCCTCCCTTCCATCCCCTTCCCATTCATCTGCTGTATTTTGAAAGTCTTGATATATCAGTGAAGAACGAGAGATCGCTTCGAGGACCGATGCAAAGCGTGCGGGAGACAGCAGACGCATGAGAAGCCCATTGCTAGATCAAGTTTAATTTTTATTTTTCTATTATTTTTTGCTAGTTATTAATAGTAGTGGTACCCACATCATATAGGACGAGTCCGTGAGTGTTTTTTTAGAGCGTTTCGCTCACGATGTGTGGCAATCATATTTTGTTCTCTCCTGGGCGGGAAGTTTGAAAAGCAAGCTTGAGTTCAAAAATTGGCCATAAACAATGTTATAAGGCGCATCGTCAATGATTCCTGGGCCACTACTAAATATTAGGTTTTCCTTCTTCCCTTCCGGACTCAAGCCTATATTAAGGCCTTCTTTCGGAACCTTTCTATGGTATAATATGCATCTCCGGCATGAATGACACATAAAGGCAGCTAGTAGCCTATACAATGTAGCAAACTTATTATGAATGATAACATCACTATACCAAAACCCAGTAGTAACTTTAAGCATACCGTGTAATGTGATGTAAGTAAATATATAAAATGTTTTCCCTTGTCATTATATATTAACTTATGCTTTGTTTACCTTACAACAGAATAACCCCAAACAGGATAACAAAATATAGAAGTTACCCAATTAAAGGTTTAATTTTCTTTTAGGTCACTCGAAGAAAACTATATTTTAGCAGTAACTAAAACATTTATATAACGTTGACATTTGTGCCGATTAATTTGCTTCTTCTTTGCTATCCTTTCCTTCCACTTTTCGTTACTATCGGGTTTACTATCTCCACCATAATTAAGTCCTTACCACCTCGCTAGGATTGTACGGTCTGTCTGGGCAGTGCATCTTTGTAAATATCTCTCTCTGTCTCTCTCTCTCTCTCGAACATTATTCATGGCAATTTTCAGTGAGCAAGTTTGTTATTCTTAATATTTTGAGGCTCTTTCACATTCGATTAAAATATTTTACGAACATAAATTATATTAGGTGGCTGAGTTTTGACACAGATTTAATTTTGAAGCGGCCAAACTACAATTGCTCGTACAAATTAAGGGGAAAGGCGATTGTGTGACACTACCTTTATTCTGGTAGGTGAACAGAGGCACCCATTGTTTTTGTTCTATGCATATGAAGAAGACAAAAAGCAGGTTGTCTGTAACGAGTGTCTCCCTCAGAGTCAAAGGAGTGACAGCGAGCCAAATTCAAGAGACGTTGTGGTCAAAATGCCTGGATACACGAAGTGTGAAGCAGCTTAAGTCATAGGATGAAGTAAAGATTGATTGAGGGAGAGAGTTCCAGAGTTCACTAGTTTAATTAGAAGAAAGTTTGAGACTTACCAAAATGCTTGTCTTGCCTGGGAATCGAACCACGGTCCTTCTGGTTATGAGCAAAACACACTAACCATTACACAACATGTGGTGTTATGTACTGTAGCATGTAAGAATATGTAGTTAAATCATGTGTATGGTAATAGCTATACTTTTAATGTAACATGATCTGATGTTGCGTTCATTTGAATGTTTTGCATCTTGTATTGTATGTATGTATACACTCAGGCACATACCCCATTGCTGGGAGTGGCCGACACAAGACAGAGCCTGAACAGAAACAACATTTAAAGTTCCTATTCTCAGGGTCTGAGACCACTTTTGCATTCCCTCGCCTCTTTCTCTGTCTCGTCGAGTAGGAAAATTTCATATATATATATATATATATATATATATAGAGAGAGAGAGAGAGAAAGAGATTTTTGCGATATGAGTGAGGGAGACAAAAGGCAGAACTGCCTGTAGCGAGTGCCTCCCCCAGAGTTGAAAGAGTGACAGGGCCAAAATCAAGGAACGTTCGAGCCAAAATGCCTGGACACGCAGTGTTTGAAGCAATTTAAGTCATAGGAAGAGGGAAAGTCTAATTCTGTGAGAGAGTTCCAGAGCTCACCTGTTGAATAGAAGAAATATTGAGAATGACTTATCACTCTTGGGTTGGAGAGTTGCACAGAGTAAAGATGGGATCGTGTTGCTTGACGGGTGCTACGTGCTCTACGAAGAGGGGGTGGTATACACCGAGATCTCTGAGGAACAATGATTATTGTAATAGCGGTAAAATAGTGAGAGATGCGGCGAAGTGAGACTGCAGAGAATTGGTGAGTGGACATGAGCTAATAAGGCGGAAGGCTTTTTTTTCTACTGTCTAGAGGTTCTGTGTGAGAGGATCCTCCCCACATGTGTGAACAATACTCAATACATAGACTTACTGTGCCAGAGAGGATCCTCCCCACATGTGTGAACAATACTCGATACATAGACGTACTGTGCCATTGTACGGAGCAAGAAGCTGCGCAGAGGTAAAGAACTCCCGGAGGCAGTTGAGCACACCCAGCTTCTGGGAAGATCTTTTAGCAAGAGTGGTAATATGATCTTTCCAAGAGAGAGCAGACGAAAAAGAGACATCGATAATATTAAGAGAAGATGAAGGGTTGATTTGTATGTTGTTGAAGAGTAAGCCATAGTTTTCTGGAAGGGGGCGACGAGTAGACAGATGATAATTTGAGTGTTTTAAACATTGCATATATTCTTTCTTCTCACTTAACCCTTTCGCTGCGGGTGACGTTCTGCGGGTGACGTTCTGGAATGTTTTGGCAAGTTACAGCAATTTCCAGGCTTTAAAAGCCTGTAAAAAACGCAAGAATCGAGTGTCAGTGGGTGGGAGCGTGAGGGGCCCACCTCCGACCCTCAGAGCACCGAGCGGCTCACTGAGTAAGGCTGTGTGTCGGGCGAGTCTCTCTCTCATCAGTGTAGCCAAGCGAGCGAGTGTTACATAATAGCGGGGTTCCCGCGTTTCACTGGGATCACTGCGGGTGAACCAGACCACGTATACGGTCCATTCTGGTGTCATTTTGAAGCTATTTTCGCCTAGTTTTCGGCAGAATACACTTCATTTAATGCAGATGCTTGATTTATCATTCAGGAGTGCCTGAATATGCCCTAAATAGCCCAAAATAGGCCGCAGCCAAAGGGTTAAACATTAGGCTACGATGGTGCGGTGGGAGTATGAACATGATTATATTAATATCCAGTATTCGAGAATGGATAATAAGTCGTAGGCGTGTGCATAAACCTTTAACCGTCTTGGTGGTGTAATGGTTAAGGTGTCAAAAATCTGTGTGTGATAACCCCGGTTCGAATCCTGGTGGATCGCACATGTGCTTTCATTAATTTCATTGGAGGTGTTTGGGGTTGTGGTGAAGTTAATAAAAAATAGAATATATATATATCTATCTATCTATCTATCTATCTATCTATCTATTGCCTGACGCCGTGATCCCTGAAGGGGTGGCCACGAACGAACCGCCCCCATGCACCTCTGTCCCCAGTCAGTCGACGCCCCTCCCCCCAACCAGCACCGCCTTCATTCATGTAGTTCCTCACTCCATCCTTCCACCTCATATTCGGTCTACCTCTCCCCCTCTGTCCCTCCACCTCGCTCTCGTACACCCTCTTAGTCATTCTCTCGCTTTCCATACGTTCCATATGGCCGAACCATCTCAAGTTGTTCCTTTTCACACTTTCCAGCACATCTACCTCCACACCACACCTCCTTCTTACTTCCTCATTAGTCTGTCTATCCCTCCATGTAACTCCGCACGCACTCCTTAAGTAATTCATTTCCACTGCTCTCACTCTTGGTCTGAGTCTCTCAACCAACGTCCATGCTTCGCTTCCGTAAGTCAGTGTCGGGATTACCACACTGTCATGCAAGGACTTCTTCACTTCCATACTGACCACCCTATTTCTTGTTACTGCTTTTAGCATTCCTACAACCCTCTTCCCCTGTTGTACACTCTCCCGCACCTCTTCATCCATAGTCCCATCTTTACTCAACACACTGCCCAGATACTTAAAAGAGTTGACGATCTCCATAGCCTGACCGTTCAGCTTCACCTCACACTCTGTGACTTCACCCCTTTCGAAGACCATAACCTTGCTCTTCCCCGTATTTACCTTCAAATTCCGTTTTTCGCACACTGTTCCAAACTCATTTACCAGACCCTGCAACTCCCATTCATTATCACTCATCAGAACTGTATCATCCGCAAACAGCAGTATAGGTAGCTTCCACTCAATTCCCTCCCTTTTCAGCGATACACCAACATCCACTGCTCTTGATAGTATTTCTTTCATAACTCCATCCATATATACAGTAAACTACCACGGGGACATCACACACCCCTGTTTCAAACCAACATTCAGGTCAAAGAACTCACTCTGCTCACTCTCCACAAGTACTGCCGCCTTTGCAGTATATATATATATATATATATATATATATATATATATATATATATTGTGTATGTATTTTATTTATTTTGTGTTTTTACGATTAATGATGTATAAAACAGACAACTGGTCTGAGTGCATGTGTAGCTGAGACTATTTTCTTCTGCCAGCTGATTACATTCTGGCTTTGGTGTTGATGTCTTGGGCAGCTGTTATATCACCACATTCCCTTGCACTGTAAAATGTATGTATGAATAATAGAACACAATGTCATGACTAACACAGTGTGTACACATTATAAGGCTATTAACTTAACTACATTTTAGAAACTTTCACCAACATGACTTTCAATATAAAACACACATATAAAAAAAATATATAATATATATATATATATATATATATAGGGTGCTTAATGCTTTAACTACACCATCAAAATTACAGGGTGTGATATATAGGGAATAAGAAGTATAAACATTTAGCCAAAAATCTCTCCCAACAATTTTTCTTCTTCGTCTTTCCCTCCTGTTTTCAACTCTGACGGCACCACCGTCACTTCTTCCTCTGACAAAGCTGCATTCTTCGCTAACACTTTCGCTTAAGACTCCACTTTGGATAATTCTGGTGCTATTCCTCTCTATCCACCCCCCTTTCTCCTACTTATGCCCTAACATCATAATCTTTTCCAAGTACGTACTTTCCACCCTCTCTGGGCTTAATACTAAGAAGGCGTACAGACTACAGACCGACGGTGTTCCTCCTGTTGTACTCAAAAGCTGTGCTTCCGTGCTGACTCCCTGCCTAGGCACACTCTTCCGTCTCTGTCTCTCCTCTAACGTCTTTCCTTCTTGCTGAAAGTTTGCCTTTATTCAACCTGTCTCAAAGAAGGGTGACCGCTCTCAACCCTCCAACTATCGTCCAATTGCTCTCATTTCTTGCATCTCTAAAGTTTTTGAGACTATATTTGCCTCCAAATTTCTTAAGCATTTATCCTCCCATAACATACTCACAGACCGCCAGTATGGCTTCCTTAAGTGCCGCTCGACTGGTGATCTTCTTTCTTACCTTACTGACTCTTGGTCATACTCCATTCAGGACTTCGGTGAGACTTTTTCTGTTGCGCTAGACATATCGAAGGCCTTCGATAGAGTCTGGCACAAATCCCTTATTTCCAAACTAACCTCCTACGGTTTCTATCCCTCCATCTGTGCCTTTGTCTCTAATTTCCTTTCCGGCCATTCCATAGCTGCGGTTGTGGACAGCCACCTTTCACTTCCTCAATCTATCAACTCCGGTGTTGCTCAGGGTTCTGTATTATCTCCAGTTCTTTTCCCATTATTCATTAACGACCTCAACTGCACCTCCAGCACCATTCACTCATATGCTGACGACTCTCCATTACACTATTCAACTAGCCTTACACAACATCATTCACAGCAGGAACTCCAAAATTCACGTAAGGATGCCATAAATCACCTATCTTCCGATCTCTCTACTATCTCTAATTGGGGCAGAGAAAACTTTGTTACTTTTAATGCTTCCACAACTCAATTTCTCCATCTGTCTACTTGTCGCCCCCTTCCAGAAAACTAAAAACCTACTCTTCAACAACATACAAATTAACCCTTCATCTTCTCTTAATAAAAAATAACAAAATATTTCTTCTGATCTCTCTTGAAAAGATTATATTACCACAGTAGCTAAAAACAGTTTCCCAGAAGCTGGGTGTGCTCAACTGCCTCCAAGGGTTCTTTACCCTTGCGCAGCTTCTTGCTCTGTACAGGGGTACAGTATTGAGTATTGTTCACATGTGTGGGGAGGATCCTCGCACACAGCACTACTAGACAAAGTAGAAAAGAAAGCCTGCTGTCTCATTAACTCATGTCCACTCACCAATTCTCTGCAGTCTCTCTCTCTCTCTCTTCGCCGCAATGTTGCAGCTCTCTCACTATTCTACCGCTATTACAATAATCATTGCGCCTCAGAGCTCTCTCAGTGTATACCACCTCATTTTCGTAGAGCATGTAGCACCTGTCTTGCAACACAATCCTACCCCTACTCTGTGCAACTCTCCAACCCAAGAGTGAAATGTTATTATCAATCTTTCTTCTATTCAACAGCTGAGCTCTGGAACTCTCTCCCAGAATCAGTCTTTCCCTCTTCCTATGAATTGAATTGCTTCAAACTCCGTGTGTCCAGGCATTTTGGCTCGAACATCTCTTGATTTTGGCCCTGTCAATCTTTCAACTCTGAGGAAGGCACTCGCTACAGGCAGTTCTGCCTTTTGTCTCCATTACTCACATAGAAAAATAAATAAAAATAAGCAATGTCCTATTATGTACCAATAATTGGAGAGACATTTTATAAATGTAAATGAATCTAAGCACATACTATGGACGAAAATAGGCTGAATACAGATATATTACTTCCCAACCACCCAACACACGCCAATACACATACGCTCACTAGAAAAACCAGCATCAAAACAAAAACAATGAGCTTTATCCCCCTCCATCCTCAAGCAGACAGAGTCTTACAAGGAGGTACTCGACGATGTTTTCTTATTGTGAGCTTAACACTCAAGCCGCGGAGACCGTCATATGACGGGCGAGAGATAATTGGCCTATCCTCCGGTACCCGTCAAATGACTGGCGACATTCTGAGCACATTTAGGGCTCTGAGAGAGAGTCCGAGCGGTGGGAGGACGATAGGCGGGCTCTGACCACTTGGCACCACCACTGGGCCATGTCTAGAACCACCGCCGCCACCCTACACACAACCGTCCTCGCGAGACAAGGAAAAAACTGAGGAAATTACCTTATTTAGAGTATTTTCACCTCTGGTTGCGCGATCGCTACAGGATAACCCGTGGTCATACAAGGATGATCCAGGTGTCATTAGAAAGCTCTATTATCGCCCTTTCATGGATACATAATTGTATTATGCTCTGGCTCTTGTTTATGCATGAAAAAGAGCATGGAATGAAGCTCGTTTTCGGTAAATATACCCGCCTGGCAGCTAGGTCATGTCAACAAATGGCCCCGTCCTTAAGGGGTTAAGAAGTGCGTAATGAAGATCCATGTGGCTTTCATAGCAATGCAATATTATATTTTCATTATTTAATTCATCAAAAGTTACATTTTTTTGTGTGTACGAAGGAGACAAAAGGCAGGTTGCCTTTAACAAGTGTCTCCCCCAGAGTCAAAAGAGTGACAGAGAGCAAAATTCAAGGGACTTTGGGGTCAAAATGCCTGGACACGCAAAGTTTAAAGATGTTAAGTCAATGGATGAAGGAAAGATTGATTGGGGGAGAGAGTTCTAAGAGTTCACTAATTCAGTAGAAGAAAGTCAGAAAATTTACCAATTCTTGGGTTGGAGAGTTGGACAGAATAGGAGTGGGACTGTGTTGAAAGGCGGGTGCCTCGCACTCGCCGCAAGGGAGGGTGTATGCACAGAGAGAGCTCTAAAGATCACTGACTATTGTAATCCCGTACAAATGAGCAGAAGACAGCTGGGGTCCCTCAGTCTGCCTCAAGGAGGCCCAAGAAGCACATCTGTCGCTCTCTCTCTCCAACCCCTACCCGAACAAATATACATTTTTCACAAGATATTTGCTGTTTTCACTTATTCTGGTCTTCACTGTTCACATGTTCATCATTCAAGTGTAATATACACACATAGAGCAGAAATAATGCTTTATAATGTAAATATTATAGTCTATTCGCTGTAAGTAGGCGAGAAATTATGACCTCTATCCTCTTTAACTCAAAAAGGGCTAGAGCAAATTGGCTGTACATTTCCACATATATTCATTAACTGACTCTTTCCAAATGGTAGAAATATTAGCTCGATTACTCAAGCCCTTTTTGAGTTACAGAAGATGGAGTTCATGATTTCTCGCCTATTTACTGCGAATAGACTATAGCTAAGGTACCCGGCGCTGCCCAGGGGAAAATAGACTATAGCTAAGGTACCCGGCACTGCCCAGGGGAAAATAGACTATAGCTAAGGTACCCGGCGCTGCCCAGGGGAAAATAGACTATAGCTAAGGTACCCGGCGCTGCCCAGAGGAAAATAGACTATAGCTAAGGTACCCGGCGCTGCCCAGGAGAAAATAGACTATAGCTAAGGTACCCGGCACTGCCCAGGGGAAAATAGACTATAGCTAAGGTACCCGGCGCTGCCCAGGGGAAAATAGACTATAGCTAAGGTACCCGGCACTGCCCAGGGGAAAATAGACTATAGCTAAGGTACCCGGCGCTGCCCAGGGGAAAATAGACTATAGGTAAGGTACCCGGCACTGCCCAGGGGAAAATAGACTATAGCTAAGGTACCCGGCACTGCCCAGGGGAAAATAGACTATAGCTAAGGTACCCGGCGCTGCCCAGGGGAAAATAGACTATAGCTAAGGTACCTGGCACTGCCCAGGGGAAAATAGACTATAGCTAAGGTACCTGGTGCTGCCCAGAGGAAAATAGACTATAGCTAAGGTACCCGGCGCTGCCCAGGAGAAAATAGACTATAGCTAAGGTACCTGGCACTGCCCAGGGGAAAATAGACTATAGCTAAGGTACCTGGGGCACCCCAGGGGAAAATAGACTATAGCTAAGGTACCCGGTGCTGCCCAGGGGAAAATAGACTATAGCTAAGGTACCCGGCGCTGCCCAGAGGAAAATAGACTATAGCTATGGTACCCGGCACTACCCAGGGGAAAATCGAAGTATGAGCTGTCTATCTTAACCCCCCCCAGTCCCCGCTTAAAACCTATTCTTGGACCCCCTTAGAATGCATGCCAAGTATGGGCTCTCCATCTTGATAACTGAGCCCCCTCCCCAAACTTAAAACCATTTCTGGCACCCCCTTAGTTTGCATGCCAAGTATGGGCTCTTCATCTTGAAAACCAAGGGAGTTGGGGTGGCTCCGCTCTCACACCTCCGGCTTAAGACCTATTCGAGCACCCCCTTAGTATGCATACCAAGTATGGGCTCTCGATCTTGAAAACTGAGGGAGTAGTTCGTGAATGAACAGACAGAAAGTGTCCTTTTTATAGTAGATAAATTCTGTCAAAATCGAAGGTAATACATTTGCATATGCAAGCGTTTAAAATAAATCAACACCTCACACCCAGGGTTACCAAATCAAGTCCGCTAGATAGTAAATAAATGCCGAAAATAGCTAGAATAACGGCACAATCGCTACAATTTATCTCTAAGCCCCGTCCACACGCTCGAGCACTGCCCGGCAGGCACGAGGGAAATGTCTGTCACGGGGCAAATTCAGCGGGCAAAGCAGGGTAATGGCCTCGGCGGTAGTTGAGCGAAATCACCAGACACTGCCCGGTAGTTTGCCGGTGGATATGGGGATAAAGGGGGCCTGTGGAAATCACCAGACACTGCCCGGTAGTTTGCCGGTGGATATGGGGATAAAGGGGGCCTGTGGAAATCACCAGACACTGCCCGGTAGTTTGCCGGTGGATATGGGGATAAAGGGGGCCTGTGGAAGGAGGGGAGTAGTGTGTAGTTTGATCTTTAATTATCAAATATATTTTATCCTATTATTTTACGGATGTTTATCAGGTAAATCAGGTGGAAGAAATCCAGGATGTAATATGTGCAAGCACTTTATTAACAGTCACTGATGGTATGAATTAAGTTTTAGCTTTATAATATGGTATGGGTAGCATCCCTATTTATATAGACGCTATTATTTGTATAGATATTTTATTAATATTCTTATGAGTATTATTATAAATCGTTTTATTAATCTTATTATCGTGAGAAAGCCACCCCACCATGATCTTCTGCACTAACTATTGATTTAATGTTCATTTAACGTACGTATGCTGACCATATCAGCAAATCGCGTGATGATTGAAGCACTATCAAAAATTATATGGTAGGATAAATTCATATTTTGTCACCAACCAACTTTACTTCGAAACTCAATGAAATCAACAAATACATGTGACACTCCAAGGACTCACACCAAGGATACTCACACCCATAGATTAAGCTTATCAGTGTATTACGTAAATATAAGACAGCATCAGAGAGAGAGAGTGTGTGTAATTGCAGCTCTAACTTACGCTATTTTGAGAGTTCACTCTTGTATTGGTACCGGTATATGATCTTTTATTGGTACCGGTATATGATCTTTTATTGGTACCGGTATATGATCTTTTATTGGTACCGGTACATGATCTTTTATTGGTACCAGTATATGATCTTTTATTGGTACCGGTATATGATCTTTTATTGGTACCGGTATATGATCTTTTATTGGTACCGGTACATGATCTTTTATTGGTACCGGTATATGATCTTTTATTGGTACCGGTATATGATCTTTTATTGGTACCGGTATATGATCTTTTATTGGTACCGGTATATAATCTTTTATTGGTACCGGTACATGATCTTTTATTGGTACCGGTACATGATCTTTTATTGGTACCGGTATATGATCTGTTATTGGTACCGGTATATGATCTTTTATTGGTACCGGTATATGATCTTTTATTGGTACCGGTATATGATCTTTTATTGGTACCGGTATATGATCTTTTATTGGTACCGGTACATGATCTTTTCAATGTGTGTATTTTGTTAACATGTTGACGTTCATTTCATATCAAAGTATAACCCATTCCTACGTAATTTAAATTTTTGGATAATTATATTATAAGAAATAGGAAGCTGATGAAATAAATTATTTATCTTCAAACAACTTCCATTTCTTCTCTCTTTTGCAAAATAGCAATTATTATGCTACACAACACTTTACATCTCTCTTTAACTGCCCTGCCGAGCATCTTGTCTGACCACAGACATACTTTGACTGGCCAGTCACGGCCATGTGGCCAACAACACAAGCGTGTTCGACAGACTTTGCCCGGTGAGGGGACACAGCCTGCCAGACACTGCTCGATCGTGTGGACGGGGCTTTAATACCTCAAATCAACAGGATATTCCTTGAATTCATGTCGCTAGATGTAAACATGTGACTCTAGACCGAAGTAATACCTCTAGATCTAGCGAAAAATAGCTAAGTTGGCAACACTGCTTACACTTACGGTCACGCGCAGGGTAAGCCGGTGTCACACGAGTGCTTTTTCCGGCAATTTTTAATGAGAAAGTTTGTTCTAGTCATATTTTGAAGCTTTTCCTCATAGACATAAGAAACTAGACTGAAGGTAGATTATGTTAGGTGGTCGAATTCTGATATAACAGAAATTTTAAAGCTGCCAGACTACAATTGCTCGTAAAGTTTGACGGAAAAATCGTTCGTGTGACACCGCGTATAGTGAAGAGGAACGTCATTGTATAGTGAAGAGGAACGTCATTGTATAGTGAAGAGGAACGTCATTGTATAGTGAAGAGGAACGTCATTGTATAGTGAAGAGGAACGTCATTGTATAGTGAAGAGGAACGTCATTGTATAGTGAAGAGGAACGTCATTGTATAGTGAAGAGGAACGTCATTGTATAGTGAAGAGGAACGTCATTGTATAGTGAAAAGGAACGTCATTGTATAGTGAAGAGGAACGTCATTGTATAGTGAAGAGGAACGTCATTGTATAGTGAAGAGGAACGTCATTGTATAGTGAAGAGGAACGTCATTGTATAGTGAAGAGGAACGTCATTGTATAGTGAAGAGGAACGTCATTGTATAGTGAAGAAGAACGTCATTGTATAGTGAAGAGGAACGTCATTGTATAGTGAAGAGGAACGTCATTGTATAGTGAAGAGGAACGTCATTGTATAGTGAAGAGGAACGTCATTGTATAGTGAAGAAGAACGTCATTGTATAGTGAAGAGGAACGTCATTGTATAGTGAAGAGGAATGTCATTGTATAGTGAAGAAGAACGTCATTGTATAGTGAAGAGGAACGTCATTGTATAGTGAAGAGGAACGTCATTGTATAGTGAAGAGGAACGTCATTGTATAGTGAAGAGGAACGTCCTTGTATAGTGAAGAAGAACGTCATTGTTCTGACATACGGAGCCCTGTATGTTAATTTAAGAGTTAGAATTAGAGTTTCAAGGAGCCAAACTACCCAAGCGGTGAAGCAGACTAGCGAGCGAACGAGCGAGTGGGCAAACCATCTCGCCCCATACCTGCAAACTACCCTTCACACCTGCGTGCGTCATAGGGGACCCTTGCAAACTACCTCGATGACCGATGCTATGACGTATGATCGACGCCAGGAGCTGTGAGTGGACCAGACACCTGTTATGCGACTCGAGGAGCTATGATTGGAGTAGGCACCACCTCCCGCCTCCTGATTCGTTCCTACACCATCATTGTTTGGTATATAAGACCCGAGTTGTGGGCATTCAAATCAGTCTCATTTGGAGTTGGGGAAGGTGAACTTGCAGCTGGAGGAAGACGGGGTGAAGTATTATAATGGGATTGTGACTGTCAGTCAGATTATATAAATGTGTGTTAAGTGTGTTCGGTGTAAACACTTACGTTATGTTGGTTAGTGAGATATGTGATTGGGAATTAACGTGATGTGTTTAATGTGTGTAATGTGTTTAACTATTTGATTGGGAATTAACGTGAACGCTACTATTACGTGTTTAACGATTTAATTGCGAATTAACGTGAACACTATTATTATGTGTTTAACTATTTAATTGGGAATTAACGTGAACGCTACTATTATGTGTTTAAATATTTGATTGGGAATTAACGTTAACGCTATTATTATGTACTTAACTATTTTAGTTGACTAACTTGTGGACTAAAGCAACTCTTTAAGTAATTGGGTTATGATGAAAGTAATACTATTGTTTTATATTAATACTTACGAGTTCTTTCATTTTCTTTGAATTAAGCTTACATTGCTTAATGGTGCTTAGTACGGTGATGCTATTGTCTCGTATTAGTAATATCGCCTTAGACTAACATGGCTGTGTTAATATTACTTCTAGTGATTTCCTAAGCTGAAGAAAATTCTTTTGCTTCAAAATATTATATTTTGCTTTTCATATTATTTGAGTGAGACCTGAATCGAATCTATGAAACGATCCTGTAACTTTATTTACTCATAATCAAACCTCAATGTTACGTGGTTAAGAAATACATTTAACTAATTATTAAATATATATCTAACTTTTTATGTGACTTTGATATTACTCCTGATGATAATAATAATATAATACTATTAACGTAAGACAAGAACCAAGAATAATTACATTAAATATAAATAAAAGGACATATAAGAAACTATCTATTCATTTCAAAAAGGGTAAGAAACAGAAATATTCTTACTTTAATATTTATCTTTCAAGACTTTTTATAAAATTAATAGTCCTTCTTTAGCTATAACTTATTCGGTTCATAACCATAGCCTACTAAGCTTCGGTTAAATAATAATTCTTTATAAATACTACATGACTTTAATTAGTTTCAGTATTTTTCATAATTAAAATGTATCAGTCAATAAAGGATACTAAGTCCTAAGATCCAAAAGGAAAGGAAGCAACAACAGGAAATTATTTTATTAGATTTTACTTTTGTTTTGCCTTCAGCTGACTGATACCTTAATATATATCTCTGTGCTATCTAGATTCATCAAGTTAACCACTTGAGGATCAAGATACGTAACATTGTATAGTGAAGAGGAACGTCATTGTATAGTGAAGAGGAACGTCATTGTATAGTGAAGAGGAACGTCATTGTATAGTGAAGAGGAACGTCATTGTATAGTGAAGAAGAACGTCATTGTATAGTGAAGAGGAACGTCATTGTATAGTGAAGAGGAACGTCATTGTATAGTGAAGAGGAACGTCATTGTATAGTGAAGAAGAACGTCATTGTATAGTGAAGAGGAACGTCATTGTATAGTGAAGAGGAACGTCATTGTATAGTGAAGAGGAACGTCATTGTATAGTGAAGAGGAAAGTCATTGTATAGTGAAGAGGAACGTCATTGTATAGTGAAGAGGAACGTCATTGTATAGTGAAGAGGAACGTCATTGTATATTGAAGTGGAGATTTGTTGTGGCTATAATAATAGCTCGGTCTTTCTCTTTTCTTCTGCAAGGGAGCCCACCTCGCTTTTTTTCTCTTTCTCTCCCTCTCTCTTCGGCTTGTATCCATTTGGCCCCATTCAGCCGACTGTTTTAAGACGTTTACCCCCATCCAGGTGTAAATATTTTCCTGGCGAGCGGTAGCGAGCCAGCATCTATATATTTGTTTTTGACAGCAAGCTATATTTGTACATTTTTCGATAGAAAAATGTCTCCGGCGAAGCTGGATTTCTCCATACAATACTGGGTCGCTATCGCTCGCCAGGAAGAAATCGACACCTGGATGGGGATAAATGTCTTAAAACAGTTGGCTGAATGGGGCCAAATGGATACAAGCCAGGGAAAGAGAGAATAGGAGAGAAAGCCGGTGACCCCCAATAACTCAATACGCCTATTCATTAACCCCTTGTGTGCCGTCGACATTCATCTGATCATTTTCTGGGTACTACTAATCGATTTTATTCAGCTCAGGAAGGATCTCTAGCAATTATAAGGCTTCGAAATATGTCCATCAACCCTCTTAAGTACCACAGATCCTTGGTGGGGTACATAGAATCGTCTAAACATGGCTAGAATACAATATAAGAGACGTTGCTGGTAGAGAACTGGTTTAGGGATTGTGTTATTTTTATAATGTGCTTGTATTATATCGGTCACGCGTCTGTGGTTTGGAAATAGACCGAGGACCAAGGCTTTCTATTCAAGAGCCATACGATTAAGACATTGTGTACGTGATTGTGTGTGTGGGTGTGTGTGTGGGTGTGTGTTTATGTGTGTGTATAAGTGTTGCTGAGTCTTTGTGAGTGTGTGTGCATATTTAGCTGTATACGTTTGCTTAGTTGAGAGTGTGTATGTTAGCAGTGTTTGTGTGCTGTTGTTTCATTGTGAGTGTGTGTGCATGTTTAGCTGTGAGTGTGTGTGTGTTTAGTTGTTTGTGAGTTTGTATATTAGCTGCCTTTGTGGGCTGATGTTTGTTTATGAGTGTGTGTGTAAGCCTATGTTTAGCTGCGTGTGTGTGTGTGTGTTAAGTTGTTTTGTTTAGTGTGTGTATATGTGTAGCTTTTGTGTTTTATTCTATGTATTTGAAGTGACGGGGTTGAATAGAATGGGGTTAAGTAACACCTGTAGGAGTGCTAGCCTACAGGTGAGTAGGAAGGAGAAAAGAAGAAACTAGCAGCAGAGAAGTAATTCCATACCAGTTACTCAGGATATAGAGAAACAAGAAACAGAGGAGTGCCCCATATTACCAGGTCATTCCCGTTTTCTAACTACCAGGAAGATGGGTCACCTAGGTCAGTCACCCCTACAAAAGAGGGGGAGTTTGAGCCAATCCTCATCCCGCTTTCAAATCCTCTCCACCAATCACCAACCTTCATTCGACCAGCAGCCAGATTTGAAGTACAACGAACAAATGCTTATGCAAGTTCCGCATCAAAGACCTGAGTGCTACCAAGAGAAGTGGAGATATTAGGATCTACAGTGCAGTACCATTACGGAGAACTCTGGATCAACCCAAGAACATAGTGAAGAACAGAGTTATTCACTGCATCACCAATAACCCTCATTTATAATAAAATCACCAGAGTTGCTATTATGTACTTCCTAGACTTCGTGACTCCCACCAGAGTATTAAATAAAATACTTTAAATGACTAGGTACCAAATGATAACTATCATGTATTTTTAAGCTAAGTATTTACTTCACTATTTATGTCACAACGATTCACTGTATCCTTTTAACATTGAGTCACTATAAGTTAAAGCTAAGAAATAACTTGAACATAGTCTCAATGAAATTGTTAAGAAAGCAAACACTTCCACCTCGGTAATGTTCTTAAGTCTGAAAAATCCGGAGCATCTAACTAAAAGTGGTAGCTGCCTTCCCCTCCCCCCCCCCCCCCCCCACCCCCCAAGACTGTAACGAGCCCTGTTGTGTTCTCCCTGACGTCTGGATGTTGGATTCCTGATAGTGAGAAGTAGCTCCGCCCTGAAGTCTAGTCCAGGCGAACCTACGCTCTACGTCGGCCAGACTTGCTCTCGAACCTCCACCCCCTAACCCTACCCTAAGTGTCTCTGAGTGTCTCTGAGTGTCTTACGTTGTGATTATTGTTGTGAAGGTAAGGTAAAATATGTGAATATTCGTTGGTAATTCCTATGTAGATCTGTGCCCAAGATAATTAATTGTTGCGTATAAGTGAATCCTTCAGAAACCATGTTAAACCTTGAGTATATCTGTGTCCAAGATCTAGTGTCATTCTCTCTTATAAAATTTATATAAAACGTTCTACGCATACGTCACATAATTGTGTAAATCAAAATACCTAGCCGAATACTCGCAGATTTTCTTTGTGTATGTCCATTCTATTTATGTATGTAACAAGTTGAAGCTGAAGTGTTTACTGTGAATTTATTCCCTTCTAAAATCTCACTTTTACCTAGAATCTACGCTCAATTTCATATCTAATTAAGCTCAGTCCCTCATCCTTTAGAAGAATTATTATTGATAATTATCATAATTTAAGTCTAATTTCTTCGAGAGAAAACCCTGTTACGCCTTATTTTATCGTGCGTTAACTGTGTAATTTATGAATAACGTACTTGTTTATTCTGTTATGAAATAGATAATTTCGACCCATCTCGTCTAGGAATTCTAGTTTAGAGTAGATCTATTGTCTAACTGTTTCACCAACTCGAATACAACGCCGATTTGTTCTGTATTCCATATAGGAATCTGTTAACTAGTTCAAACTTCCTTCATACCTTATCAGGTATTTCCATCTAAGTGCAGCTTCGTCGTGTATGCCATATTTCACTTGTATTCTTATAACTACTCGTATACGCTAATTTATTTATGCGTTCTCTAATCTTCTGTAATCAATCTATTGCCTGATTCAGTTAGGTTACATTCAACCTTTGAGTATTCTTCAGTAGATATAAATCATTAACTCTGAATTCCTCGACCCGTGAGATTATAATTGCATATAATAATTAATTAATTGTATGTTCAAGATATAAATTTTCTCATAATAATCTAAGTACGCTGTTAATTGTAAAAACAATTTAACTCTCCTCTCCTTTGAATTTCAATACATTCCTCCCCTTATTCAGAATAATATCGCACTAACCGTAAATACTATTTTGATCATCGTAGTACAGCGAATGACCTGAGCAACCTACCTTGCCAGAATTATCTGCGCGCGATAGCCCTTTAGTTTACCCGTACGCTTCTCGCCACCCGTGAGCGAGCGTTCATTTCAGTTATCTTCGTACGTTCCCCTTTTGTTCCGTCCCAACTTATATATGCGTACTTAGAGATTTCGTTCACCTTGCCAGAAACATATTCAGAATACTTCACAGTAGATACTCAACTCCCATAATATAGGTTTGACTCCTGCAAGGAGATAAAGAAAACCAACTCCACTGAATTATGCAAATCCGTTAATCATACCCTCCCAAGGTGAAACCGCCGGGTGTGAATTAACGTTAACCTCCTCAAAATTCCTATCCCCACTTCTTTGCAAAAGATCGCCGGGGAGGAAAGACCAATCAACAAACAGCCTAGTTTTACTGGCTTTGCAAAAACCGGGAAAAACTCAACTCAACAAGTGTCCGTATGAACACTTAGTTAAATGGGTAAAGCCATCCCGCCGGGAAACACAGTACGCCTGAACACAGGCCCAACACAGAGACGCAGTCCTGGAGAGCCTCGGGCCACCACTCGCCGGGGAACACAAGCCTTTTTTAACCACGCGTGATTAAAACTCGGCCACCAGCCGGGTTTTCATGGTGTAACCGAGAAAACCCGCCGGAAAAGGCAACCCACACCGTTCAGATTCAATCTGAACGCACCAAATAGACCGTGGAATTAGCCAAAGCACAACTAACCCAGGACACACAAATAGTCCGTGGAATTAGCCAATACACAACTAATCCAGGACACCTATATAGTCTGTGGAATTAGCCAATACACAACTAAACCAGGACACACATGACACAGTAGTACATATTTATAACATAAAACAATAACACTTGTACATGTGGCAAAGCTAAGAGAGGCTGGCTAGGCCTAAGCAGACGGAAATACACAGTAAACATGTCGTAATATAAAGAAAAAGAACTGAATTATATCACAACAGGAACCACCGTCAACACACCACTGTAGCAAAAACTTCCCGGCAAAGGGAAGAACTGACTTGGGACCCAGAAAAAACTTCACTAAGTGAAGACAAATATGCTGGGAACGTCAGAGAATAAAAAGCTACCTCATCAGAAAGATAAAAGGCAGCAATAATAACGCGAAATGAAAGCCGCCTGCATCACAAAGCTAGCTAACCGTGAAAAAGTTCACATGTCCACAACAGGACCACGAGGGTACACCCGAAATAGATGCCCCAAACACACGATCCAAAATACACTGCACTGCGGGCAACTCGCCCAGGACACTCCTGCTACGCATATCCTAACCTTACTCGATACATCCCGGAGTAAACAAATGAGAAAAAACTCACTAGGGGACGCAACAAATGCGGAACTAGCGGAGCGTAGGGAGGCACGTCCGGGTCGGTTGAGCGCAGAGCAGAGAAGGAAGAATGACGCCTGAGTCAGCGTCTGGTCAAAGATCCACACAAGTACATCCACGAGTATATGGAAAGCTTAGGAGTAGTTATTCTTATTTTTTTTTTTTTTTTATTTGTTACGAAGTTTTTTCGTAGTGAGAACCCAATTTCATAATGACTGAACCATGAGTGAGGTTGCGTGCGCTCATGATGAAGGCTCCTCAAATTTTTTATGCTCTGCGCGGTAGATTCAAAACTACGGCGGATGATTGTTTGAAGAGGGTGCCTTATGTAATAGGCATATCGTCAATGATGGAGGGGCCACTAATAAATATATTATTATCAAGGGTTTAATCTGTGTATGTTTGTCTGTATATAATTGCATACTTCCATACATTTACTATCCTTTAATTCATGTTTATTGTATATTATCTATAGACTTGTGTGCATTATAAATGAACTCCCTTATTTGCTTACTGTTACTTATAGTAGTTAAGTTAAGGTTGAGCCCACATTTCAGATCGAGACTTACTCGTGAACAGCACATTGATCATTTATGTCCAAGTACGTGGATTCTCGTACCATTTCTAAGCAATAGGTAATTGAATTCTTTTTACCTTTCTATATATCTTTGAATAAATTAGAGTGTATAATTATCTGCGTGTATTTATTGTGTTCATATTAAACCTGATTGAGTACCCAATTTGTGTTCGACGTGTTCCTGTTGAGGATATATTGAGTCTAAAAGTCCATAATTGGATTTGAGTAAAGACCAAAACAAAGCTAAGTTGTATTACAACCCGGCATAACCGTATTGTTCTATGTGTATGAAGAAGACAAAAGGCAGTCTGCCTGTAACGAGTGTCTCTCACATTGTCAAAAGAGTGACAGAGAGCTAAATTCTAGGAAAGTTGGGATCAAAATGCCTGGACACACGAAGTTTAATACAGACTACGTCATGGGATGAAGGAAACATTGATTGAGGGTGAGAGCTTCAGAGTTCCTTGTTGAGTAGAAGAAAGACAAAATGTATGTGTTTTAATGTGTAGCTATGTGTGTATCTGTATGTAGTTGTTTTTTTGTGAAAGTTCGTGTAGTTGCGCATGCTTAGTTGTTTCTTTGAGTGAATAATGCTTATCTAGTAACAGTTAGTGGGGGGAATAAGAAGATACTTCTTGTCTTGTCCGCCCACCTCCAAGTTGTGCTAGCCTATGTCTTTTATGTGCTTACGTGTTTGTCATACCTTGACTTGAATGTGGCCACTGTTGGTGCTGTCACTACATTATTCGGTAGTGAATTCCAGGCACTTATGGTACGGATGGCAAACCAATTTCCTTTCATTGATGTCCTCTAGTGGTCTGGCATCGTAATTTTTAGTCTGTGCCCTCGTAGGTTTGTAATGCAGAGGGTGAAGAATCTGTCATAGGGGATGTCCACGAGACCATGCAGTAACTTATAGACCTCGATCATGTCACCCCGCTTCCATCTGTCTTCAAGCGTCTGCAATCCCTCAGCGATCCTCATATGGCAGGTGCACTAACTTTGGCACCAGCTTGGTTGCTCTATGTTGTACTTGTTCGAGGAGCTTGATATCTTTGGCTAGGTGGCATGACCAGCACTATGTGCCATAGTCGAGGATTGGTTGGACTAGTGACTTATAAAGGGGCAACAATATGTCTTTCTCCAGATACTCAAAGTTACGCTTTATGATCCCAAGTCTGCTGTTGGCTCTTACTGCCACGTGCGCTGATGACTTGAGATTTGCAGTCACAAACACCCCAACTACAGATTTTTCCAGGACATTGTTGTTCATGAGGCAGTCGGCCTGTTGGTTGCCTCGCCCAAAGTGCATAGTTTTGCACTTTGCTGCATTAAAGGTCAACAACCATTTTATGCTCCAGTCCCCAAGCCTGTCCACGTCCCTCTGCAGTGCCACCACATCCCTCTTGGTCCTGATGGTCCTATAAATCTTTGCGTTGTCTGTAAACAAGCTCGCTTTGGACTCCAGTCCGCAGATGAGATCGTTTATATATAGGAAAAAGAGAATAAGTCCTACCACTGACCTCTGAGGAACTCCACTCCACACTGGGAGCCACTCCGAAAAAGCTCCTCTAATTGCAACCCTATTATAATAATAATAATAATAGTTCTTAAAGCTAGCGCATGCTAAGCCAGCTAAGGATAGCCCAATAAGGCCGATTAGGCGTATCTCCATTGGGGTCCTGTACTACTATCCCATCCCCTTGCTCATGAGGGATGGTAACGACTCGGTGCTTGTGAAAAATCTTTAATGCGCCGTGCGTGGGCGCGATCCCGGGCCTTCTGGGTGCAAGTCCGAGACGCTAGTCACTACACCAGCGCGGTCCTATGCACTCTGCCGGATAGGAAATTGGTCAGCCACCTTAGTAAGTCTCCTCTGATGCCTTGAGCCTCAAGTCTTATGACTAGCCGCTGGTGTGAAACTTGGTCAAATGCCTTCTCACAGTCGATGTAGTTGGCATCCACACAGTTTTGTTGATCAACCGCATCCACAATATCATCCGAGTGTGTATGTGTATCTGTAGGTAGTTGTTTCTTGAGTGTGGGTGCTTGTGTAGCTGATTGTGTGTGTGTGTGTGTGTGTGTGTGTGTGTGCTTAGTTGTTTCTTTGTGAGTGTTAGGCAATGTCTAGCTTTCTGCGTGTGTGTGTTGTTTT
>CM064532.1:8601108-8766108 GCA_032716605.1 Paralithodes platypus | reverse complement strand
ATATTTTCACGAAACCAATAGAAGATATATACAAAATTTAAATATTAAATTTTAAAGCGTGCGTTTGCTTGTACGATGTCGGGGAAAAGCATGCTTCTTTATTAAACCCTTTAAGTACCATAGTATGTGAATGTTTTTTAAACTAATGGAACTGAAATTGTGTACATCGACTTCCAAACCAATCTGATGATCTCTAAACTTTGAAATAATTGTAATAGTTCCGAAATCTGACCTTGTTCATTATAACGGAATAAATGGTCTTGGTACAATGTTGTCAATGTAGCTGCTACCGCTAGATCCAGCGAATCACTTCCATCACTTCCATCTAGCGACATCAAGATGTGATGAATTCTAGCGGTATTCAAGTTATGTTCCCTATTTTAAGGAATTGTAGAGATGTTTCGATTGTTAAAGATTATTCTAGATACTTCAACATATGTTTTCTAGTGACATACAAGTTTTTAGTGTCTGGTGACTATCTAGCGATATGTCAATGCAATTCTAGCATACATTTGTGCTTTAGTTTATCATGCATTGTTTAATATATTTGCCCTAAGTCTCCAGAAGACGTCCTACATGATATAGTGTATTGTTCTAGTGATAATTAAATATTATACAGGGCTATTTTAAGTTGGCTGATGATTATGAAACGGTAATATGCTGGACGATGAGAATACTGTATGTAAACATGTCTCGGATATCACTGATAATTTTTGGCATTTTCTGACAAAAGCCCAATGGCTAATCAGCGGTGGTAACGAAACACGCAGCTTTACACATTCACATCGTCATTGGCTTCCGGTAATTAATATCATAGTAATTTAATTAACGTTTGTTGGTGATATAAAAAGAATTACCAGTTCTTGAAGGATGACAATTTCATCCTTCAAGAAAGATTGAAATATTCGCTATTTCCTATTCGCGAATTTTACCAAAAAAAAATCGTATTCGTATTCGTATTCGCAAATAGTGAAAATTGATATTCGTTCCATCTCTAATACATACATACAGTTAGATATTTAGTTAGTACATCTCTCTATCTGTACCTTTGTCTCTAATTTCCTTTCTGACCATTCCATAGCTGAAGTTGTGGACGGTCATCGCTCACTTCCTCAACCAATCAACTGCAGTGTTCCTCAGGGTTCTGTCCTATCTTCAGTTCTCTTTCTGATATTAATTAATGATCTCAACTATACCTCTAGTCCTATCCACTCATATGCTGATGACTCTACCTTACACCATTCAATTAGATTTTACAACAAACCAGTATGCAATCACTCCAAAACTCACGTAACAGGCCCATGACACGCCTATCTTCTGATTTATCAATTATTTCTGATTGTGGCAGAGAAAACCTTGTTTTTTTCAAGGCCTCCAAGACCCAATTTCTCCCTTTATCTACCCGTCGCAATCTCCCACAAGACTATCAATTACTTTTCAACAATACACTTATTAGCCCTTCATCTTCCCTCAATATTCTAGGTGTATCTTTTTCATCCAACCTTTCTTGGAAAAATTATATTACCTTCTTGCTAAAACAGCTTCCCAAACGTTAGGTGTGCTCAACCGTCTCCATGGGTTATTTACCCCCACAAAGCTTCTTTCTCTTTATCAGCGCACAATTCGCCCCTGTATTGAATATTGTTCGCATGCGTGTGAAGGTTCCACCCATACCGCACTTCTCGAGAGAGCAGAGTCAAAAGCATTTCGCCTCATCAACTCGCATCCTCTTACTATTTCCATACAATCTCTTTCTATATGCCACAATGTTGCATCTCTTTTAGCCTTCTATCGCTATTGCAACAATCAGTGTTCTTCAGAGTTCAGTGCGGCGAGTGCGAAGCACCCGCCTTTCAACACACTCCCACTTCTATTCTGTCCAGTTCTCTAACCCAAGAATGATCTTTCTTCTACTCAACAAGTGAACTCTCTCTCTCAATCAACCTTCCCTTCATTCTATGACTTAAACTGCTTTAAACTGTGTATGTCCAGGCATTTTAACCCTAACGTCCCTTGAATTTGACTCTGTCATTCTTTTGGCTTTGGGGGAGACACTCGTTACAGGCAACCTGCCTTTTATCTCCTTCATACACATATCATTTTTATTTATTTAGTTAGTTAGTTGGTCGGTCGGTCGGTCGTTCGTTTATAGTTCTTCAGATACAGGTTGTATTTTAGTCCTTGTATATGCAATCCATGCTAAACAATCTGGCCGTAAATCAAAACTATTTATTTTTTATTTATTTTGTTAACCTGACGATTGCACTTGGTGTCTTAAACCTAGAAACTGTACTTAGAGCTGATTGTCTGATGATTATGTTGCGATTGTCTTTGTAATTGGAGGATGTTACTCGGGCACAGTGTCATCAACCAATCACCTCCAAGTACGAGAGTTCTTTTGCTCAATGGCCCCAAGTGCTAATTCGCCAGGTTAAGATGGGCTATACCTTGTTCATTATTGGTAAGCCAGAAATCATAACTCTTAACTTCTGTAACTCAAAAAGGATTAGAGTAACATAGTTCATTTTTTCTACAAATTGGGATAGTCAGCTAGGGAATAGGTGTAGAAATTTACAGCCCATTTTCCCTAGCTCTTTTTGAGTTACAGAGGATTGAGGTCACGATTTTTGGCCTATCTATAATAAACAGGATAGTTCATAGTAAGTAAAAGAAGTGAAAGACAAGGATAGTAAAGCAGAAGACTCTTTCGCCACCCAACCTTCCCTCCGGATATTGTGCCCACGGTAGGAAACGTTGCTGGTAAAAATATTTCCCAACAGAAAAAATAAATTAATGAATAAATCAATCAATCAATAAATACTTAAATAAATTAATAAATTAATACTCTTAAGAAACTAGGAAATTCATTGTATTCACAGTTAAACGTTTTTCGATATTTTACGTTCACAGGACAGACAGCAATATTGCCAACATAATATTGTAATGTTAACGGCCTCAAGCGTACCCGTTATCTAACCATCAATGTTGCTGTTTTATTTTTATTATTATTATTATTATTATTATTATTATTATTATTATTAGTATTATTTTGTTGTTACTGTCGTATTGACTGTCGTAAGTTACAGGTATAATACAGGTAAGAACATTTAGTATTGAATGGGGTTTTCGAACGTCATAATTTACGATGTGGCACTGTTTATTTTAAGAATATTTTGTTTACAGTGTACTGAATTTATACTATGGACACTTCTCTAACATTATTATTATGATTTTATTGTTTAATTATTCATGTATTTATATATGTCTATGTTTTGCTTCAATTATTATATAGTCTATTCATTATAGTTAACCCAAACATCTTGTCCGCTAACCTCTATAACTAAAAAAACAACTAAAATAATCGTGCTATTATTGCTACCATTTAGGAAGGATCAGCCAGGGAATAGGTGCGGACATTTACAGCCCATTTGCTCTAGCCCTTTTTGAGTTACAGAGTTTAGGGGTCTCAATTACTGACGTACCTATAATGGATGGACTGTAGCATCACTCAAACAAATGGCTGTAATCTGTGTTTTGTTTTTGTTTTTTATCTGACTTTAAATTGTTATGTCTTCATTTTGAATACTTGGCTATAGCGAAGATGTTGTAGCCACATATGTTGTTAATAATAAACACTTGGTATCAACATCATACAGAGATGCTTATAGCGAAGATGTTGTAGCCACATATGTTGTTAATAATGAACACTTGGTATCAACATCATACAGAGATGCTTATAGCGAAGATGTTGTAGCCACATATGTTGTTAATAATGAACACTTGGTATCAACATCATACAGAGATGCTTATAGCGAAGATTTGTAGCCACATATGTTGTTAATAATGAACACTTGTTATCAACATCATACAGAGATGCTTATAGCGAAGATGTTGTAGCCACATATGTTGTTAATAATGAACACTTGGTATCAACATCATACAGAGATGCTTATAGCGAAGATGTTTTAGCCACATATGTTGTTAATAATGAACACTTGGTATCAACATCATACAGAGATGCTTATAGCGAAGATGTTGTAGCCACATATGTTGTTAATAATGAACACTTGGTATCAACATCATACAGAGATGCTTATAGCGAAGATGTTGTAGCCACATATGTTGTTAATAATGAACACTTGGTATCAACATCATACAGAGATGCTTTTACAATCTCCTTGAAGACGTCCATTGCATTCCTTTCAAGTTTCAATCACTCTCTTCGGTAATTTGTTTCACATGTTCTCCTACTGCTGTATATGTGAAGATTATTAACACAGAGAGAGAGAGAGAGAGAGAGAGAGAGAGAGAGAGAGAGAGAGAGAGAGAGAGAGAGAGAGAGAGAGAGAGAGAGAGAGAGAGGAGAGAGAGAGAGAGAAGAGAGAGAGAGGAGAGAGAGAGAGAGAGAGAGAGAGAGAGAGAGAGAGAGAGAGAGAGAGAGAGAGAGGAGAGAGAGATGAGAGAGAGAGAGAGAGAGAGAGAGAGAGAAGAGAGAGAGAGAGAGAGAGAGAGAGAGAGGAGAGAGAGGAGAGAGAAGAGAGAGAGAGAGAGAGAGAGAGAGAGAGAGAGAGAGAGAGAGAGAGAGAGAGAGAGAGAGAGATATACTGTGGTACTGCGGGGCAGTCTGAACTTAATTATATAATTAATTTGCAACACTTATGAAAAGAACATGCTAATATAAAATATAAGGGAGAAAAAACAAAGTGTAACGATTTATCTCTTCTTATTCTTGTTATAATTATACACAAAAGCAAGGAAATACAAAGGAAAACAAGCAACAACAAATGATCTAGTTATGATAACGAGGCTGCCTGTAGCTATTCTACAGTATCTATACTGTAATTGAACTTTGAATTGTAAAACAAATTACACATAATACGAGTTTCAATCTGTTGTGATCAGATTAGGACACGTACGCGATTGCAAAACTTTGATGTGTACTTTGTGTTGTTGCAATGAAGCGTGCAATATTATACAGTGTAGCTCATGTGGGCAGATAATACTGTACTTTGTGTTGTTGCAATGAAGCGTACAATATTATACAGTGTAGCTCATGTGGGCAGATAATACTGTACTTTGTGTTGTTGCAATGAAGCGTACAATATTATACAGTGTAGCTCATGTGGGCAGATAATACTGTACTTTGTGTTGTTGCAATGAAGCGTACAATATTATACAGTGTAGCTCATGTGGGCAGATAATACTGTAAGTTGCTATAATAAAAAACAAAAAAATTTGGAAGGTGCAGAGTATACAGTATATATACATACATACATACATACTGTACATACATAATCATTGGAAGGTGCCAGCGTATACAGTATATATACATACATACATACATACTGTACATACATAATAATTGGAAGGTGCCAGCGTATACAGTATATATACATACATACATACATACTGTACATACATAATAATTGGAAGGTGCCAGCGTATACAGTATATATACATACATACATACATACTGTACATACATAATAATTGGAAGGTGCCAGAGTATACAGTATATATACATACATACATACACACTGTACATACATAATAATTGGAAGGTGCCAGAGTATACAGTATATATACATACATACATACATACTGTACATACATAATAATTGGAAGGTGCCAGAGTATACAGTATATATACATACATACATACATACATACTGTACATACATAATGTGGAAGGTGCCAGAGTATACAGTATATATACATACATACATACATACATACTGTACATACATAATCATTTTCAGTATCCAATTGTAACTAGTTTCAATAGGTACAAAATATTAAGTGTTTGGCCAGATGACGGAGAGAGAGAGAGAGAGAGAGAGAGCAGTAAGTGTGTGAATGTTTCATACATCATTTCTCCAGCCTCTCTTGTAAGCTCTTCCAGTCTTTCACTCTCTTAATAACCCTCATCCTCTTTCTCTCTCTCTCTCTCTCTCTCTCATAGGCTCGTTATATTACCTACAAGTAAATTCGTAAGAAAGGCTTGTTGCTTGTATTCCTTTTGCTCTCTCACTTTTCTTCTTATCCTTGTCTTCCTCTTTGTCTGTCTGTTGATGTATAATCCATCTCCCTCTCTCTCTCTGTCTCTGCCACCCACACCTCAGTTTTTCCCCACATTCTCCCCCACTTGACAAAGCAACAGTCCCAATTATCATATAAAAGGAATGCAACACTTGGGGGAGGGAGTTTGCTTGTTTACAGGAGTACAAAAGAGTACGAAGGAAGTCAAGCAACAACAGGTTTAGCGACCCCTGGAGGTTGCTTGACTTCTAAGTCACTGCTGTTCAAAATTCCAACAGTGGTTCAGAGTTGGTAAGGGACAATTGGAAAGGGAAGCACTGCCTTAAGATCAATGTCCCTGGCAGGATTGAGAGTTGTTAGTAGGAGACAATTTGGGTTAATAACCCATAACCCAGCAAGTGATCCTGGATGTATCTGAGAAAAAAAGTAATATATTTACAAATGCAATTAATAGTGGTTTAAGGGACTAGGCGATGTTTAAAGGAATCTACGGTGCTTCAGTCTATAACATCTCTAGGAAGCCCATTCTACAAGATCACAACTCGATGGAAGAAGAAATTCTTAGACTAGTTGAGTTGAAAGATTTACCAACGATTTTGCAACCATTTCCCGGTGTGAGGTTTGATTAGTCGATCATAAAATACTTATTACAGTTCATATTGTCAATGTCTATGATGATTTTGAAAACTTGAATTTGGTCATTTCTTAATCTGCGCTGGTTTAAAGGAAATATACTAAATTCTCTAAGACGCTCCTCGTATGTTTTATGTTTTAGATTATGTATAATTTTGGTAACTCTACGTTGAATTCGTTCAAGTTTATCATTATCTATTTGATAGTAGGGGTACCAGGATTGAACGCAATATTCCAGAAGAGGACCGACTAGGGAATTGTAAAGTGTGAAGATTACATCTTTGGATTTATTCTCGAATTGCCTGCATATAAAGCCAATTATTTTATTTGAATTCTTAACAACTTCTGAACATTGTTATGACTGGGTTTTAGGTTACTCGATATTGTTACTCCCAAATCAGTTTCTCTGTCTACACTCTTAATCCCATTTCGCGTCCCCGATATGGAGTACTTTACATTTATCCGCATTAAATCTAATTTGCCAAATTACATCTCAACATGACAACTTATCTAGGTTATTTTGCATATCTTCTACGTGTTCATTTCAGAGTACAATATATGCAATTTTTCTATCGTCTGCAAACTTTGAGATTGTACAGATGAGGCCCTCATTTATGTCATTTATATAAACTAGGAAGAGAGCTCCATGGCCCTAAAACCAATCCCTGGGGTACCCCACTAGTTACTTTGGTCCATTTTGCTGTTTTACCGTTTATGACTACCCTTTGCTTTCTTTCACTGAGCCAATTTTCCACCCATCTCACCACTCTCCCTTGTAGTCCATGCGCTATTAATTTAATCAAACACACGTTTATGGGTTACTTTGCCAAAGGCCTTTTGAAAATAAAGTTATATAATATCGACAGCTTTACTCTTGTCATATGGGTAAAAAAAACACGAGTATTTAGTCACGAGCTAAGTTTTTGTCCATCTTTGTTAGAGAGAATGCTTTACCAAGGGCATTGAAAGCTACCAAGCCTGAATAAAAAAACTATTAAAATAGCATGGGTGTAAAAGGGCAGGATGGTTAACCTCTTAAGTTACGGTGAAGTCTTTCTAACTTCAATCTGGCTATTATTAGATGATTTTATTCTGTATAAAAAGGGCCTCCAGCAATTAACAGGTTTTGGTCTATCTCACTTAACCCTTTTATGACCACAGATAACTCTGAAACTGCACACATTCGTTTAAACTGCACACATTCGTTTAAACTGCACACATTCGTTTAAACTGCACACATTCGTTTAAACTGCACACATTCGTTTAAACTGCACACATTCGTTTAAACTGCACACATTCGTTTAAACTGCACACATTCGTTTAAACTGCACACATTCGTTTAAACTGCACACATTCGTTTAAACTGCACACATTCGTTTAAACTGCACACATTCGTTTAAACTGCACACATTCGTTTAAACTGCACACATTCGTTTAAACTGCACACATTCGTTTAAACTGCACACATTCGTTTAAACTGCACACATTCGTTTAAACTGCACACATTCGTTTAAACTGCACACATTCGTTTAAACTGCACACATTCGTTTAAACTGCACACATTCGTTTAAACTGCACACATTCGTTTAAACTGCACACATTCGTTTAAATGTAGCTAGAAGAAAATAAAAAAATACGTCGATGGTCCAGAAGGGGCTAAATTGCCCTGCACTACATTTCACTTGGACTAGAAGTGGGAGGGAACCTTAGTTTTAGACTGTACAAATGCAATTATAAACCAATAGCCAGTAGTGTAATCAGGACAACCTAATAAGTAACACCCCGTTCTTAACATTAAACATCAATTACAAACCCCAATGTACTTGAATAAACTAATGAAAGCATATACTGTATGGTCCACCCGGAATTCGAACTCGGGACACCACACCCAGAACATAAGCACCTAAACCAGTACACCACCAACACCGTTAAAGAAGCTATAAACAAAATCTAGACACCTGAATTCTAACATATCTTGTTCTATTACAATATGAAGCTATCCATTATCTCGGTTTCTGTTGTGCATTTTAATTATTACGTGTGCATAATAGACGACACCACTGGTACACAGTAGATATGAACACATTTTGGATACTTTCACTCATTTAAGGGAGCCCACCTCGCTTATTTTCTCTTTCTCTCCCTCTCTCTTTGGCTTGTATCCATTCGGCCCCATTCAGTCTACTGTTTGAAGACGTTTACCCACATCCAGGTGTCAATATTTTCCTCGCGATCCGTAGCGAGCCAGCATATATATATTTTTGTTTTGACAGCAAGCTAAATTTGTAAATTTTTCGATAGAAAAATGTCTCCGGTGAAGCCGGATTTCTCCATACAATGCTGGCTCGCTGTCGCTCGCCAGGAAGAAATCGACACCTGGATGGGGATAAACGTCTTAAAACAGTTGGATGAATGGGGCCGAATGGATACAAACCAGGGAAAGAGAGAAAAGGAGAGAACGATCAAAAAAATCCAGTGACCCTCCTTACATTCCTCATAGAACAGATTAGTATTTTCCACCATGTACAGTATGTGTACAAAAAGGCCAGAAAATAGTGTTTGAATTGACCACTTGCGAGTTTTGGCCTATAAGGAAGTTGGAGCCGTAAACATCAATTGTAAAGATAAATGCAATAATAATGTGTGTTTCTAACGGATAAACAGTATGATAATTTGGTTATATGTATTTATAAATGTATTATGGACGCATGTTAGCTGATAATTCATCTAAATATTGATGGTCACAACTCCAACTTCCTTATAGACCGAAACTCGCAAGTGGTCATTTGCTACATTAACCCCTTCTGTACCGGCGACGTCTTTTAAATTTTATTCTAGCTATATTAAGATAAATTTGTGCAGTTTAAGAAGGATCTGTGGTAGTAAAAGAGGGTAAAGGTGGGGGCTCATGGGTTGAGGTAAAAGAGGTTAAAGGTGGAGGCTCATGGGTTGAGGTAAAAGAGGTTAAAGGTGGGGGCTCATGGGTTGAGGTTAAAGAGGTTAAAGGTGGGGGCTCATGGGTTGAGGTAAAAGAGGTTAAAGGTGGAGGCTCATGGGTTGAGGTAAAAGAGGTTAAAGGTGGGGGCTCATGGGTTGAGGTAAAAGAGGTTAAAGGTGGGGGCTCATGGGTTGAGGTAAAAGAGGTTAAAGGTGGAGGCTCATGGGTTTGAGGTAAAAGAGGTTAAAGGTGGGGGCTCATGGGTTGAGGTAAAAGAGGTTAAAGGTGGGGGCTCATGGGTTGAGGTAAAAGAGGTTAAAGGTGGAGGCTCATGGGTTGAGGTAAAAGAGGTTAAAGGTGGGGACTCATGGGTTGAGGTAAAAGAGGTTAAAGGTGGGGGCTCATGGGTTGAGGTAAAAGAGGGTAAAGGTGGGGACTCATGGGTTGAGGTAAAAGAGGTTAAAGGTGGGGGCTCATGGGTTGAAGTAAACATGGAAAAATAATCGCCAACCTGCATATAATTATCTTGTAAAATGCAATGTCACTGAAATAATTATTAACAATGGTATAAAGGATTTTGCGGATCTTCTATACCGGGCCTGTGACGTCATAGTGACGTCACACCAGTATCCTAAGCCTAGACTGGATGGTGGACTTACACTCCTGTGACGTCACAGGCCTGGTATAGACGATCCACAAAATCCTTTATACCATTGTTAATAATTATTTCAGTGCCATTGCATTTTGCAAGATAATTATGTATAGCTTGGCGATTATCATTCCATGTTTACCTCAACCCATGAACCCCCACCTTTAAGTGAGATAGTTAGAAGACTGTTAAATGCTGGAGGTCCTTTTAAAACTGATAGTCTTCTAACAGTAGCCAGCATACAGTCTTCTAACAGTAGCCAGCATACAGTCTTCTAACAGTAGCCAGCATACAGTCTTCTAACAGTAGCCAGCATACAGTCTTCTAACAGTAGCCAGCATACAGTCTTCTAACAGTAGCCAGATACAGTTACAAAAGACGTTGCCGATACACAAGAGGTTAAGGGGGGTGACCTGCTTTTGCTCTGTCCTTTTCTATCTTTCTCTGGCTTGTATCCATTTGGCCCCATTCAGCCTACTGTTTTTCAGACGTTTATCCCCATCCAGGTGTCATTTTTTTACTGGTGAGCGGTAGCGAGCCAGCATATTTTGTTTGTTTACAGCAGGCTAAATTTGTTCATTTTTCGATAGAAAAATGTCTCCGGCGAAGCCGGATTTCTTCATATAATGCTGGCTCGCTATCGCTCGCCAGGAAGAAATCGATACCTAGATAGGGATAAACATCTTAAAATAGTTGGCTGAATGGGGCCGAATGGATACAAGCCAGAGAAAGAGAGAAAAGGAAAGAAATACAAAAAAGCAGGTCACCCTCCTTAAGGGAGCTCAAACGGTATTTTGAAGCATAATTTACCGGTTCGGCTCAATGGTTTAAGGAAGGGGTTTAGTTTGCTCTCTAAGCCTCCATCAAACTTAAAAGAACATCCACAAGACGCCCCTTCGATATAAATTTGTACATTTTTCGGTAGAAATATGTCCCGGCTAAATGCCGGGGCTCGCTATCGCTCGCCAGGAAAAAAATCAACACCTAAATGGCACGAAAGGTCTTCATATTGACAAAGAAATGGGGCAAAAGGTCTGAATATCGCCAAACTAATGGGGCGAATGTCTTGAAATCTCATAACTAATAGGGCTAAACATGAGGGAGAAGGAGGCCTCGAAAAACCAACTGCCTCCCCTTTAAGAGCTAAGATACAGATAGTGTCTTACATAAACAGGAGTGATGCAGAATGTTAAAATATGGAACGTCAAAGATATTATATTAAAGATACGCGTTTCTTCAATGTATGCTGGCTATTATCGAACGATTATATTTAGCTTAGGAATGACCTCCAGCAAACAATGGGGTTAAAGTCTGTCTTAGTAAACCAACTTACTCCCGCAAGTTTAATGATAGGCAAAATATATTGTTAAAAGCATCATACTCCTCAAGGGATTAATTAAAGGTTGGTTTGGTTCTATTAATTAAAGGATGGTTTGGTTCTATTAACTAAAGGATGGTTTGGTTCTATTAATTAAAGGATGGTTTGGTTCTATTAATTAAAGGTTGGTTTGGTTCTATTAACTAAAGGTTGGTTTGGTTCTATTAATTAAAGGATGGTTTGGTTCTATTAATTAAAGGATGGTTTGGTTCTATTAATTAAAGGTTGGTTTGGTTCTATTAATTAAAGGTTGGTTTGGTTCTATTAATTAAAGGATGGTTTGGTTCTATTAATTAAAGGTTGGTTTGGTTCTATTAACTAAAGGATGGTTTGGTTCTATTAATTAAAGGATGGTTTGGTTCTATTAATTAAAGGATGGTTTGGTTCTATTAATTAAAGGTTGGTTTGGTTCTATTAATTAAAGGTTGGTTTGGTTTTATTAATTAAAGGATGGTTTGGTTCTATTAATTAAAGGTTGGTTTGGTTTTATTAATTAAAGGATGGTTTGGTTCTATTAATTAAAGGTTGGTTTGGTTCTATTAATTAAAGGATGGTTTGGTTCTATTAATTAAAGGATGGTTTGGTTCTATTAATTAAAGGTTGGTTTGGTTCTATTAATTAAAGGTTGGTTTGGTTCTATTAATTAAAGGTTGGTTTGGTTCTATTAATTAAAGGTTGGTTTGGTTCTATTAATTAAAGGATGGTTTGGTTCTATTAACTAAAGGATGGTTTGGTTCTATTAACTAAAGGATGGTTTGGTTCTATTAAATTGGGTTGGTAAATAATGATATTGCTATTTTGCTTTGGATAACTTTGTTGCTAATATATATATATACTGTATATATATATATATATATATATATATATATATATATATATATAAGTGTTTAAATGCCCACTGTGTTTCTAAGATAGATTGCCATTTAAAATCCATTACAAAATCGTTTAAGCTTCATTACTCCACAAATATTTAATTTCAGTTTGGTACCAAGTATAAGTTATGTATATATAGCAGTATTTTCCTGCTTTGTAATCTCTTAACAACACATCTTTAAAGTCTGTAATTAGACTCCAAGCAGTTTATGGTTCAACAGATGGTGAAGCACACACACACATACACATACACATCCCTACTCTGTGCAACTCTCCAACCCAAGAGTGAAATTATACTTCCAATCTTTCTTATATTCAACAGCTGAGTTTAAATTGCTTCAACCTCTGTGTGTCCAGACATTTTGGCTCGGACATTCCTTGATTTTGGCTCTGTCACTCATTCAAAATTGGGGGAGGTACTCGTTACAGGCAGTTTTGCCTTTTGTCTCCCTCATCCATATAGAAAAAAATACTTGTGTGAAAGAATGGGAATGTGGAATTGGTGTGTGTGCTGGAGTGAATGAGAATAAGAGAGCAGAAGAAAATGTGTGTTTGTTTGAAAGAAACAAATGGAAGGAACATGAAAGGAACTATGATTCTGTGGATGCAAGGTTTGTGTGGGTGAGAACGAAAGTGAGAATACATTTGTGGGTGGTTGTGTGTGAATTTGCTCCGAAAGAGGATACAGCTGAAAGAGATAAAGATGAGATCTGAGTGAGTATTCAGGCATGCCTGGATAAGTTTGGTAAAACACCTTCTCTGACACAGAATGATAAACAGGTACATATGGAAAGTGGAGTGGAGGAGGGAGGGAGAGCAGTGGAATGAAAGGCACTGATTGAATATAATATGTATGAATGAAGACGTTTGTGCTAGATGCTAGGGTATATAGGGGTATTGTGGGGGGGTGTTGTCTGGCCATTATGTAGTGGTAGCTAAAAATAGGATACAAAAGAAGTGGATGAAGAGAACTAGAGTAGGGTGGGAGGGAGGTGAAGTGGTGAAGAGGGTGGAAACAGTACAAGAGGAGGAGTTCAGGGAAGAGTTCAATAGAGCAGTAGAAAAACGATTAGGTAGGTTTGACTTGGAGGGTATGGAGGAAGTGGAAGAGGTGAGAAAAGTGTTTAATTAAGAGGTGTGTGCAGCATGTGAGGAGGTATGTGGAGTTGGGAGAAGAGAGAGAGGAGTGAAGGGAACAGAGTGGTGGACTGAAAAGGTGAAACGGAAGCATACATCCCATTCTCTTTCTCTCAGATTACCTCATTAGATTCTTAGTTTACTCACGGTTGTTTTACTGCTGTTTGCAATAAGGAGGAAGCATTCAAATGGTACCATCGCCTTCAAACTCAAGAATCCTCTACTTTATATGTCTCTGCCTGGAAACAGGCCAAATCTGTCCTCTGACTTGCTATAATCTCTTTCATCAATAACAAATGCTCTGAACTTTCCAACTCTAGCTCTTCCCAAGCTTTTTAGCATCTAGCCAAAAACCTCTCCAACAACTTCATTTCCTCGTCTTTCCCTCCTCTTTTCTAATCTGACATGACCACTGACACCTCTTCCTCTGACAAAGCTAAACTCTTTGCTCAAACTTTCGCTAAAAACTACACCTTGCATGATACCTGCGCTACTCCTCTCTCTCCACCCCTCTATCACTTACTTATGCCCAATATCATAATCTCTTCTAAGGATGTACTCTCAGCCCTCTCTGGGCTTAATAAGAAAGCATACGGACCAGATGGTATTCCTCCTGTTTTACTCAAAAACTGTTCTTCCATGCTGACTCCCTGCCTAGGCAGACTCTTTTGGCTCTGTCTTTCCTCTAACGTCTTTCCTTCTTGCTAGAAGTTTGCTCTTATTCAACCTGTACCAAAGAAGGGTGACCTCTCTCAACTCTCCAACTATCATCCAGTTGGTCTAATTTCTTGCATCTCTAAAGTTTTTGAAACTATTCTAAACTCAAAATAGGTTCTTCACCCCCGCACAGCTTCTTCTGTATCGGGGCACAGTGCGCCCCTGTATTGAGTATTGTTCGCATGTGTGGGGAGGTTCCACCCACACTGCACTTCTCGAAAGAGTAAACCCAAAAGCATTTTGCATTATCAACTCGCTTCCTCTTACTAGTTCCCTATAATCTCTATCACTATTACAGCAATCAGTGTTCTTCAGAGCTCTCTTAGTGCATACCCCCTCCCTTGCAGCAAGTGCGAGGCACCCAACTTTCAACACAGTCCCACTCCTATTCTGTCCAGCTCTCCAACCCAAGAATTGTCAGATTTTCTCAGTCTTTCTTCTACTCAACAAGTGAATTCTGGAACTCTCTCTTTCAATCACTGTATGAATATTCCCATATTCATAATATGCTATAGAGGGGCAATGCGTAGTTAGTTAATTACTCAATAGGTGGCGTTCTGAGAGTGAGGGTCCGAGTCTAGGGGATGAGACAGTGAAGTGCAAAGGCGAAGCAGCTTCAGCGGTGGGGCTGCTTCGAGCCATGAGTAGGTGCTTCACTTGTCTTACTCCCTAGTCTGGAACGAGACCTCACGGGCTTCACCGTGTTCAGCGGTAGAATGTACAGGCTCTCAGCCTATGTCCGAGAGGGATTAGCTTCGATATAGACAAAAAAATCAATCTTTCCTTTATCCTATGACTTAAACTGCTTTAAACTTTCTGAGTCCAGGCATTTTAACCTCTTGAATTTGACTCTGTAACTTTTTTGGCTTTGGGGGAGACACTCATTACAGGCAACCCGTTACAACCTAAAAGGTGACACGCCCAAAAGGTCACAACCAAATCAGTCATAGTCCTTAACCCCTACTGTACTGTAGGATACAGTAATAAAAGCCCCCCCCCCCCTGTCCCAAGCAATGTGGCCAAAATGGCTAGATAGAACAACCTTCCACCTGAAGAGATGAAGGAAGACTAGCTCTCTCAGCCTTCAGAGGGTTGGATATAAACTGAGAAGTGTTGCCATATCGAGAACAGTGCTCAAACGGTCGTGGTACTAGGCACAGCCTGATACAGGCAGTTACAAGGAAAGTACATTATTGACGGCTCCCAGCTGTCGCTGGGACTGGGGAGTGTCTTATCTACTGATGGTTGGTAGCTGTCGATGGGATTGGATGGGTTAATGACCACAACCAAAAATTCCAAACTCCGTAATGGCCACAAAATAAAATAAAAACGCCATTCTTAACCAGCCACAAACAATAAAGCCACACTCCTAGAAGGCTACAACCAAACCAGATACACTCCTAAACGGCCACACTCTTTAGTGGTCACAACCAAAAAGGCCGCATTTTAAACAGTCACAACCAAAATGGTTACACTCATACATGGTCACAAAATCAAAACAGCCACACTCATGAATGGCCACACCCAAAATGGCCATATTTTATATAGTCCTAGAAGACATAACCAAAATGGCCACAACCAATATGGTCAAACTCTTAAACAGCCACCCCAACCCGTACAGCAACACTCCCAAATGGCCACAACCATACAAGAAACACTCCTAAGTGACAACATTTCTTAACGATCGCAACCAAAACGGCCACACTCATAACACATACAACCAACATTTACAAATTCATACACGGCCACAACCAAAACAGCCATACTTGTAAATGGCCACATACAAAATGGCCAAACTCCTAAACAGCTACAATCAAAATAGCCACAATTTGTAGCTTCTGTAGTTTCTCCATGCCCTATCGGTTAAAGGATCTTTTGATTTAAGTGACACAGCCCTTGTATCCAACACAATACCCTGCATGCAAAACTGCTTGAACCTCTTTTAACATTGCTTGCAAATTTATATATTACTAGCAGGGGTACCCGGCGTTGCCCGGGTAATCACCATAATCACCATCACTACTACCACCACTACTACTACCATAATCACCATCATCAATCACTACTACCACAATCATCACAATACTACTACTACCATAATCACCGGCCTCTGTGCCTCATTAAACGGCGACCTCGATTTCGGCCGCTAAATGACCTCCGATTTTGGATCTGACCTCATCTGTACCCCCATTTTGGGGGGCTGCGAACAACTTTCGTTCCATACACCTTTTCGATCGGAGGCCTCCTTCTGCCCCAAACGGCAATTTTTTTCGCATTTTTTTCCGCTCCCGTATACTACATAAGTTCTGCCGAAAATTGTATTAAACAAAAGTGTCTCTGATTTTCACTAAACTCACTTAAAACCATCTCCAAAGCCTGGGCTTTCCAACGGTGCCCCACACTCCCACCTGGCATCAAAACTGTGGGAGGAGTTTAGTAACAAAGGTCGGGTAACTGATCGGGTAACTGACAAATATTGACCTTTATTTATTAAGATTAACCCTTACTGTAACAGCGACGGTATACCGCCGTCATTAAAAAGTCACTCGTCAGTACCAGCGACGGAAGATCGCCGTCAGTACTATGCGGTCCTTGTAACAGTCCGTATCAAGTGGTACCAGGTACCGTGACTTGTACGCACTGTTTTGAGACCTTGGCAACACTCCTCAGCCTGGATCCAAGCCTGTTGGAGCTAGCTGGGACAGTATTCCTTCAACTTTCGGGTTGAGAGTGTATTCTCTCTTGATTCTGAATTTTTTTTTGCCACAATGCCTGGTACTGGAGGGTACATTTATAGTAATACCCACTGGAACAGTAGGGGTTAATATCTTTATTAGCTTTTTAGGGGGGTCGTTGGAGGATAATTGTTTTTAGCTTAATGGAGGTGAAGGGGCAAACTAAAAATAATTTGATGAATAATAAGAGTAGAAGGTGACGAAGGAGGGTCAACTGTAATTGTTGGGTAGTTATTGAGTGGAATTTGACTTGGTTTTCCGCCTGTTAACCCCAATAGCTGCCAGTCACTGTTCAGTTAGGCTCAAGGTTACTGTTTCTATATCGAGGATGGTCTTTTTGGAAACCGCAAATTCGCTCCATTGTATTGAGTATTTATAATTCGCTCCATTGTATTGAGTATTTATAATTCGCTCCATTGTATTGAGTATTTATAATCGTTTCGCCCCGTTAGGTTGGCAATATTAAGGAGATTCGCTTGATTCAGGAGAACGATAGATAATCTGTAATTAAGGCAGGACATTTCCTTACCAAAACATGTGCAAATATTGTATTCAAAATGGGTGGGGGTTCGCTTATCTATCTTTAGAAGGGGTCTGAATGATATATATTTTAAGGCTGAAGGTCTGAAGTAAATGAAAACAATAAATAAACTCTATAGGTTAGAAAACAAAGTCAAGTACTGTGGGTTGCGTGCTATGGTCTCCATTTTCCATTTGTTAACTCCAGTAGCTAGTTACTTAACCCTTTGAGGATCAAGACGCGTTTTGACCGTCTATTCAAGCCATCATTAGGCGATTTTATGTAGTTAAGGGAGGATCTGTGCGAATTGTAAGGGTAAAGACTATCTCAATTAACCCTCTGACTTCTATATACATTTCCTTATCCGAATAAAATCGTCTAATAATAGCCAGAAAACACAATACAAATGCGTAATCGGATCTTTAAAGGGTTGAGATCATAGTTACTATACTCTGTTTCTTCTCCACTGACGATAAATTTACTCCCTTAGCTGCTAATTTATCGATACCTTATGGACAAAATCTAAAATTACAATGCCTGCATTATATTCAGATCAAATGCATATAATTAGCACCGTATTTCATTGCAAAATCTTTAAAAAATAACTTAGAATTATTGATGGGAACTTTGCAATTGACGGTCAGTTGAAAACAAACAAAAGTATAGTTCAATAAAGTCCAAGGTTACTATTATACGCTATTTATAAAGTCCAAGGTTACTATATATACGCTATTTCTTTTCAACTGACGGTAAATTTCAAAGATCCCATCAAGATTTTGTAGTTTAATATGGTGTTAATTATATAAACTTGGTCTTAATATGATGCAAAGACATAGTAGTTTCATATTTGTCCATTCACTATCGATAAATTAGCTTTTAAGGGATTCAATTAACCATATGAACAGCATTAGCATAGACTCCTGCATTAATACTAAATAATAGTTGTATAATTAATCTTAATAAACCATCTGAACAGCATTATCATACAACAATCTGAAAATGCATAACAAAATAAATAATTAATAACTAAATACATGTATCGTAATAAACCATCTTAACAGCATTAACAGGAAACCATTTTCAACTGCATACAAATAGGATTACAATATAGAAACTATGAAATGTCACTGGTGTATTGATATTCATACCTCTGACTGTGAAAAGGCCTTCCTAAACTGAAAAAGTTCGTCTATTACGGCACATATTGTAATGGCAATCCTGTCACCGTTCACTAGAATACATAAATCGTAACCTTATAATTATTATGTTATGCTCTTCCGAACCTAATCGAATCTTCTCATAAAGTCTACCTATTATGTACATTTCGGAGGTTTGTTTTGCTGTTCAAGGGTTCACATTGGACCAGGATTTAGGTATTAGAGGGTACAGTCTACCGATGACGTCTTTACGATGTTATGCTAGCTATATTTAGAGGATTTTGTGCAGTTTTAGAAGGATCTGTGGTAGTAAAAAGGGTTAAGCGAGATAGTCAGCAGCCTTTTCATTACTCAAGACCCTCTTAAAATTTAATAAAATTTTCTAATAGTAGCCAGAATAAAGTTAATAGGGCAGCACCGGTACTGAAGGGGTTAAGGGGAGGGTTTTAGTTTGTTTCCTACTCCTCCGTCAATCTTAAATTGTCACCCCCTTGACCCCCTTTCAAGATAAATTTGTACATTTTTCGGTAGAAAAATTTCCCGGCCGAAGGCCGGTTACTCTTAAATTACAGGCTCGCTATCGCTCGCCAGGATAAAATCGACGCCTAAATGGCACGGAAGGTCTTAAAATTGACAGAATGGGTTAGAAATTCTTAAAATCACCAAACTAATGGGGCAAACGCCTTAAAATCTCAATAACGATGGGGCTAGACATGAGAAACCGGTCAAGCAAAAAGTCCTTCAAGTGGAAACCTCCCCTTAATGCTGATATAAATACCCTTTCGAAGCTCTCTCGGGTAGAATTGAATCTTTTAATTATATTGTGTACGTGAGGTTTGCATTTCAGAGGTTCCTTTACATTTTTTGAGAGTTCAGAATGTATCCGAATTAATGACCGCGATTGTATTTCAAGGGTTAAAATTCGAACCACTACTCGGGGTGGAATGCGTCCCCGAATACTGAAAGGGTTAACATAAGAACATAAGAACATAAGAACATAAGAAAATGGGAGTCTGCAGAAAGCCGATTGGCCCAAGCAAGGCAGATCCCTGTCAACCTCTGTTAACCTCTGTCAACCTCTGTTAACCTCACTACTGCCACAGATCAAGGGACTGGGGTTTCCGAAGAAAAGGGGTTCTAGTCCTGACTTTATTCTCGACTTATTGTGTGCTGGCTTAAGGGGGGTGTCCTGCTTATTGTGTGCTGGCTTAAGGGGGGTGTCCTGCTTATTGTGTGCTGGCTTAAGGGGGGTGTCCTGCTTATTGTGTGCTGGCTTAAAGGGGGTGTCCTGCTTATTGTGTGCTGGCTTAAGGGGGGTGTCCTGCTTATTGTGTGCTGGCTTAAGGGGGGTCACCTGCTTTTTGTTCTCTCCTCTTCTCTCTTTCTCTGGCTTGTATCCATTCGGCCCCATTCAGCCTACTGTTTTAAGACGTTTATCCCCATCCAGATGTCAATTATTTACTGGTGAGCGGTAGCGAGCCAGCATATTTAAAACAAAAAATGACAGCAGGCTAAATTTGTACATTTTTCGATAGAAAAATTTCTCCGGCGAAGCCGGATTTCTTCATATAATGCTGGCTCGCTATCGCTCGCCAGGAAGAAATCGACACCTAGATGGGGATAAACGTCTTAAATTAGTTGGCTGAATGGGGCCGAATGGATACAAGCCAGAGAAAGAGAGAAAAGGAGAACAATTTAAAAAGCAGGTCACCCCCCCTTAATTGTCTAGAAGGTTTGATAACCTTTGAAGTCTTATCTCAACTACCACAGATCATTCCTAGAGATCCCATAGTCACAGAGATCGGCCAACATCCGCCATTTTGGTGCAATTAGTGTTATTAGCCTCTGCTTACACTCAGACGTATACTCGGATACTATAGTCTCCATATAGGCCACTTACACAACACTCAGACGTATACTCGGATACTATAGTCTCTATATAGGCCACTCACACAACACTCAGACGTATACTCGGATACTATAGTCTCTATATAGGCCACTCACACAACACTCAGACGTATACTCGGATACTATAGTCTCTATATAGGCCCCTCACACAACACTCAGACGTATACTCGGATACTATAGTCTCTATATAGGCCACTCACACAACACTCAGACGTATACTCGGATACTATAGTCTCTATATAGGCCACTCACACAACACTCAGACGTATACTCGGATACTATAGTCTCTATATAGGCCACTCACACAACACTCAGACGTATACTCGGATACTATAGTCTCTATAAAGGCCACTCACACAACACTCAGACGTACTCGGATACTATAGTCTCTATATAGGCCACTCACACAACACTCAGACGTATACTCGGATACTATAGTCTCTATATAGGCCACTCACACAACACTCAGACGTATACTCGGATACTATAGTCTCTATATAGGCCACTCACACAACACTCAGACGTATACTCGGATACTATAGTCTCTATATAGGCCACTCACACAACACTCAGACGTATACTCGGATACTATAGTCTCTATATAGGCCACTCACACAACACTCAGACGTATACTCGGATACTATAGTCTCTATATAGGCCACTCACACAACACTCAGACGTATACTCGGATACTATAGTCTCTATATAGGCCACTCACACAACACTCAGACGTATACTCGGATACTATAGTCTCTATATAGGCCACTCACACAACACTCAGACGTATACTCGGATACTATAGTCTCTATATAGGCCACTCACACAACACTCAGACGTATACTCGGATACTATAGTCTCTATATAGGCCACTCACACAACACTCAGACGTATACTCGGATACTATAGTCTCTATATAGGCCACTCACACAACACTCAGACGTATACTCGGATACTATAGTCTCTATATAGGCCACTCACACAACACTCAGACGTATACTCGGATACTATAGTCTCTATATAGGCCACTCACACAACACTCAGACGTATACTCGGATACTATAGTCTCTATATAAGCCACTCACACAACACTCAGACGTATACTCGGATACTATAGTCTCTATATAGGCCACTCACACAACACTCAGACGTATACTCGGATACTATAGTCTCTATATAGGCCACTCACACAACACTCAGACGTATACTCAGATACTATAGTCTCTTCTATATAGGCCACTCACACAACACTCAGACGTATACTCGGATACTATAGTCTCTATATAGGCCACTCAGACAACACTCAGACACAGACAACATTACGGACCCCTTTGTTTTTCTATATGTAATTGTAACTATCTGGATGATTGCTGTATATAACTCTCTTTTCAATAAATGGTATACATGTATATCATTTTACAGTTGATGCATAGATAATTATATTCCTAAATGCGTTTCCAGAGATATACACCCATAATTAGAAATAGGTAAAATCCATGAATTCATATGAGTGGGCTGGAGGCCATGATATCAAAGTGTACCATATGTTGATTAAAGCTATAATCAAATGTAATACACATTATGTAAACCTATAATAAACATTCGGCAATACTGACACAGGGTATAGAGTTTGATTTTGGGGTGGAAGTTCTACATGATCAAAAATAAGATTTATTAGACACCAACATGGACTCCGAATAAAGAGTTAACTGCTCTCTGTTATGCCATGTTCTCTACTCATTCCTAATTGAAACAAAGTCGTCTATTGCTAGCCAGAATAACCTGAACAAAGGCATCGTCTTACACTAATGGGGATAATTTTCCGCCAGTTAACTCCAGTAGCTCTGTTTCGAGTTAACCCTTTGAGTACCAGCGACGTGTTATATTTCATTCTAGCTATAATTAGACATTATTAGGCAGCTTAGGAAGGATCTGTGGTAGTTTAAAGGGTTGGTTTAGATAGTTTGAAGCCTTATTATTGCTAGAGGGCCTTCCCAAGCTTACTTTAATCGTCTAATACTTCCTAGAATATGATTAAAAGGACGTCTCTGGTACTGAATGAGTTACAGGATCAGTTCAATCAAGCCCAAGGTTACTGGACAATGATTTCTGCAGCTCTAATTTAGACTAAGGGGATATGGGTCGATTTGCTGGTCCCCTTTCTCACATGTGTTTAGCCCATTAGTTTTGAGATTGAAAGACGTTCGGCACATTTGTTTGGCGATTTTAACACCTTTCGCCCCATTTCGTGTCAATGTTAAGGTTAAGACCTTTCGTTCCATTTAGGAACGAAAGGTTCCTATTTTTCTAATGGTTTTTCTAATGGTTCCCAGCCTTCGGCCGGGAAATTTTTCTACCGAAAAATGTACACATTTATCTTGAAGGGGGTTCTAGGGAGTGTTTTTCTAAGCTTGATGGAAGTCTAGCGAGGAAACTAAGAAATCAAGTAATACATTAATTAATGCACCAAAAAAAAGGCCCATCTCCCCTTAACCCCTACTGTACCGACGACGTCTTGTTAATTTTATTCTAGCTATACTTAGACGATTGTGTGCACTTTAAGATGGATCTTTGGTAGTAAAAAATGGTTGAGTGAGATAGTTCGAAGCCTGTTAATTGCTGGAGGCCCTTTTTAAACTGAATTAAATTGTCGGTAAGATCCTGTTTAACGGGGAAAACTGTTTAACGGGGAGAACTGTTTAACGGGGAGAACTGTTTAACGGGGAGAACTGTGTAACGGGGAGAACTGTTTAACGGGGAGAACTGTGTAACGGGGAGAACTGTTTTTCAGATGCCTATTTACTAAGAAATATTGAACAATATCTTTAATCTAACCTAACCAAAATTTAACCTAACCTAATCTAGTATATTAGTGGACTATTTATGAATGTAAAATGTAAACATATATTGTAACCTTACCAAATTATTGAGATACAAGTGCAGGTCTCCCCGCTACACAGGATTTATACCCAATGATTTCTGCAGCTCTAATTCATATTAACCCTACTGTACCAGCCACGCCATCTTGATTTTGTTCTTGCTATATATATTCAGACGATGGTGTGCAGTTTCAGAAGGGTCCTTGGTAGTAAAAAGGGTTAAGTGAGATAGTTTGAAGCCTGTTATTTGCTGGAAGCCCGATTTAAACTTAATTAAATTATCCAATCGTACCCAGAATAAAGTTAAAAGGACGTTACCGGTACTGAAGGGGTTAAGGTGAGGTTGTTAGTTTGTTCCCAAGACCTCAATCAAGCTTACCAAAAAAAAAAAAAAAAAAAAAAAATCGAGATTAATTTGTATTTTTGTTTTTTTGTTTTTCGGCAGAAGAATGTCCCGTTCCTAAATTGCAGACTTACTTTCGCTCACCAAGAAAACAATAAATAAGCACCTAAATGGCACGAATATTCTGTCCAACTCTCTAAGCCAAGAGTGAACCGATTTCCCCAGTCGTTCTTCCACTCACCGAGTAAACTCTGGAACTAACTCCCTCAATGTATCTTTCCCTCACCCTATGACGTAAACTGCTTCAAGCTCTTTAAATTTTTGGGGTTACATTTCTTACTGGCATCTTTGCCTTCTATATCCCTAATACACATAGGAGGGGGGGGGGGGGGGGGGCACCTTCCAAACCCCTATGCTCGAGTTGTACGAGTGTCGGTAGAAAAATGTTGCGACCAAAGACCAGTTTCTCCTAAGATGCAGGCCCAGAAAAATAATCGACACCTGAATGGGGCGAAACAGTCTTAAAATCAACCTAATGGATTGACATAGGAGTACCCAAAAGGTCATCCTCGGATTAGATAAGGTTAAGGGGAGATTTTCACTTAAGATTCTTATGTTTTGGACCCCCTTCTCTCTCGTGTTTAGCACCATTAGTTTTAAAATTTTAGACAAAATTAGCATATAGGCCTACAGTAACTATGTTTATCATCAAATTGAACATGTATTTGCAGAAGAAAGAGAGAGAGAATGAAAATGTGTATGTGTGTGTGTGAGTGAGAGAGAAAGAGAGATAGAGGGTGTGTGTGTGTGTGAGAGAGAGAGAGAGTCTACTGAAAGTGTTAAAGGTCGCGATGAAGGACAGGAGGAGGTCAGAGTGATCAAGATGACCTTCAAAACACTTACTGTATTGACAGAGAGAGAGAGCGAGAGAGAGAGAGGCGGAGGGAAAGAAGTAAAAAAATAAAGAGAGGGAGGGGAGGAAGAGAAAAATGATGTAAGGAGAGAAGGAAGAAGAAGATGAGAGAGAGAGAGAGAGAGAGAGAGAGAGAGAGAGAGAGAGAGAGAGAGAGAGAGAGAGAGAGAGAGAGAGAGAGAGAGAGAGAGAGAGAGAGAGAGAGAGAGAGAGAGAGAGAGAGAGAGGAGAGAGAGAGAGAGAGAGGAGAGAGAGAGAGAAGAGAGAGAGAGAGAGAGGAGAGAGAGGAGAGAGAAGAGAGCGAGAGAGAGAGAGAGAGAGAGATGGAGAGAGAGATAGAGAGAGAGAGAGAGAGAGAGAGAGAGAGAGAGAGAGAGAAGAGAGAGAGAGAGAGAGAGGAGAGGAGAGATAGAGAGAGAGAGAGAGAGAGAGAGAGAGAGAGAGAGAGAGAGAGAGAGAGAGAGAGAGAACCCTTGATGAGCCACTGAAAATGTCAAGAGAAAGTCCAAACTTAACACTGTCGTATATTATTGTTCTTTTTATTCCTGATATTAATACACCGTTTTTATAAGTTTTGGAAGTATCTGTGGGAGTCAAAGGACGAATTGATCCAGTTTACTCATTTGATTGTTAGAAATTCTTCCTAAGCTGAATAAAAACGCCTAGTGTTAGCCAGAATTAATTGCAATCAAAATCGCCATGACTTCGAATGAGTTGAAGTGCATAGCTTACAATGCCATCGATATGCTGTCCTCATTATCATAAACGTTAGGGCACAATATACCTCTTACGTGCAATATTAACCCCTTCTTTACCGAGCTGTCTTTTTAGTTATAATCTAGCTATATTTAGACGATTTTGTGCAGCTTAAGAAGGATCTGTGGTAGTACAAAGGGTTAAGCGAGATAGTTCGAAGGTTCTTAATTGCTAGTTACCCTTTTTGTACTTAATAAAATCGTCTTATAGTTGCCAGAATAAAGATAAAAGGACGTCGCCGGTACAGAAGGGGTAATTAACAGTCTGAGATTCTTATAAAGGTAAGTATAAATTAGTTACTGTTTCGGATGGTGGTGGTGGGTGGCGGGTCCGAACTATCGTGATGTATATAGATACCTTTGGAGCAACCTATTATTATTATTATTATTATTATTATAATTATTATTATAATTATTATTATTATTATTATTCTAACCCATAGAATAACACAGTCGGGCGAAGGGCTTCAGAAGCTAGGACTCTGGTCACCATTTTTTTAGACGATTAGACAATGTTATTCGGCTAAGGAAGGATCTCTAGGTAAAATCGATCACAGTCAACCCTCAAACTCCTTTAATTCCTTCCTAAGCTGAATTAAACCGTCGACTGATAGCCAGAATACGGTGAAGAAAGGCGTTAAGGGGAGATTATTTGTTTAATAAGTTTTCTCCCTTGACCTCCATCAAGCTTAGAATAAATATCCCCAAGACCACCCTCGAGATAAATTTGTGCATTATTCGATAGAAAATTGCCCCGGCCGAAAGCCGGTTCCTCCTAAATTGCAAGCTCCCTATCCTTCGCCAGGAAAATAATAGACCCCTAAATGCCACGAAAGATCTTAAAATTGACAAAGAAAAGAAACTAAAGGTCTTAAAGTAGCTAAGCTAATGGGGTGAACGCCATCAAATCTCGAAACTAATTGGGCTAAACATGAGGAAGATGGGGGTCCAGAAAGTTTTTTTTTTTAATTTTTGTTTTACCTTAGTCCCCTTTGAGCATATATAAAAAAAAAAAAAATCCAAAATGGATTTGTACAGATATGGTCTTCTCTACTACTCTAGTCTTTCTTGAGGTTTTTTTATCATAAAAAATAAATATATATATAGAAGGTCCCACCCCTTTCCCATTCTTAAGTAAGCCATTTTAGATTTACAGAAGAGTGACCATTACTTGCATGACTGCATGTCCACAAACATTTCAGTAATGTAAGCATGTTTCCCTCTATATATATTTCAGTAATGTAAGCATGTTTCCCTCTATATATTTTCGTTTTGCTGTTTTGTTTTGTTTTAAGGTGACAGTTACAAAGTGGTGTACAATCTATCTTATTCTTATTCTAGTTAAATTATAGTTTATCTTGTTGTACCAGTACCTCCCTACAATCAACCTAGTTGTTCCCCAATTCGGCCCTCTGCCACGACCATTTCAAAGTCCAAGGCTCTCACTCTTGTCCTCTGTAGCGGGGAGGACCTTGTACCCCTGAGACATAGGAGTGCAGACCTGAGAAAAGAGAAAGAGAGCCAGCATCTCATCCAAGTTATGACTTGGCCTCTATGTTGGCGCTTTTTCTCCGATATTTGTTCAGCTAATCTGGCATAGAAGACACTTGCAGAAGGTCCCATTCCTCCCGACGATGAGAAGACCAGAGGAGTAAAGCTTCCTTGATCCCTGTTCAAAATTCTTTCTTCATAAGCGCGTTTTTTCTCACTTTCGTTTCTCAAGTATACCGCCTTGAGTCCTCGCTCGTGATATGTTTGTGCTCTTGGGTTGAAATTCTGATGTCGAAAAAAGCCCGTTGTCCCCTGGTCCAAAAACCTCGAGCACTTACGTCCACTGACCTGATACAATCTCGCCTAGAGTTCTAAAGGAAGCAAAGGATGAGCTCTCTAAACCACTGACATTACTATTCAATAAATCCTTGCAGTCTGGAACTATGCCCGATCAGTGGAAGCTAGCCAACGTAACACCGATATTCAAAAAAGGCAGCAAATCCCTACCCAGTAACTATCGTCCAATTAGCTTAACCTCAGTTGTATGTAAAATGCTAGAAACGGTCATACGAGACAGGCTCGTAAATCACTTAGAGGAAAATAACATACTTAAAGATACTCAACACGGCTTTCGTAAAAAACGTTCCTGTTTAACAAACCTCTTAGACTTCTTCCACGATATCCTCAACCTCTATGATTAGAGTAAAGCTGTAGATATTATATACCTTGATTTTCAAAAGGCCTTTGACAAAGTTCCCCACAAACGTTTACTGCTAAAACTAAAAGCGCATGGAATACAAGACGGTGTGTTGAAATGGATAGAAAATTGGCTCAGCGACAGAAAGCAAAGAGTAGTCATAAACGGTAAGGCATCTAAATGGACCAATGTAAGTAGCGGGGTACCCCAGGGATCGGTACTAGGACCAATTATCTTTCTAATTTACATCAACGACATAGATGAGGGTCTCACCTGTACAATCTCAAAATTTGCTGACGATACAAAAATTGCAAATAGCGTACTCTCAAAAGAACAAGTTGACGATATGCAACACAATCTAGATAAATTGTCATGTTGGGCCCAAATTTGGCAAATGAGTTTCAATGCGGATAAATGTAAAGTACTACATATCGGATACCTAAATGAGAAAGCAAACTATTCGATGAATGGTACTCAGCTTAAGAATATAAACAGAGAAACCGATCTGGGAGTAACAATATCGAGTAACCTAAAACCGAGTCAACAATGTTCAGAAGTTGTTAAGAAGGCAAACAAAATAATTGGCTTTATAGGCAGGTCATTTGAGCATAAATCCAAAGAAGTTATCCTAACCCTTTACAATTCCTTAGTCCGCCCTCTTTTGGAATACTGCGTTCAATCCTGGTGCCCTTATTATCAAAAAGATATAAACAAGCTAGAACGAGTTCAACGTAGAGTTACCAAAATGATACCTAGCCTAAAGAACAAACCATACGAAGAGCGTCTTAGAGAATTAAATCTATTTCCTTTAACCCAGCGAAGATTAAGAGGTGACTTAATTCAAGTGTTCAAAATCATCAAAGGCATCGACAATATGAACTGTAGTAAGTACTTCACTATCGACCAATCTAGTTAAACGCGGGGAAACGGTTGCAAAATTATTGGTAAATCTTTTAACTCACACGAATCTAAGAATTTCTTCTTCAATCGAGTTGCCAACTTGTGGAATGGGCTTCCCCGAAACGTTATAGACTGCATCACCGTTGATTCATTTAAATTCCGCCTAGACAAATATCTCGCGTCAAACCCGCGACTGACTGCGTTTGTAAATGAATAACTTTATTTTATCCCCCCCTCAGTTACTAACCCATCTGTCCCCTACTAACTTCCTAATCCTGCCACGGACATTAGTTCCAGGGCAGTAATTCCCTTTCCAATGTTCCCTTACCCACTCTAAACCACTGTTTGGACACTTGATCCTCAGTGTTTTGGAGGACAAGCAACCTAGAAGGGCCACTAGATCTGTTGTTGCTTGATTTCCTTTGTACTCCTTTGTACTCTTGCTTCATTTGAAGTATTTACAGTATTGTGGGCCAAGCGCTGTCCGTCCATAGGCAGAAGTTCCGGTTCGATTCTGACATCATGGCACACCTCGTCCAGCATTTGTGCAGTGATGTCTCGTACTTCATCATGCCGGATACAGAATCGATGAATCCTCCTTTCTTACAGGTCATACAGTGGTCTGAGTTGTTTATTTCACCACATGCACATTTCAGCGGCAGGTTCGAAACTGGCCAACCATACCTCAAGGTTATGGCATCATTGAATTCTTGTTTATTTAAGCTGAAGCCTTTTTCCTTTATTGGTAATGAAGTGAGCCAATTTGAAGCCCCCGTGTCTTGTGCCATCTCAACTCTCATTTTCAGTTCTTCACTACAATCGGTCTTAATTTGTTCTAGGCTATGTTTCTGTCTCTCTTCTCTGCTCTTTGTAATTTCCTGTCTTGCATTTCGTTGTTCCTCTTCGTCCACCTCATCATTTTCGTTTTGCTCTCGTATTTTTTCTGTCAGAGACGTAGTAAGTTTAAGGGAATTTTGGTACTCCTGTGGTGCTGCCTCGACTGGGTTTATGATCCCCATACCTCCGAGCCTTGGCGGAAGAGCTAATAGATCTCTTAGCTCTTGCGTGACGCCTTCCATCTCTGTTAAAGCAGGTATGAATGCGCCTCGATTGATTGCTTCTTCCAGCGGTTGTAGCATCTGTCTAATGTCGGGCACTGTTCACATAAGAAAGGTCCATCTGTGCTTAACACCATATGTGAAGGCTGTATATGCAGCATGTGGTTCAGATTTCGCAATGTCTGCCAGGGTTTTCACTTCCTTTACCCACTCCGCTACCTTTTTTCGCACATAGACTCTCTTGCATTCCTCTGTGCCTGTTACTGCTCCCAAATGGCGTTGACCCTCCTTTGTAATCTTCACTCCTGTCCCATCAAACGTCCGCACCGCTTCTTCATAATTTTCTTCTTTCAATATTTAGTACAGATTTACTAGCATTAGGATGGTACCCAATAACTTCGCCAACCGATTGTACTCTCTGCCACCATTCTTTGAGATCCCTTATTCTTCCTGCACCTGTGAGGTCATCTGCATACGCCACTTGTTTCACTCGGGTTGCCTCATGTTTTATTTTCTGCTGCAGAATAGATAGTGCCAGTGCGTACATTGCCATTGCCACTGGATCTCCTTGCGTTGTTCTTTCATTTGATTTGAGAATTTTCATTTCTTCCTTCTTTGTGCTTCCAACTATATACAGGTTAGCTGGCTCCTTATAAGTGTTTTCTATGTACTTTGCGATGCTCGGGCATTTGATCTTGATGTTGTGAATAGCTGCCTACCTATTAATGGTGTTAAAGGCATTTGATGTATCCACTTGCAATACCGCTTCACAATCTTCCTCATCATAAACCTTCCCCATTGCATATATTGCTGCTTCTCCTCCGGCTTGCTGTCCTGCACATACTTGTAAGTTGCCCACTGCTCTTTGTACATCTTTTCCAAATACGGACATGATTGTTTTTCCTATAATCCTTCTAAGAACTTCCCCAACGCCTTAAAGGGTTAATGGTAATAAGTCTGCCAGCTGCGCCCAAGGAGACAAATCGTGGCCTTAAGGGGGTAGTGCTGGTTTTTCTGGACCCCTTTCTCCCTTGTGTTTAGCCCCATTAGTTTTGAAATTTTAAGACGGTCGGCCCCTTATTTTGGCGATTTTAAGACCTTTTGCCCCATTTCGTTGTCAATTTTAATACCTTTCGTGCACTTTAGCTGTCTATTTTTTCCTGGCGAGCAATAGCGAGCCTATAATTCTAAAAGAAACCGGCCTTCGGCCGGTATATTTTTCTTAAAAGGGGGTCTAGGAAGTATTTTTCTAAGCTTGATGGACCTCCAGCGAGGTAGCTAAACAAATAAATGAATAAATTAATTCTATCTATCTATCTATATGCTCAGGCCCAACCCCCATTTTAGGGGTAGCCGACTCAAGACAGAGCAAGAACAGGGAAAAAACAAAAACAACATAAAACAACGAATAAACACAGATACAAAGCACAAACTCACACATCTAGGTCACCCAGGAGAAGACCCAGAGACCAGGGTCACCAAGGTCGCTCCAGCACTCCCCCGGCCCCCGACCACCCGGAGAGGTTTCGATCTCGGCAGGCAGACATGCAGCGGAGCCAAAGCCACAAGCCCTCCCACCACACTTCCAGGCGCACCCTTCATATTAATCGTCTCCCCGGGCCAGGCGCCTGATGGACTATTATCTAGTCCAACTTAAGCCCGACCCCTTACTCCAAATGACCACGTGTTCACTCAACTATTCACAAGCATTCTCCATTCACTCCTGTCCACCACCACTTCCCCTACCTGATCTATAGTCATTCCTCTATCATCCAAAGCTTTTCTTACACAGTGTCTCCATCTCAATGGGGGTCTTCCTGCCCTTCTATCTCCCCTTGTACCTGACTCACATATTCTCTTTGTAAGCCTTTCATCTCCCATCTCCCATATAAGTTAATTAATTAAGTTAATTAATAGACCATACTTCCAGCCACCAGCCCCTTAAGTTAATTAATAGACCATAATTCCAGCCACCAGCCCCTTAAGTTTTCGAAGCTATCCCGAAGTGAATGGAATCTTCTCATTAACGCTTTACCCTCTATGACATAATTTACAGGTTATTCCGACTAATTATTAGACGCTTTTCTTCAGCTAAAAATCAACCTATGGGACTCAAAGGGGCAAATAAGATCTCAATAAACCCTCTGAATACCATGGGTCTTTCTTAAGCTGAATACAATCGCCTAACTGTAGCTAAAATACAAGGTAAACACACGTCATGGTGCTGAAGGGGTTAACGCAACGCTTTACTCTCCAACGCAAGAGTGAAACGTTACTCTCAAACTTTCTTCTACTCAACAGCTGAGCTCTGGAACTCTCTCCCAGAATCAGTCTTTCCCTCTTCCTATGACTTAAATTGCTTCAAACTCCGTGTGTCCAGGCATTTTGGCTCGAACGTCCCTTGATTTTGGCCCTGTCACTCTTTCAACTATGGGGGAGGCACTCGCTATAGGCAGTTATGCCTTTTGCCTCCCTCAATCACATAGAAAAAAAGAAAAAAAAATGACATAAGACCCGATGGCGCATATCTCTTTTGTTTTCTGGCTAATATTAGACGATTGTATACAATTTTAGAAGGATTTGTGGGAATTAAAAGGGCAAAGACTATATCTCAATGAACCCTCCGACTTCCATATACCCTTCCTAATATGAATATAATCGTCTTATAAGAGCCAGGAAATCGAAAAGAAATCCGTCATTGTATCTTCCAAGGGTTAAGGGCGGTCACCGGCTTTCTTTATCTGTCTCTCCTTTTCTCTCTTTTCCGGGGTTGTATCACTTCGGCCCCATTCAGCTAACTGTTTTAAGACGTTTATCCCCATCCAGGTGTCGATTTCATCCTGGCGAGCGATAGCGAGCCAGCATTGTATGGAGAAATCCGGCTTCGCCGGAGAAATTTTTCTGTAGAAAAATGTACAAATTTAGCTTGCTGGCAAAACAAAAATATATATAGCATATTTGCTATATATATGCAGTATATGCGAGCGGTAGCGTAGATATGTCGACGACACCCTGCTGGTCTTTAAAGATAAAAGTCATACCGCTCGCTACCGCTCGCCAGGAAAATATTGACACCTAGATGGGGGTAAAAGTCTTAAAATAGTAGGCTGAATGGGGCCGAATGGATACAAGCCAAAGAGAAAGGAAGAGAAAGAGAAAACATGCGAGCTGGGCTCCCTTAAGTTTTCGACGCTATCCCGAACTAAATCGAATCATCTCATAAATATTCTACCTGATATTCACACTTCGGAGGCTCGGGTTTAATGTTTGTTAACCCACTCTGTACCGGTGACATCCTTTTTATTATAAGCTGGCACCAATTAGAACATTTTATTCAGCTTTGGAAGGAGCTTTGCTAGCTAAATATGATTAATTAAGATAGTGTGTAGCCTTTTAATGGTTAGAGGCTCTTCATAAATTAATTGCAATCGTCTAATAGTTTCCAGAATATTATAAAAAGAACGTCACCGGTACAGTATGTTTTAAGGTTTCCCACACCCGATAGAGCAAGATTCAATTGGGCTTGACTAAACTGCCAGAGAGTAAGACATTATGCAGCTCTAACCCAATTCTATGTAAATATATTTTTGTTCTTGCCCTACCTGTTTCACTCCATTAGTTTGCATATTTTAAGATGTTTCACCTCATTAGTTTGGCAACTGTAAGACACTTCACCCAAATCAAGTGTCCATGGTATTCAATAGCAAGCCTGCAATGTTGGAGAGCAATGGCCTTTGGCCGGGAAAATTTTCTACGAAATATGTACATACTTACCTTGTGTGTGCTCTGAGAGGCGTGTTTAAGCTTGAAGGGGTTCTGGGGGGCATGCATTAGCTTGAAGGGGGTCTGGGGAGCATGTTTCAGCTTGAATGGGCTCTGGAGGGCGTGATTTTGCTTGAAGGGGGTCTGGGTCCATGTTGTAGCTTGAAGGGGGTCTGGGGTCCGTATTATAGCTTGAAGTGGGTCTGGTGTCCGTATTGTAGCTTGAAGGGGTTCTGGGGTCCGTATTATAGCTTGAAGGGGGTATGGTGACCGTGTTGTAGTTTGAAGGGGGTCTGGGGTCCGTGTTGTAGCTTGAAGGTGGTCTGGGGTCTGTGTTGTAGCTTGAAGGGGGTCTGGGGTTCGTGTATTAGCTTGAAAGGGGTCTGGGGTCCGGGTTGTAGCTTGAAGGGGGTCTGGGGTCCGTACTGTAGCTTGAAGGGGGTCTGAGGTCCGTGTTGTAGTTTGAAGGGGGTCTGGGGTCCGTGTTTTAGCTTGAAGGGGGTTTGGGGTCCGTGTTTTAGCTTGAAGGAGGTCTGAGGGCATGTTATAGCTTGAAGGGGGTCTGAGGTCCGTACTGTAGCTTGAAGGGGATCTGGGGTCCGTGTTGTAGTTTGAAGGGGGTCTGGGGTACGTGTGTTAGTTTGAAGGAGGTCTGGGGGCATATTGTAGTTTGAAGGGGGTTTGGGGTCCGTGTTGTAGTTTGAAGGAGGTCTGGGGTTCGTGTTGTAGCTTGAAGGGGGTTTGGGGTCCGTGTTTTAGCTTGAAGGAGGTATGAGGGCATGTTATAGCTTGAAGGAGGTCTGGGGTCCGTGTTGTAGTTTGAAGGGGGTCTGGGGTCCGTGTTGTAGTTTGAAGGGGGTCTGGGATCCGTGTTGTAGTTTGAAGGGGGTCTAGGGTCCGTGTTGTAGTTTGAAGGGAGTCTAGGGTCCGTGTTGTAGCTTGAAGGGGGTCTGGGGTCCGTGTTATAAGTTGAAGGGGGTCTGGGGGTCGTGTGTTGGCTTGAAAGGTTATGGGGGCGTCAGTTTAAGCTTGAAGGGGTATGGGGGGCGTCAGTTTAAGCTTGAAGGGGGTATGGGGGGCGTCACTTTAAGCTTGAAGGGGGTATGGGAGGCGTCAGTTTAAGGTTGAAGGGGGTATGGGGGGCGTCAGTTTAAGGTTGAAAGGGGTATGGGGGCGTCAGTTTAAGCTTGAAGGGGGTATGGGGGGCTTTAGTTTAAGCTTGAAGGGGTATGGGGGTGTCACTTTAAGCTTGAAGGGGGTATGGGGGCGTCAGTTTAAGCTTGAAGGGGGTATGGGGGGCGTCAGTTTAAGCTTGAAGGGGGTATGGGGGGCGTCACTTTAAGCTTGAAGGGGGTGTGGGAGGCGTCAGTTTAAGGTTGAAGGGGGTATGGGGGGCGTCAGTTTAAGGTTGAAAGGGGTATGGGGGCGTCAGTTTAAGCTTGAAGGGGGTATGGGGGGCGTTAGTTTAAGCTTGAAGGGGTATGGGGGTGTCACTTTAAGCTTGAAGGGGGTATGGGGGCGTCACTTTAAGCTTGAAGGGGGTATGGGGGGCGTCAGTTTAAGCTTGAAGGGGGTCTGGGGTGCGTCAGTTTAAGCTTGAAGGGGGTATGGGGGGGTGTCAGTTTAAGCTTGAAGGGGGTATGGGGGGCGTCAGTTTAAGCTTGAAGGGGGTATGGGGGGCGTCAGTTTAAGCTTGAAGGGGGTATGGGGGGCGTCAGTTTTAGTCTACTCTGTAAAGAAATCTGGGCTATATAAAGAGTATGTAAAATGTATCGAAGATCAAGGGACTGGAGTCTCAAAAAGGGGTTCCAGTCCTGACCCTATTCTTGACTTATAATGTGCTGGATTAATTATCCAGAAGGGTTAATAGCCTCTGAAGTCCTAATTTAACTAACTAATCTAACATGTTACACCAGCCGTCCGGCTGGCTCAGTTGATAGCATGCCTGATTCCCACCTTGAAGGTCTCGCGTTCAATCCCCGCTCAGATTGAAAAGTTTTTCTGGGATACAGCCGGCGGTTACCATCTCCCCATGAGCAAGGGGGATGGGTAATGGTCTCTGGTAGACAAAAGAAAGCCAAGTGCTTGCGAATCCTCGAAGGAGGAGAGACAGGCGCTATATAAGTAACCAGAAGATTATTATTATTATTACATCACACAGTTAGGAGTGCGAGCTAGTGGGAGTCTAACAGGAGTCACTAGGAGTCGCTAGAATCACTAGGAGTCATCAATTTTCACCACGAGCGAGTGGGAGTCTAACAGAAGTCGCTAGGCGTCCCTAGAGTCGCTAGGAGTCATCGATTTTCACCGCGAATAGGCCCGCGAGTCCGAATTGTCCCCTACTCCTAGTGACTCTAGCTCGCACTCCTGACTGTGTGATGTACCCTTGAGTCTCCACTCTGCTTCATGAACCACTCACTGGGTTCATGTAGGGGTTCATTCATAGTTGTAGATTCACCTACTTAACCTTTAGCAGATACGATAACGCATTTCTTTTCTGTTTCTTGGCTATTATAAGAAGTTTTTTTGTTCATACTAAAGATAGGGTATATGGAATTCAGAGTGTTAATTGAGTTAATCTTTACCATTATAATCCCCACAGAGCCTTCCTGAATTCTTAACATTAATCCTCCATTACAATCCTCAATGCACTTGAATAAATTAATGAAAGCATATGGTCCACGGGATTCGAACTTGTGAAACCACACCCAGAACATAAGCATCTAAGTTGTATAACATCTTCTAATGATAGCCAGAATATACTGATAAAATGCGTCATAACTTTCAAAGGGTAGCCTAATTAGCTCTACCCTCAAGCCTCCAGCCGTTCTCACCTTGATTCTTCGATCATAGATGGCGTTGTCGGAGGTATTGGTAAAGTTACCCTGCTGACTCCCATCTGCATGACTGCATGATAGGTTACGTCCGAATAGTTCAACCTCCGCTCGTTAGTAATTTCCTGGATCTCTCTCAGTGGAAGGGACTGGAGTACTCGAAAAGCAGCTTCAGTCCTGACGTTATTCTTGACTTACATTGTGCTGGCTTGATAATCCAGAAGGGTTGATAGCCTCTGAAGTCCTATTTTAAGGTAGTTTCCTCCCTAGACCTCCATTAAGCTTAAAATAGCACTCCCTAGACCCCCTTTCAATTAAATTTGTAAATTTTTCGGTAGAAAAATTTCCCGGCCTAAGGCTGGTTCCTTCTAAAATTACAGGCTCGCTATCGCTCGCCAGGAAAAAATTTACACCCAAATTGCACAAAATGAAGAAATGGGGCGAAATGTCTCAAAATCGCCAAACTAATGGAACGAACGTCTTAAAACCTCAAAACTATTATGCTAAACATGAGGGAGAAGGGGGTGAGTACTACCCTCTTAAGGGTGTTCAGTCGACGCTTTGTCCTACTGGATTATTACTCCTTCTTGTATTCTCCGTCCTCAAGTATCATTCTCCCCTCCACGAGTGTACAATCGCGCTAATAAATTATGTCTCGGCACCAAGTATGTTTTGATCAATAATTGGTATCAGCAATATCTAAGCTTCATTTCTTCATATCGAGGGAAATATATAAACATGTTCCTACACTTACCCACCCTATTCAACATCTGCCAGACATTAATGCAGCACAGAGCAAGCCAAACGTAATGGCAGTTGGGACATGACTTATTAGCGCGACCCTACAAGATGATGCATCAACTCACACCCAAGACTTCTATAACGGACTGGACTTGAGCTGGTAATGTAACTTGTTATATTTGTTGTGTTTTTGTAACTATATATATTTAATTAAAATCATGTATAATAATATTAGTCCCAGATGTATATCTTGGCAACTGTACTTGATTAGTAACGGTTGTAGAAGTTTGCAATACTGTAGCTTCTTAAATCATATAGTAGACTAAATAACACTAGAGAACTTCAAGGTTAACTTAAATAGACCTATGGACGAGATGACCTAGGTGTGAAAGGGATCTGCCCTATATAGATCAGCTGTGTTTCTGCAGATCTCCCATTATTATTATGTGTAGTGAGAGGGTTAAAGGTCGAGGTGAAGGACAAGGGGAGGTTGGAATTATCAAGAGGACCTTCAGGACAGTCATGGTGGACGGTCTCTTAATTGGTGCAGAGCGAGACGGGAGATTTACATAGTTGCATAGATACACAGGCTGCACAGACATGACATTTAGCTAGGGAAACAAGGCCCCCAGCAGAATGAGAAAATGTTACTGGGAAATTCATAATAAAGAACTAAGTTGAGAAACCTTGCATACTACTGATATTTAACCTAACTTTACACATATTTTTCTTTAACCTATATTTCCCCAACCTTCTCGAAATGGATGTCTAGCCTCCTTTTGAATGTGTCAATATATTACATTGTACCACTTTCTCTGGCAATTTGTTCCACTCGTTGACCACACTGTAAGTGAAGAATTGCTCTGTGACATAGAAATTCGCTGTCCTGGTCTTTAATTTAATTAAGTTTCCAAGAGTTGAGGAACTATAATAGATTTTAAACAGTGAATCCACATCAATTTTGTCAAAGCCCTTTAACACAATCACTTCAGCCGACATAAAATTATTATTATTTTTTTTTTTTTTTTTGAAGGGCCGGAGGATCCGAAGACCCCTTTTCACTCTGGCGCGTAACCTATTTTACTGTCCGGCGAAACAGAGGCAAGGGGTGTGAGGAGATTGCCCAAACATCTCCACCAGCCGAGAATCAAACTCGGTCCTCTTGGTTAGAAACCGAGCGCTCTACCAATGTCGCTACTGGTCACCCCTCATATATTAACATTTTATACCTAAAAAGGTCCATACTGCAGGCAATTTACATTTACGTTTTATTAGTACTGGCCGAGCTAGTTGCACCAACCCTGCCTGCTTGTTGCCAGACGTTTCCAGGAGGTTCTCGGCTTGCCACCCATACTAAAATCAGTGTACTCCATGCATTCGTTGGGGAAGAGTGGGTGTACAAGCAAGCAAGAGGTGTTTTAGAAGCTGAAATGCACCAATAAAGTGCTATTTCTACATGTATTTGTGACCGCTATATACCAGGTACGAATCTGAGGTTCATTTCATGTTACAGAACATCACTCATACTGTCTAACAACCTCATTAGTAGCTAAAATGACTAGTTATATCATCAGCCAATCGAGAGCGTAAGGAAACTAAAGATCGAGACAGGTAATAATATGCCCGGTGAGTGACCGCTCACAAAGGAAATCAAGCAAGAGGTCTAGATACCCGAGCGAGAGCAGGAAACTCTTGATTGATAAATGTCAGTGGAGGAGTAATGAACGTGTGAATACTTTTATGAGGAGTGTTCAACCCAATCTTTTTATTGGAATTTGCTAGAATTCAATCTGGGCTAAAGATAGGTAGCATTCAAGGAGACTACTGCAGGACTATTCTTCTTCTTCTTCTTACCTCTGACCGGGTATAGGCTATCCTGGTGTTTACTACCCTATACACCTTTGAAAGGACATTAGCCTAACCTAACAACCTTACCTAACCTAACCTAGTATTATAGGTGGGGGCTGCCGCCCCACACCCCCGCTTTGACTTAGATTTTTGGTGTATTTGTCTGTGAAGTGGGTATTTTTCAATTTGTTGATAACGAAAATCCTCCATGCGGACTATATGGAGAAAAATATGGCGAATCTATTGGTGCCTATTTTCCCTAATAAATTGTTTCTCATAACGTCGCACTAGTGTCCTTGAATATTATCTAAAGATATAGTGCTAGGGCGATGCAAATTGAGCGGAAAAAGCTTGAAAATAGCCGTCAGGGCGTATTCTTACCTATAGAAGTCACCGCACCAAAACGATTAATGTCTTGAAACACTCGATTCAATCCTGCAATCTTCTTTTTTTAAGTGATAACAAATCTGATTGTATTTATCTTTCATGATATGATATATATATTTCTTAGTGACTGTATCAACTTTGTTGCTCTACGCTGCACTAACTCCGGTTTTTCAATGACCCTGTTCAGATAAGGTGACCAAAATTGCACGCCATATTCAAGATGGCCCTGACTATTCTTTTAAATATAGGTACTATAATGTTCTCATGTTTATAAGTAAAATTTATTTTAGTAAATCCTAATGCTCTATTGGCCTTGTTCGCAGCAGCTGCACATTGATCTGAGGTCTGTAAAATGTCAGATATTAGAACCCCAAGGTCTTTGACTAATATAGTTGTTTTTGTTGGTTGGCCTTTCGTCTTGTATTCATATATTCTGTTTATATTACCTATTTGTAAAACTAGACATTTGAATGGCCTCTGCCGTTTTTCAGAGAGAGAGAGAGAGAGACAAAGAGAGAGAGAGACAGCCATACAGACAGACAGGGAGAGATCTTTCGTGACCCTAAGACTGGGTTTATGAGAAAGCTACCCGAGTCTTGTCTAATCTCTTATTTCCAATCTAACCCTAGTAAGAGAGAGAGAGAGAGAGAGAGAGAGAGAGAGAAGTGGGGGGAAATAGGAGGAAGGGAAGATGGTATTATTACATTACATAACTCATACATAACTCATACATAACTCATACATAACTCATACATAACTCATACATAACTCATAATAATAATAATAATAATAATAATAATAATAACATTTATTCAGTTAGCATTTTACAGAGTTGGTACCACATGATATGTTACAAAAATGACATGTACCAGCCTTGCATAATTCCAACTAAGGATAGCCCAATAAGGCCGTTAGGCGTATTTCCATTGGGGTCCTTGTGGGATTAGGTTAGCTGGGGAACAGGGGAGGATAAAAGAAATAGATACATTTGAGAAAGTATTTCTAGGGGGTTATTTTAAGATACCTTACATCCTATAGTATATATCAGTAATCCGTAATCAGTAATCATTTCAGTTTGTTTTGCCTATCTCTTATGTCGTATTTAGTAGTAGACATAAGCTTGGTGCTCCCTTCTCGCAGCTGTCCGGTTCAGGTGCTCCTTCAGGCTACGTCTGAAGGAATAGTGTTCTCTTTTCACGGACTGACTGGGGTAGGTCGTTCCAGTCTTTGATGGCAGTGAAGAAGAATGTTTGCTTACCCTGTCCTTGGATTCTCAGAACCGTAAAATTAAACATCCTATTTCTCGTATTATTACCATTCCTCTCATTTGCTTTAACAAAATCACTTTAGATACACTGGAGCTCTGTCATAGAATATCTTGAAGGCATTAGTGAGCCTGATTTGTTTGGCCCTGTCAGAGACATTGAGCATACCTAGTGACTGAAGTTGTTCCTGACCAACATGCGATCTGGGTCCTAGGTTCAGCATGAACCTAACCATTTTATTTTGAGTGACCTGAAGTTTGTGCTGTGCTGATTTAGATGATGCAGAGTACCAGGATGACACAGAATAGTCAAAATGACATTGAACAAGCGCTTGGCAAAGGGTCTTTTTGGTCGCCGCTGGCAAGCATCCCACCTGTCTGTACAGGTATTTTATACATGCTCTACACTTACTCAGGATAGATTCCAAAATTGTTTCACCTGACAAAGTCGAGTCCAGTTTTAGTCCGAGATATTTAACTTGTGACACCATTGTTATAGGAATATAATCACAGTTGACCGAGAAGCCCACAATGTCTTTCAGTTTGCGTTTAGTTCCACATAAGATGGCTTCCGTCTTGCCCAGGTGAAGAGATAGTCTGTTGTCCACTAGCCAATGACTACATGATTCTAGTTCTTTGGAAAGTGAAGCGGCAATACTTATTGGGTCTTTTCCTGAAACCAGAAGCACGCTGTCATCAGCATACAGTAATAATTTACACGAGACGCTCAGTTCCATGTCGTTCACATAACAGAGAAAGAGTAAGGGACCAAGGATGCTTCCCTGCGGGACCCCACAGTTAATTGACATAGGATCAGATATATTATCATTAATTTTGACTCTTTGCATTCTACCACTAAGATAAGATTTAAACCAGTTCACTGACCCAATGCCCATTGCTTGTAGTTTATTACAGAGGATATCATGGTCTACTGTATCAAACGCTTTTTGTAGATCAAGAAGAACCATATCTGTGTAGTTACCTTTAGACATTTCTTTACGAATGTGATCTGTTAAGTGGATGAGACAGGAGTCTGTCAAGTACATGCATCTGAAACCTGATTGAAACTTATAGAATAGGTCATTTTCTTTGAGGTAGTGTTCAATTTGGGTGTATACCGCTCTTTCAAGGATTTTAGATACAATACATAATATGCTAACTGGTCTGTAATTGCCAACATCTAGTTTATTTCCTTTCTTGAATAGAGGGGTTACAATAGCTTCCTTCAGTTCAGCAGGTACAGTGTTGGTGTTAATTGACAGGTTGATGATGTGGGTTAGGGGACCTGCTATACCAATGGCTCCATCTCGTAGAAATTTGGCAGGAATTTTGTCTGGTCCTATGCTTTTGTGTACATTTAGGTTAGAGAGCTCGTCCAGAGTGTATTTTGGTGTAATATTTTGCAATCCAAATGTGTTCGGGTGTATGCCTTTATCCCTGTAGAAATTTCGAAAGGTGGCCGTTGTTGTCGTGTTGAGAGGTTGCGGTAGGTTCTGTGCAAGGGAGAGATCTTTCGTGACCCTAAGACTGGGTTTATGGGAAAGCTACCCAAGTCTTGTCTAATCTCTTATTTCCAATCTAACCCTATTAAGAGAGAGAGAGAGAGAGGAAGACAGAGAGAGAGAGACAAAGAAAGAGAAGTGGGGGGAAATAGGAGGAAGGGAAGATGGTATTATTACATTACATAACCTACAAGCTGCAGTAGAGCCAGTAGGTTTGCATCATGACTTAACCCTTGTAGTAACCTTAAACCCCTCCGAGGCGCAGAACACAATTCACGTGGTTTGTAGCATATTTTAAACCTTGAAAAACCCCTGTTGCACCTTAGAAATGTTAATTTAGTTACCCCAAACCTCTTCAGTTTTCTTTCAATGGTGGTTTAAAGAAAACTATTTTTAGAGGACTAACTTGATTTAATTTTCCTAGGTGCACATAAATAAGAAAATAGATAAAAGTGGCATCCATATGCCTCAGGGGGTTAAGAGGTTTCTATTTTCATATATTGCTAACACTAGACGACTTTATATGGCTCATCTTGGACCTAAAGCAATCAATTTATCAACTCTGCAAAGCAGAGTGGTATCGCGCACACAGATCCCGCCCGTATACTGTGCACCACCAGTCAGCTTGTCTGTCATCGTCGTCGTCGTCCGTCTGTCTGTCCGGAAACTCCTCCTAGACCGTTGATGGATTTTCACCAAATTTCACAGGTATATCCATTTGGTCAATCCGAAGGTCAGTCAAAAAGAAATTTTCCATTTAACGAAAAGGTTAAGGTCAAAGGTCAAGGTTAAATATAAGGTCAATATTTCATATTTTTTAGTTTTTACTCAAATGTCTTCATTTTCACTATACAAGTTACTGGTAACTTTATTATTGTATTGACCAAATTTTAGGTAAATATTCAATAGGGTAAGGTCAAAGGTCAAGGTCAAAGGTCAAAATAAGTTTTTCACTAGTATTTCTTATACTAACTGTTAGATTCTCACTAGGCTTACCATGTATATTCGGAATACCTAGGCCAAGGCCATACATGCAACTATACAATTCCATATGAAAGGTCAAGGTCACAGGCCAAGGTCAAATCAAAGGTCAATATGCTATTTTCTTTACTTTTCATGCAAACTTCACAAAATTTGGTGAGATAGTTGCACTTTAAATGAAAAGGAAAATAATACATTTGGACACACATCATAAAGGTCAAAGGTCAAGGTCAACTATTATATTAATATATATGAAAATAACTGATGGGTTTTAATGAAATTAGGCATGATTATTTGAGTTTCCGAGGCAATGTCAATAAAAACAAACAAATACTCTAACTTAAAGGTCAAGGTCACTGGTCAAGGTCACAGGCCAAGGTCAAAGGTCAACTTTTAAAATATATTTTACTTTTTTACTCAAATATCCACTATACAAGTTACTGGTAACCTTGATATCGTGTCGCATAAATTTTAGAAAAAATATTCTAAAGGGTAAGGTCAAAGATCAAGGTAAAAGGTCAAAATATGTTTTTCACTAGTATTTCTTATACTAAATGTTTGATTCTCACTAGGCTTACTGTGTATATTCGGAATACCTAGGCCAAGGTTATACAAGAAACTATACAATTCCATATGAAAGGTCAAGGTCACAGGTCAAGGTGATATAAAAGGTCAATGTGCTATTTTGTTTACTTCTCATGCAAACTTCACAACATTTGGTGAGATAGATGAACATTAACCCTCTCCGACATATGACGCAATTTTGAGCCTATTAGGGATACTTTAAAGCCTTTATTACCATCAGGGTTTTTTACAAACCTTTATTTTAGTTACTTCAACCTCTGCAGTTGTCTTTGAGTTAGATGTGGGCAGAAAACTAATTTTGGAGAGGTAATTATAAGAGTGAGAGAACTCTATTTCTTATTGCTAATCTGGCAACCTCTGCGTCATATATGTCTGAAGGGGTTAAATGAAAATGAAAATACTATATGTTGACATATAACAAAGGTCAAGATAAAGGTCAAAGGTCAAGGTCAACTTTTCCATTAATATATATGAAACTAACTGATGGGTTTTAATGAAATTAGGCATTCCTATTTAATTTTCTTGGACAATGTCAATAAAACAAAACCTGTAGGCCTACTCTTACATAAAGGTCAAGGTCAAAGGTCAACTTTTACTACATATTTTTAGTTTTTTACTCAAATATCTTAATTTTCACCATACAAGTAACTGGTAACTTTGATATCATATTAAACAAATGTTAGATAAATATTGTAACGGCTAAGGTCAAAATAAGGTTTTACTAGTATTTCTTATACTAACTGTTAAATTCCCACTAGGCTTACCATGCATATTTGGAATACCTAAGCCAAGGTCATATAGGAAACTATACAATTCCATATGAAAGGACAAGGTCACAGGTCAAGGGCAAGTAAATGGTCAATATGCTATTTACTTTACTTTTCATGCGAACTTAAAACAAAATTGGTGAGATAGTTGCAATTTAAATGAAAAGTAAAATAATATATTTTGAGACATCATGAAGGTCAAGGTGAAGGTCAAAGGTCAAGGTCAACTATTCTATAAATATATATGAAACTAACTGATGGGTTTTAGTGAAATTAGTCATGCTTACAGTATATGATTTTCCTTAGCAATGTCAATGAACACAAAAATTTACTCTTACATAAAGGTCAAAGTCATAGGTCAAGGTAAAAGGTCAATTTATGCTATATATTATTAGTTTTTATTCAAATGTTTTCATTTGCACTACAAGTTGCTGGTAACCTTGATTCCGTATTGCCTAAATTTTAGATAAATATTGTAAAAGGTAAGGTCAAAGTTCGAGGTTAAAGGTCAAAATAGGTTTTTACTAGTATTTCTTATACTGTTATAAGATTCTCACCAGGCTTACCATGTATATTCGGAATACCTAGGCCAAGGTCATACAAGAAACCATTCAATTCCATATGAAAGGTCAAGGTCACAGGACGAGGTCAAATAAAAGGCCGATATACTATTTTCTTTACTTTTAATGCAAACTTCACACATTTTGGTGAGATAGTTGCACTTTAATTGAAAAGGAAAATGATATATGTTGAGACATAAAGGTCAAGATAAAGGTCAAAGGTCAAGGTTAACTATTCTATTAATATATATGAAACTAAATGATGGGTTTTAATGAGATTAGGCATGCTTATTTGATTTTCATGGGGAATGTCAATGCAAGCAAAAATTTACTCTTACATAAAGGTCAAGGTCACAGGTGAAGGTCAAAGGTCAACTTTTATTGTTTATTAAACAAGATTACTCAAATTTTGGAAAATTGTTATGTGTTATGGCTTATTATTTAAATATTATATATATTTTCAAATTGTAATAGTTAAGATCAGAGGTCAAGGTCAAAACAAGAGTATTCATCGTTTTCCCTAAATTCCTAGACTGTTTAAGGTATGTTCACCAAATTTTACAGGCAATTTCAGTTGGTCAATGAGACAAACATCCAAATATATGTATTTTATTTTAAGTCAAAGGTCAAGGTCACAGTATATGATCACTATTTTTAATCAATAAGTGTTTATACGAATTACATTGTATTCATAATGCTAGTTAATACAAACATTGCTGTTAAGCTAACTAAATCCTTGATAAGAAATTCTAAGGTCGAAATTCAAGGTCAAAAGTCAAGGTTAAAGGTCAAAATATGATTTTTACTAGTATTTCCTATTTAATGTAAGATTCTCATTAGGCATATCATGCATATTCGGAATGCCTAGACCAAGTTCATACAAGAATAAACATAATACTATTTGATAGGTCAAAGTCACAGGTCAACATCAATATAAGGTCAATATGCTAATTTCTTTACTATTCATGTAAACTTCACAAAATTCGTTGTGACAGTTGTGCTTTAAGGGAACATTAAAATGTTAAATTTTCAGACATCATGAAGGTCAAGATGAAGGTCAAATGTCAAGGTCAACTATTCTTTTAATACCTCTGAAACTAACTGATGATCTTTAATGAAATTTTACACTCTTATTTGATTTTCTAGGGTTACATCAAAGCAAACAAAAATATAATCCTACATATAGATCAAGGTCACAGGCCAAGGTCAAAATTTAACTTTCATCATAAACAAATACTCAATTTTCAATAAGCTGACAACTGTTAGTTGCATTTTACTTGAATAACATATATTTCAATCATATATAATATATAATACTTAAGGTTAAAGGTCAAGGTCAAAGAACAAAAGAAGAGTGTTAATAATTTTCTTTAATCTCTTCCTAAACTGTTTAACCCTTTGTGTACCGGTGACGTTATTTGTATTGTATATTAGCTATAATTAGACGATTTTGTGGAGCTTATGAAGGATCTGTGGTAGTAAAAAGGGTTAATTAAGATAGTTGAAAGCCTACTAATTTTATGGAGGCCCTTCATAAACTAAATAAAATCGTCTTAATATCCAGTATGAAATGAAACCGACAGAACTGTACTGAACGGGTTACATATCGTCACCGAATTTTGCTGGCAAATTTGGTTGGTCAATGCAACGATTGTCCAAATTTTGTGTTTTTGTTATTCAAAGGTCAAAGTGAATGCTGAAGGTCACAGATTATGGTCACCATTTCTTTCTTATTTATATTTTAAATTTGAATTACACCATATTCAAAATGCTACAAAATGATGTTACAGGCCTTATTATAGATAAATATTCCAATGGTTAAGATTCAATGTGATCATAAATGTAATTATATATATACCGTATATACTCCCAGGCGGACATGAACCACCAACAGTCAGGACGAGTGTCCATGCTTTAATCCACTACACACAAGTATCCTCTATCACGCTGTGGTATAGTGGATTAAAGTATGGGCACTTGTTTTGACTGTCGGTGGTTCAAGTCCGGCTGTTAGTATAAAAAAAACATTTAGTATATATATCTATATACAGTATATACTGTATATGAACCGATTTTACCTAAGAGATTCAATACAATTTGCAGAATTCTAGGTCGCAGAGTTGCGTATGCAGTTTATTTGTTTATTTTATTTTTTATTTTTTTGTAATGCGAAAACTGCACACCTACGTTATCTTTATTTACATTTTTAATCCGCATAGATCATGTCTTGATAGGGTAATGGTTAGTGTGCTGAATTTCGGTGTGAGTATCCGAGGTTCGAATCCTTGGAGTACCACATGTATAGGAAAATAGTGCTAGTGCTGTTAATATTAGTGTTATTGAAAATAATGAAGTGATAGAGGAAGTATAAGGGGGATGTTCATAAGTATGATTATGGTGATGAATGTGATGCTAATAATGAAGTGATAGAGGAAGTATAAGGGGGATGTTAATAAGTATGATTATGGTGATGAATGTGATGCTAATAATGAAGTGATAGAGGAAGTATAAGGGGGATGTTCATAAGTATGATTATGGTGATGAATGTGATGCTAATAATGAAGTGATAGAGGAAGTATAAGGGGGATGTTCATAAGTATGATTATGGTGATGAATGTGATGCTAATAATGAAGTGATAGAGGAAGTATAAGGGGGATGTTCATAAGTATGATTATGGTGATGAATGTGATGCTAAAATGAAGTGATAGAGGAAGTATAAGGGGGATGTTCATAAGTATGATTATGGTGATGAATGTGATGCTAATAATGAAGTGATAGAGGAAGTATAAGGGGGATGTTCATAAGTATGATTATGGTGATGAATGTGATGCTAATAAGGATGATCACAGAAATAATGGTGCTAGTGCTGTAGATATTAGTGTTGTTCATAATATTGAAGTACTAGACGAAGTATTAAGAGAGTCGATGATGGTGATGGTAATAATGACTAGGATAATGATGCTAGGGCTGTTGATATTATTATTATTATTAATATATTATTCTTATTATCTACTACTAAGGGTATGACTCGCAGAAGAGCCATAATAGCTATAACCCCCATAGGGTCCCCCCATAACATGAATCGGGATGGAATTACAGTAATGAAATGAATTACTCAGTTTCGTAAACAGGAGTTAACTTTTGTTTTAAATGTTTGATTCACAAACGATGGTGTTTGGAAGTATGTGCCACATTTTGACAATGGATGGTATAAAATGTCTAGAAATTTGAGAAGTATTACACTGTACATTTACAAAAGCCATGCTATTTAAATTTAAAGAAAATCTAGTTAACCCATGCAGTACCGACGACTTCTTTAATGTTGTTGTTGATAATAATGAACTGATGGAGGAAATATAAAAGGGTGATGATGGTGATATTGCTGTTAATATTAGTTGTTGATAATAATGAACTGATAGAGGAAGTACTAGAGGCAGTATAAAGGGGTATGGCTGTGCTGTTGATATTAGGGTTGTTGATAATAATAAAGTGATAGCGGAAGTATAAAGGGGTAATAATAGTGATAGTGCTGTTGATATTAATGTTGTTGTTGATAATAATGAACTGATAGAGGAAGCATAAAGGGGTAATAGTAGTGATAGTGCTGTTAATAGTAGTTGTTGATAACAATGAACTGATGGTGGCGGCATAAAGGGGTAATAATAGTGATAGTGCTATTGATATTAATGTTTTTGATATTAACAATAAATTATAGAGGATGTTTAAAGGGGTATGATTGTGCTGTTGATATTAGTGTCGTTGATAAAAATTAAGTACTAGAGGATGTAAAGGGGTGCTGCCTACTGGGAGGCTCTTCGGCAGTACTTCTTTGATTTCCCATTGAATGACATTTGCTTTCGTGGCAGGGGACCCTCGGAGAGTGCTGAATGCATTACCGAGGTAATCCTCTCAGGCATGGAAGCATACATTCCGTTTTCTTTCTCTCAGTCTAATGCTAACAAATCTTGGTTTACTCACGCTTGTTCTACTGCTGTCCACAACAAGGAGGAAGCATTCAAATGCTACCGATGCCTTAAAACGTAAGAATCTCATTCTTCCTATGTTTCTGCCCGGAATCAAGCCAAATCTGTTACTTCGACTTGCCAAGCATTCTTTCATCAATAATAAATGCACTGAACTATCCAACTCTAGCTCTTCCCAAGCTTTCTGGCATCTAGTCAAAAGCCTCTCTAACAGCTTTTCTTCCTCGTCTTTCCCTCCCCTTTTCCACTCTGATGGCACAACCATCACTTCTTCCTCTAACAAACTGAATTCTTCGCTCAAACTTTTGCTAGAAACTCCACCTTGGATGATTCAAGTGGTATTCCTCCCTCTCCAACTTATGCTTATGCCTAATATCCTAATCTCTTCTTAAGATATATTTTCTACCCTCTCTGGGCTTGATACTAAGAAGGCGTACAGTCCGGACGGCGTTCCTCCTGTTGTACTAAAAAACTGTGCGTCCGTGCTGACTCCCTGCCTAGGCAAACTCTTTCGTCTCTGTCTCTCCTCTTAACGTCTTCCCTTCTTGCTGGAAGTTTGCTCTCATTCAACCTGTCCCAAAGAAGGGTGACCGCTCTCAACCTTCCAACTATCGTCCAATTGCTCTCATTTCTTGTATCTCTAAAGTTATTGAAACTATTCTTGCTTCCAAATTTCTTAAGCATTTCTCTTCTCATAATCTACTCTCAGATCGCCAGTATGGCTTCCATAAGGGTCGCTCTACTGATGATCTTCTTTCATATCTTGCTAACTCTTGGTCATCCTCCTTTTGGGACTTCGGTGAGACCTTTTCTATTGCACTGGACATATCGAAGGCCTTCGATAGAGTCTGGCACAAATCTTTGGTTTGTATCCAAACCCCCCCCATCTATGCCTTTGTCTCTAATTTCCTTTCTGGTCGTTCCATAGCTGCGGTTGTGGACGGCCATCGCTCACTTCCTCATCCTACCAACTCCGGTGTTCCTCAGGGCTCTGTCCTATCTCCCATTCTCTTTCTAATTTTCATAAATTATCTTCTCAACTGTACCTCCAGTCCCATCCATTCATACACAGATGACTCTACCTTACACTATTCAATTAGTTTTCCTGAATGCCCCAGCCAGCAATCCCTCAAAGACAAACGTAATGAAGCCATGCAACACTTATATTCTGATCTAACTACTATTTCCAATTGGGGTAGAGAAAGCCATGTTGATAGCGGCTCGCTTGGTGTAGTGACTAGCGTCTCGGACTTCCACCCAGAAGGCCCGGGTTCGCGCCCACGCTCGGCGCATTAAAGATTTTTCACAAGCACTGAGTCGTTACCATCCCTCATGAGCAAAGGGATGGGGTAGTAGTACAGGACCCCAATGGAAATACGCCTAATCGGCCTTATTGAGCTATCCTTAGCTAGCTTAGCATGCTCTAGCTTTAAGAACTATTATTATTATTATTATTATGTTGCCTTTAGTGCTTCCAAAAACCAATTTCTTCATCTTACTACCCATCTGGAACTCCCAGAGGACTATCCCTTACACTTCAACAATACAAAAATCAATCCTTCATCTTCCCTCAATATTCTTGGTGTCTCTTTTTCTTCTGCTCTCTCTTGGAAGGACCATATTACCAGTCTTGCTAAGGCAGCCTGCCAGAAGCTGGGTGTGCTAAACTGACTCAAGAGGTTCTTTATCCCTGCACAGCTTCTTGCTCTGTACAGGGGCACAGTGCGTCCTTGTATTGAGTATTGTTCATATGCGTGAGGAGGATCCTCTCACACCGCACTCCTAGACAAAGCAGAAAGGAAAGCCTTTCGTATCATTAACTCCCGTCCACTCACCAACTCTCTGCAATCTCTCTCTTCGCCGCAATGTTACATCTCTCTCGCTATTCTATCGCTAATACAATAATCAATGTTTCTCAGAGCTCGCTCAGTGTATACCACCTCCTCTACGGAGGGTACGTAGTACCCATCTTGCAACACAATCCCACTCCTACTCTGTGCAACTCTCCAACTCAAGAGTGAAACGTTATTCTTAGTCTTTCTTCTATTCAACTGCTTAACTCTGGAACTCTCTCCCAGAATGAGTTTTTCCCTCTTCCTATGACTTATGTTGCTTCAAACTCTGTTTGTTCAGGCATTTTGGCTCGAACGTCCCTTGATTTTGGCCCTGTCACTCTTTCAACTCCGGGGGAGGCACTCAATATAGGCAGTTCTGCCTTTTGTCTCCCTCCCTCACTCACATAGAAAAAAACAAAAATTAATTAGCAAGATAATTTGGTGATGGTGATGGTAATGATGGTAAAAATAATAGTACTTGTGTTGTTGATATTAATGTTGTCGTTAATAATAATGACGTGATGGAGGAAGTATAAAGGGACTATTAGTAAGAAAGAGCGAGGGTGGGGTCTATGTCACTCCACCAACGTCACAAACAGGTTGGCTTCCTGTACTGCTGATGCGTCTCATCAGTATAGATAGTCCCACGATTGTTCTCTGGGGGATTATGGTGGTCTGAGAAGGGAGAGGGAGGGGGGGGGGGGGAGGTGCTTGTTAAGGGGTAAAAGTTTATTTTTTGCTCGATATATTTGTTTATAATTTCTTAGCCTTGATCCCTAGACCTCCATCAAGCTTGAAAAACACTTCCCTAAGATCCCTCTTCGAGATAAATTTGTACATATTTTGGTAGAAAAATATACCAGCCGAAGGCCGGTTCCATCTAAATTACAGGCTCGCTAGCGCTCGCCAGGCACAAATCGACACCTATTATGGGTTTCAGAGGCCGTGTTGCATCTTTTTTGGAGAATAACTTATTAAGAAACACTTGGATCAATATGATATTTTGCCAGAGCTTGTTTCACACTGTCCCCTAATATTCGTCAATATAATGCATTGCCAAAAGCGGAGAATTAAGCCACTTGTCCCTTAGTCATGAGGTTAAAGCCACACCTGAATGACTAGGAAACGAGCAAGGCTACCGTGACGACGTACCTGTGAAACCCACCAAACCATTATTGCTCTTCCATCAAACACGGTCGTTATCACCCACTATCCAACGCCACTATCGCCTTTACATTATTATTTGTTTTCTATGTGAATGAGGGAGGCAAAAGGCATAACTGCCTGCAACGAGTGCCTCCCCCAGATTTCAAAGAGTGACAGGGCCGAAATCAAGGGACGTTCGAGCTAAAATGCCTGGACACACAGAGTTTGAAGCAATTTAAGTCATAGGAAGAGGGAAAGACTGATTCTGGGAGAGAGTTCCAGAGCTCAGCAGTTGAATAGAAGAAATTCTGAGAATAGCGTTTCACTCTTGGGTAGGAGAGTTGCACAGAGTAGTGGTGGGATTATGTTGCAAGGCAGGTACTACGTACCCTACGTAGAGGAGGTGGTATACACTGGGAAAGCTCCGAGGAACACTGATTATTGTAGTAGCGATAGAATAGTGAGAGAGATGCAACATTGCGGTGAAAAGAGAGAGATTGGAGAGAGTTGGTGAGTGGACGGGAGTTAATGATGCGAAAGGCGTTCCTTTCTACTTTATTTAGGAGTGCGGTGTGAGAGGATCGTCCCCACACATGTGAACAATACTCTTTACAAGGACGCACTATACAGAGCAAGAAGCTGCGCAGGGGTAAAGAACCCCTTGAGGCGGTTGAGCACACCCAGCCTCTGGGAGGCTGCCTTAGCAAGACTGGTAATATGGTCTTTCCAAGTGAGAGCAGAAGAAAAAGAGACACCGAGAACATTGAGGGAAGATGAAGGGTTGATTTTTGTATTGTTGAAGAATAAGGGATAGTCCTCTGGAGGTTGCTGACAGGTAGTAAGATGGATAAATTGAGTTTTGGAAGCATTTAATGCTGCAAGGATTTCACTACCCCAATTGGAAATAGTAGCTAGATCAGAAGATAAGAATTGTATGGCTTCATTACGTTTACATTTGAGGGACTGCTGGCTGGGGCGTTCTGGAAAACTAATTGAGTGGTGTAAAGTAGAGTCATCTCCATATGAATGGATGGGACTGGATGTACAGTTGAGAAGATCATTTATGAAAATTAGAAAAAAAATAGGATATAGGACAGAACCCTGAGGAACACCGGAGTTGATAGGATGAGGAAATGAGCGATGGCCGTCCACAACCGCAGCTATGGAACGGCCGGAAAGGAAATTAGAGACAAAGGCACAAATGGAGGGACAGTAACCGAAGGAGGGCAGTTTGGAAATTAAAGATTTGTGCCAGACTCTATCGAAGGCCTTCCATATGTCTAGTGCAACAGAAAAAGTTATCTGTTAGGTGTCAATTTTTTCCTGGCGAGAGACAGCAAGCCTATATTTTAACCCTTTCACGCATTTATGATGCAGAGGTTGCCAGATTAGCAATAAGAAATAGAGTTCTCTCACTCATATAATTACCTCTCCAAAATTAGTTTTCTGCCCACAGCTAACTCAAACACAACTGCACAGGTTGAAGTAACTAAACTAAAGGTTTCTAAATACCCCTGAACGTAACAAATGCTTTAAAGTATCCCCAATAGGCTCAAAATCGCGTCATATGTCTGAGAGGGTTAAGAAGAACCAGCCTTTGGTCGGAAAAAATTTCTACTGAAAAATGTACAAAGTTATCTTGAAAGGAAGTCTAGGGGTGTAATTTTAAGCTTGAAGGAGGTCTAGGGACCAAACTAAAAAAATAATATAACATCTATATAAATGAGGAAGTATATACGGCCATCCCCCATTAACTGTGACTCAAGTTTACCCATTCAGTACGCAGAGACATTTATATATTTAAATCTAGGTATCAATAGACAATGTTTACAGAGTGTGACGGCCTCTTGCGAATTAAACAGTATAATGTGTATGACTGTCATTATTGTATTCCTAAACTGGAAAAACAGTGTCTATATGATAGGCCATTAGAAATGTCAGTCAAGCAAGATTGATCATCTCGGTTAACTTTTTCTGTACCGGAGACGTCTTTTTAATTTTATTCTTATAATATTATGGGAATCCGGGAGTATTTTTGTTTTTAATTATCCAGAAACCTATAAGAATTAACTTACTTTATGATTTTGATAGTGATGATAGCTCGAGGATAGACTTAGAGATAGGTAGAAGCTATAGTGGCCACTAGGATATAGAATTAGAATTATTTAGCGTGAATGAGGTGGTTGTAGTAGGAATGACTAGAAGTAGGTGTTGATGAGACGGTTGTAAGAGCAGATCTCAGGTTCTTTTTTTTTTTTTTTTTTTTAAAGACTTCCGTCTACGTATTGTGAAAAATCTGTTATCCTCCGGCAAATTGTGGGGTTGAATGAGTGAAGGGGGGGACAGTGAATGAAGGAGGATACATGTTTTTCATAATACGTGTTGCTAGCCCCAAACGCGCGAGCAACTGTGGCTTTCAACCATCCGACACATCCCCTTTTATTTATGTGCATCACACATGTTAAATACAAATAAAGTTTATGTTTTGTTTTACCCTACTGTGGAAAGACTACGGATACACCACTCTTGCCCGGGCCTCACACAGTGGCATGACCCAGTCCAGTCGAACTGAGCTCATGACGCTGGTGGCATTGCCCCGAAGGATAGCCATCCCTAGTCTTTGCTTGAGCCAGAGGGTTTCCCGGGGTTCTCCTGAAACTTCTCTGATTTTACGGCCTATTTCATTCACCATCTTAAGGGTGGTAGGGCCGAAGACTCCTGAAGTTTCGAATGCCAGGGGCTCGAACTGATGATTTCTGGCGATGGCTTGATATTTTTCTCGCTTTTTATTTTCTGCTATCCGGGCGGCTTCACCTGCTTCGTCGGCGTTTCTGGCGATGTTGGTTGTGGAGAAAGTGTCAACACATGTGGCATCCCACACGAGGCACCGGCCATTCTTGTAAGGGAAAGTGGTCATCCCATCTGGCCGTTTGCTGTCTTCTCTGTGAAGTCCATGTGGTTCGAGGATTGATGCACGGTTAGCACTCTGCAGGGCCCGTTTTATGACATCATTTAGTGCAGAGTGTCTTGGCAGGCGGCCTGCGTTGTAATTACATGACAAGGCATGGTGACCTTGAGCATCCATCCCCCCACCACACTTGCAAGTGTGTGGGTGACAAACTGCCGCACCCACTCTGAGCGCGATGGCAACCCGGAGCGCTTCAGCATCCAAGTGAGTTCCAAGAGGTGGGCTGGGGATGGCGTGTAACCACAAGCCACTCTCCGAACGGGCGGCTGCCTGGAGGCGTGCTTTTGCAACCTGGTCTGCATTGGTTAGGAGATTTTCTTGAGTTTTCTTCGCCGAGATGGTATCCTACGCTTTCTGCTTGCTCCTGGAGGTACCCTGAGGCTCCTCCTCTACTCCTGTACTTTCCTTCCAGGTGTTAATCGCTACTGTTACGTCCCCATTAAGTGTCATTCCGGGTTGAGAAGAAAGGATGGACACTACAAGGTCGTTGGTCGCGATGAGGGAAGAGATAAAGGCTGGGGAGGCAATATCCGAGGCTCTCCGTATGCCCAAGCCCCCGAGGCGGACAGGAAGGGTGGCTTGTGTCCAGGTCCGTTCTTTAAATTCCACGTTGGTGATGCTGGTCACTGCTTCTCGGATTATGCTGTCTAATTCTTGGAGGCCACCATTGTTCGTGTAAGTCATCGATGTGCGCAGGAGGTATTGGAGTTTTGGGATGGAGAAACAGTTCTTGAGAAGGGCCAGAGCTGAGTGGGCATCGATGTGTATCAGGCGACTCACGAGACGTTGAAGCTCCTCCTTTTTAACTTGAAGTGCTGGTGGGATTGCTGCCAGAGTTAGTGGGGAACCTAATAGGGTTTGCTGGTGCTCCTGAAGGATCTTTACATCTGGCAATATGCCTCGAAACAGGGCCTGAGTCTCTTCTCCTTGTTCACGTGTGTGGTTGAGGAGGACAAGTTCACATTTGGTGTCATTTATCACTAGCCCAGCCTGGCCGAGGTCAGTTACGATGTTATTTAGGTCGGTTAGAACGTTCTCTACTGACCCACCCAAGGTTGCATCGTCCAGGTACCATACATTCAGTTCTGACCTTACTTTGTTAGATGCTGCATCCACCCCTATTGAGAAAAGAGCAGGACCACCTGGATCTCCCTGCTGTAACCCGGTCGCTGATGGGATTACCGTCTCGCCAAAAATCAGGATTGAAGGTTTGGAATAAGCCTGCCAAAGTAGGGGGTACAGAGTGGGGATGTGTTCTTGAGCTGCACGGAGGAAGACATCCCTGCGAATGCTGTTGAATGCGTTCCGCATGTCAATCTTTAGAAGCACTCGTTTTTCTTGGGCTTGGCTGAGGTAGGTGCGGGTTGCGTGTACAGCAGCTTGACACCCCCCTGGAGTTCCGAAACCTAGTTGAACTGGTCTTAAGTGTTGACCTAGGCCATTCGAGAGTGGTTTCAAACCCACCTTTGTGGCAAGGCGGCGGAAGGTGTTCCCTACTGCTATTGGGCGCACACCGCCATCTTTTTTTGCCAGTGCACAGAGTGATGCCCCAAAAAATAGGGGTGTGGCACAGTCGGGTACTTCCCCTCTTAAAACCATGTTGATGAATTTGGTGAGGGTTTCCAAGAGTGCCTCCCCAGCAGCTCCTGATCCCTGACCCAAGAGGCCTTTGAGGTGGGCGGGTCGGATACCATCTGGGCCCGCGGCTGAGGCTGGGAATGAAGTCACTGCGGCAACCACCTGCTCCTTCGTGACAACTAAAGGTTGGCGCATCTGGTCATTTGGGGCAGGGGGGAGGTTTAGGTACCTAGGTGTAGGTGGGTGCTTTTCTTGTAGGGCTTCAACAACTTCGGTGCCTTGACCAGCAAAACCTTCTGAAGAGGACAACAGTCTGACGGCCCCTTTGATGTCACTATCCGCCAGCTTTGCCGCGACCCTCTTACGTAGCTGTTCAGCCTCTTCCTCTTCCTTGTCCTGTTGCTTCTGGGCCCTGTTTGGTTGCTGTTCGGGGGGTTCCACCAGTTTGTTTCCATCCATATACTGTGCTACTTGACGTTTCACTCTGGTGGCTAGTGAAACCTGAAGATGGTCTTGTATGTTGGTTCTGGGTGGTTCTTATAAAGGGGACCCTTTCTATCTATCTATCTATCTATTGCCTGACGCCGTGATCCCCGAAGGGGTGCCAACGAACGAACCGCCCCCATGCACCTCTCCCAGTCATTCGGCGCCCCTCCTCCCAACCAGGACCGCCTTCATCCATATACTTCCTCACTCCATCCTTCCACCTCTCTTTCGGTTTACATCTCCCTCTCTGTCCTGCGTGGGACCCGCAGTTTCCAAAATGACGCATGCGCAGTGAATATCCTGTTCATTAATGCGTCATTTAACTAACTACAAGATATACCGGATTGAATATTGTTATGCCCTGATTTTATGCAGGATTAACAATTGATACAGGTGAGTTCTACTCCACTGGGACTTCCAAGTTCATATAAGTACATATAAATAAAAGAAAGCAGAGGATAAGTATATCGCAAAATATGATTTAACAATACAGCTTTATTTCTCCTTCGCTATATATGGGAAATAATCTGGAAACATGGAACACGAATCACAACCAGTGAATAGTACTTAAGCTTATCACTAACTCCTAGCACAGTCGCGGAGCTAGATGAGGAGCAGGTATTCTGTCCAACTTCACTTGTAATCGAGAAAGCTTTAACACTGGGATATTATTTTTGAGAGAGAAGTATTTCTAAGGAGTGGTGGCGTACACTATCACTTTCCTCAGAAATGTCAGTGCGGGTCAAGTTCAAGATCAACTACCCCTAGTAGGTAGGTAGCCGTATTGCATAGAAAACGTAGAGTCGATGAGGGACTCTGAAATATTTTCAAATAATCTTGCGGATTTTTGGTAGAGTCGCTGACCTCTCAAAATAGGTTAAAATGAATGAATTCGAAAATGAATCACTGTTTGATGGCTACTTGTTCTGCAGGATCACTCGCACTGTAGGTATCTATCACTTGTAGCTTCTTAACCCGATTATTAGTGCTTGTATAGTATTTTAATTGATTAGGGCACTTTCGGAAAAATCTCCGTTTATTTCTAGAGAACTTGGGTTTTTAGTCAGTCGCTGAACCCTTCAACATCAGCTTAAGTGTCGCTAATTCGGATTTTCACTGTTATAGGGTTAGATGTTCATGATAGTTGCTACGCTATTCGGGAAACTAATTCTTTTCGCTCTACTCCGATTATTTGGACTTAGAAGAATTTATTCACTTTTAGGGTACTTTTGAGGGACTCTATTTATTTCTCGCTCACTCGGCACTTTTCTACTTCTGGTCACTTGTTCTTCTTCTCTTGATATCTCAGTGTGGTAACTTCTCTGGTGATTCCTCCTGGTAGCACTTAAGGAGGTGGTTGGTTCTCGTCTTCTGCTTCCCCATGGGCCGTCTAGGTGGGTCGGCTGTGTGGAGTAGTTACAGATGGTTTGATTGGGCTTGAGATCTTAAGTATGGCTCCGTAACATATAGTAACCGTCGGGCGAATTACTGTTGGGCACCATACCGAACTAATGCGAGTATTTCAGAGGTAGGAGAAACTACTCGACTGTCCTGATCAGTATATCAACCGTTGATGAAGTCCTGTTAAGGTACTCTCGGGCTAGGATCTTAAATATCGAGTCTTATGTGGTCGATATCGGACGAACGCAGTAAGTTTAGTTCAAGTGTTCTTACTGTCTGTCCTGATCTTTATGAGAGGTTCGGAGGACCCATGGCGGTGTTTAAACCTTTGAGTTACACGGTCGTGTGGGATGCCACAGACTCAGTGCACCAAGGACTTGTATCTGCAGAGTGCCTGTGAGGGTATCTCGCCAAGCCCTGTCTCTAACACAGCGGTCTCAGAGGCTCGAGAATACCTGTGCAGAGTGGTAGTGTCCACTTCCAATAGTAAAGAATAGGGAGGTCGGCAGGCCGGAGTCTCTCAACTCTTCACTAGAGATAATGTAACCTCGCTTTGGAGCCAATGTCACGTCGGCATGCCGAACGACGACAAAGTTCCTCGACAAGGACACTTTCGTACAAGTGTTCACTTGGACTCAGTAAAAACGGAGAGGTCGGCAGGCTGGAGTCTCCCCACTTTTACTAAGAAAAGTGAAGCCTGATAACAGAGACTATGTTCACGCTGGCATGCCAGACATCAACAGAGTTCCTCTATCGGGACACTTGTTCCTTCCCACTTTAGAGAATATTGAGAACGGCAGGCCGTACACCTCAACTTCTTTTAGAGATGGTGCTGGTGTGGGCTTTACTTAGTGAGATTGACAAGCAGGAGCGGCAGGCCGGTATCCTCCTTCCCAACCTCAGAATCAAGAAGAGAGAGCGGCAGGCCGGTAACTCTCTTCCTAACCCTTTTGGAAAGTTGTTCCTATCTCAGTAGCTATGTATCTCACTGGCATGCCAGATGAGGACAGAGTTCCTGTAACAGGCCACAGTTATCGGTAACTTGTAGTCTAAGAAGAAAGTTTCCGGCAGGCCGTACGCTTTCCCACTAAACTAGCTAGGAACCGCCTAAGTAGGGTCTCTATGTTAGCTGGGCAGGCCTCTGGCTAACAACGATCCCTAAGTATAGGGTTTTTACTCTCGGACAGTATGTTTGAGCTTTCGGCAGGCCGTCAGTCCAACTGAATGAAGGGTAATCCTAAGACTTCATAAGGTGGCATGCCAGAACTTTTGAAGTCTCAAAATTACTTGACTTTCCTCAGAAATCCTGAACTGGTATTGCGGATTACTGAGTGCACTCCTCCGGTACCTCTAGGATGGTAAGGGCATGTAGAGGTATCCTAGATGGGGTCCTTGAACCCTTCTTGTTCTGTTGGTCAAGGTCTCCTTCAATACAATGATATTACTCGGTGATGGGGTGATGAGTAAGGTCAATTCTAGCTCCTAGAGTAGGGTACTTTATCAAAGGTTGATTATAAATTCATAATGGGTCTATATAACCTCAATAAAACTCTGGAAAACAATAATAGTGAGAAAAGGGAATGAATTCTGGAATTCGGACTCTCGGGGAGGATTGGTGGTGTCGGGTGCATTGAAGGTGTGTCGTGCGCACCGGACAAGTGAGGGCTATGATCCGCGTGAGACCGCGTTTATCCTTCTCTCTCCTTCTTGTCGTGGTGGCTGGTGGATTTTCTACGGATCTTTGTTGGTATTAATTTTGGGTATCAGAATATATAAATCTCCCTCGGCATTGTGTTGTCTAAAGGAGTGTGTACGTATATAACCTTCCTGGTTCGGGTTGGCAGGCCTGGGCGTACACACGGGTATTTAAACGTATGGAGCGCCCTCTCTCGGGGCGCGGAAGTGGAAGACCTCCCGCATAGTTTGTCCGTGGAGACAATTAGGTAGAGGCTATTCTTATTTAGAAAGAAGCATGTGTGGGTTGTATAACTAGCAAAACTAGTTGAAGATGTGTGGAAAAACATTGTCCCAAGATCTATTGAGGTATAGGTTCACATCTTATTGCATAACATAGGGTTTCATACATTCATATAATTGTTTCATCTGGCAGTGCCTTCTTCGATAGCGAAGATACGCGTTTTTCTTAACTTCTACTTCTCTATTCTCCCCGAGCTATATGGTGAGGTGGGGAGAAAAGGAAAACACAGGAATACATGGATCATGGATTTCTTCGATGGTGAAGACAAGTTGGTTTATTCTTATTTTGTATATATGGTATAATAATGCACAGGGGTCAGGATAGGAACATTGGTTAATACATATAGAAGAAACAGGTACGTATAGTGAACAGGAGAGGAGTACAGGTAGCTCAGAAAGGCTGACTGAAGAGTATTCGCCTCTTCACGGGGGTATTGTGAGCGATCGTCCTGCCTGGTGTGCTGGGGCGTTGGCTGACCGGCGAGACCTTTCGCTCTCTGTCCGGCGTGACTTGGTACAGTGCCGCGACTCGTCTGCTGGGGGTTTCCGTCCTCGCCTTCTTCTGTGGTTCTGGTGACTTCTCTTGTTGTGTTTGTTGGCCTCGTGACGTCTTCCCTTTCCGTTTTCGTGGTATTTTATATATAATAATAATCCGATTTATATGGGAATAATAAACCCATAGAAACTTAATGCGAAATTGTAATTATCTTTTATTAAGATATGCATGCTAGGCTACTGCTGGCGCCTAATTTAAACTTACAGTATATTGCTTATCCTAAATTGTCGAGATGCTTACGAGTCTCGACAATTCTAGCTATATACTGTATATAGAGGATTTTGTGCAGTTTAAGAAGGATCTGTGGTAGAAGGGTTAGGTGAGATAGTTCAAAGCCTTTTAATTGCTGGAGGCCCTTTTGAAATCAAAAGACAGTCGTCTAATAGTAGCCAGAATAATGTCAAATATATGTCGCCGGTACAAAAGGGGTTAAAGATAAATATAAAAGTTTAAGGTTAATACTGCATATACAAGTAATATGCACAAACTATTCAATCATCATCAAATTGCCTGCTTTTACTGACCTTGTAATGGGATTAATATTATTGGATTTTCAGCAACTTGTGCTGATGGTCAAAATTGCTTAGTTGGATCTACATTTCCAATTTCAAAATACACAATTACAATCCTACATACCTCTAATGGCATCCACTATTGCACATAAGTGTTATTTAACCCGTCCAGCCCCGACTAGTTTTGTAATGTTTGTTCACCAGAACCCAGCCGGTTTTCAAAAAATGGTTTTATTCCAGAAACAATAGCGAATGGGTTAGGAATGAAGGAAAAACCACGAAAAACCGCTCAAAAAGCTTAAAAAATGGTCCTACAGAGCCCCCGAAAACGTATTTTACAAGAGTAAAAAATTGAAGGCAATTATCCCAAAAAACCAGGTTATTGCGCGCTCACGCGCACACGTGGACTTTGAGAGTTTTCAACCATCGGCACGGTTGCGTGGGATACGTACACAGTTCCCATACAAATCTGAGCCCTCTTGAGTGGCTACACCTGAGGTTATGGTCGGTGCAATTAGGGTGACGCGCCAGGCGCATCTCTGGGGCTGTGCGTTACATACATCGCCGACGCGTCAGGCGCATCACTGGGGCTGTACGGGTTAAGCTCTTTACAGATCTATTTATTTTATTATAGTAGATACTGTATATTACAGGCTATCCCGAGACACTGAATGTCTGGTTTTCATGTAATGTCTGGGTGGCAGATACATGAGCTCTACACAACTGTTATGTCGTATGCTCTTTCTGGATAATCATTATATATGCAAAGTGAAATACTGGCCACGTAGCTATAAGATGGAAGCATGTATAGAAGTCCTAGGTTAGCTATTATATATATTCTATGGTGTGGTTCTAACTCATGGTGGGAACGTTCTAGTTTAAGGGGAGGTGTTTGGTTTATGTGTTCATATATTTGTTTATATAGTATGTTCTTAGTTTCAGAACAAAAAAACAAAAAAACAAAGATCTCCTTCAAGATAAATTAATAAATTTTTTCGGTAGAAAAATGTCCCGGTCGAAGACCAGTTTCACCTAAATTGCAGGCTCGCTATCGCTCGCCAGGAAAAAAATCGACTCTTAAATGGCTCGCAAGGTCTTAATAATGGCAAAGAATTGGGGTAAAAGGTCTTAAAATCGCCAAGCAAATAGTAGCTAGACTATAATGATAAGGACGTCACCGGTACTGACACTATGATGATAAGGACGTCACCGGTACTGACACTATAATGATAAGGACGTCACCGGTACTGACACTATGATGATAAGGACGTCACCGGTACTGACACTATGATCAGCACAAGTGGCTATAATGATAAGGACGTCACCGGTACTGACACTATAATGATAAGGACGTCACCGGTACTGACACTATAATGATAAGGACGTCACCGGTACTGACACTATAATGATAAGGACGTCACCGGTACTGACACTATGATGACAAGTGACTAATAAGGACGTCACCGGTACTGACTAATAAGGACGTCACCGGTACTGACTAATAAGGACGTCACCGGTACTGACTAATAAGGACGTCACCGGTACTGACACTATGATCAGCACAAGTGGCTATAATGATAAGGACGTCACCGGTACTGACACTATAATGATAAGGACGTCACCGGTACTGACACTATAATGATAAGGACGTCACCGGTACTGACACTATAATGATAAGGACGTCACCGGTACTGACACTATGATGATAAGGACGTCACCGGTACTGACACTATGATCAGCACAAGTGGCTATAACACATGCGAGAAGGAAGTGAAGTTCACGTAAGGTGTACTTGTTCATAATTAGAGGGATACAAGAATAAATACAAGATCATATAAATGATACGACAATTAAGTGATGCAGATATCGGTATTGTTAAGCCACAAGTCCATTATCGTGCCATCCAATACAGAAGCATCATGTGAAATAAGACTCCTCAGGTGGTGGTAGTTGTGGTGGAGCATGGGTGACCTCCTTGTTGTTATGGTCACCTTTCTGTTGTTATTGTTGTTCCCCAGACTGTCTATCCGATCAGTCCCGAGTCCGGTAGACCGAAGCCGCTCCGGATGCTAGGGCCCTCAAAGGGGCAAGGGAGAGATGAGATCTGTCTCTGAGAGGGCAGCGGGGGAGAGGATCAGCATCCCACGGGCTTGCACCCTCGGGCCAATGCCCCTGTCAGCATCCCCCCTTGCAGTGCCACCCAATCGGGCTATCTCGCCAGGACCTAGAAGGAAAAGTGGTCACTTTGTTGTTGTTGGTGGTGGTGGTAGTGTTAACTTTGCTCTTTTTCATGTTATATGACAGTGACTTATTTTAGAGTAACAGCGAATAGTGCTACCCTAATTGATCACATCTGGATTAATTAATTTTCTGTTGCAAATAAAAAGGCATACTGATTGCTGATGTGTCGGATATTTGTTTTCCTTTGATAATATTATTATTAAATTCATAACTGCATATTACAAAGTTATGCCCTTTCGGGATTATAACAAGGTTGTGAATAATCATTTTAGAAAAGATATGGAGAATGTCTTCTTCGACTTCAATATTGACGATATAGACGCAAAGCAAATCGTATAAGATATCCAAGTGTATATACATGGGCGCACTGTGCCCTGATACAGAGCAAGAAGCTGTATGGGGGCATGGGGCTAGGAATCCTCTTCTTGTAAGATTTTCCTACTCATCGATAAAGAGAAAGGGTGAGGGAACGCGAAAGTGGTCCCAGACCCTGAGAATTAGGACCCTTGATTGTAGTTTCTGTTTGGGTTCTGTCTCGAGTCGGCCACCCCCAGTAATGGGGTACGTGCCTGATTATATACATACATATTAATATAATAGAAACAAAAATCTTGCAATGAAAACTGTTATACTATCAAACAAACTTTTATCAAAGCCTTGGGTAGCAGAAGATTTAGAAAATTAAAAAAAAAATATCTATGTGTATGAAGGAGACAAAAGGCAGGTTGCCTGAAACGAGTGTCTCCCCCAAAGCCAAAAGAATGACAGAGCCAAATTCAAGGGAAGTTGAGGTCAAATTATCTGGACACACGAAGTTTAAAGCAGTCTAAGTCATAGGATGAAGGTAACATTGATTGAGGGAAAGACTTCCAGAGTTCACTTGGTGAGTAGAAGAATAACTGGGAAACTTTCCAATTCTTGTGTTGGAGAGCTGGACAGAATAAGAGTGGGACTGTGTTGAAAGGTGGGTGCCTCATACTTGCCACAATGGAGGGGGTATGCACTGAGAGAGCTCTAAAGAACACTGATTGTTGTATTAGTGAAAGAGATGCAACATTGCGGCGTGTAGAAAGAGATTGTAAGGAACTAGTAAGAGGAAGTGAGTTGAGGCGAAATGCTTTTAGCTCTACTCTTTTGAGAAGTGCGGTATGGGTGGAACCTCCCCACACATGCGAACAATACTCAATACATGGGCACTCTGTGCCTTGATACAGCGCAAGAAGCTGTGCGGGGGTGAAGAACCCACAGAGACGGTTGAGCACACCTAACTGTTAGGAAGCTGTTTTAGCAAGAGTGGTAATATGATCTTTCCAAGCAAGTTCAGATGAAAAAGATACACTGAGAATATGAAGAGAAGATGAAGGGTTGAGTTGTGTATTTGAAGAATAATTAAGTCTTGCGGAGGATTACGACGGCTAGATAGAGAAATTGGGTCTTTGAGGCATTGAAAGTAACAAGATTTTTTTCTGCCCCATTCAGAAATTATTTGACAGATCAGAAGATAGGTGTGCCATGACCCTGTTACGTTAGTCTTGTAGATCTTGCATGCTGGGTTGATGTGAAAAACTAGGTGAATTAATGCACTCAAAATGCACTAAGCTGATTAAGTAATAAAATAATCTAGCATTCACTACTTGAGTTCAGGGAACAGCAGGTATCAATCATTCTGATCAATTATATTCCGAGCTCGGCAGCTTGGATTCAGGGAACAGCAAGCGCTTAGGTTCAGGGAACAGTAAGCAATTTAATCTATCTAATTAATGACTAGAGTTGGATCTAAGCTAACTAGATTTTATGGTGAAGCAAGTTACAGGTTTCGTGATCAGTAAATTATCTGGGTTCACGGAACAGCAGATAGTCTTCAATAAAGGCCCTAGCAACAATTCTAACATTGTTCTAATGATCGTCTAACGATCCTATAGCAGTCTAATACAGCTAGTTCAAAAGGTGGTTGGGCGGCCCTCCAGGACCAGGGAATCGTTGGCAGGCTCGTCACTCCTTCAGCAAGGCACCTCCTTGAGTGGTAGCAGTAGGGTCTCTTGGCTCGTCGTCAGCTGAACCATACAGACGGTGTCAATAGCAGGACCTCTTGGGTAGCAGGATCTCTCGGGCCGCCGTCAGGTACGGTTGGCTTAGTAGTAGGGTACAGGGGCCTCAGTGACTGTCTCCAGCTCCAGCAGCTTCAAGAATTTCACCTCCCAATGTGTCGTTAGCTCCTCGAAGTAGGGATCAGGGGCGTCCAACTCATAGCTTTCAATGAGGGCTCTTAGTTCAAGCACCTCAGCACATTCAGATGCCGTGGCTGCGGGAGACGCGAGATTTTTCTGTCATTTGTTTAGTTCGATTCTGTGAACAAGTCCTTTTTAAAATCACCTCTTTGCGCATTCCCATCCACTAAACTAGGTCCACCACCGCACACATCGAGTGTTGCTAGAAAGGAAGGGGTAGGCTGCTGGGGCTCCAGGAGGAGTGTAGTCGGATTCTTGGAAACAGCGACTGTGTGCTCCTGGGCTGAATCTGGGGCCTTATATATCCTACTGGAAGTTCAGGCAGTTTTCATCCAGTTAATCAGAGGGCTTTCAGGGTCTTCCAGCCTGGCTCTTGATCTTGGAGCTTTGGTGCTCCTTCACCTGCCTGTCTCGGCCAATGTTTCCTTTAATGCACAGAAAACCAAGTACATTCAATTTTCTAACCGACAGAATCTCACTGACTCCCATAAATTTTTTAATGGTGTAAAATATTCCCACTTTCCCTAGTATTGACATTCTCGGTGTAACATTAACTACTAACTTGAGCTGGACACATTATGTTAGAAGCATTGCTAAGAATGCCTCTTAAAAACTGGGACTCCTGTACAGAGTTCGAGAATTCTTCACTGACGAGCAGTTGGCCGTAATATATAAAAGTCATGTGCGTTCTCAGATGGATTATTGTTCACCTCTGTGGAGTGGAAGTGGAGTGGTTGCATTGAGGCAGTTGGACAAAATTCAAAATAAAGCTATTAGATTAATCAATAACCCTGCAATCACACAGAACCTTCCTACATTATCCATACGAAGAAACGTTGCATCCCTTGCATTATTCTACAGATATTTTCACAGCAATTGTTCCGAGGAACTTGCTTTAATTGTGCCGCCTCTCCACATCTTTCCCCGTAGAACTAGGGCAGCTGAGAGCGCCCATGAACTTACACTTTCTCCTCCACAATGCAGAACTTCTGCTTATCAAAATTAATTTATCCCTAGAACTACTACTCTTTGGAATTCACTTCCCTCGAATTGCTTTCCACAAACTTACAATCTACAAATGTTTAAATCCAGTTGTTACAAACATTTTATGAATGGAGGATGCCTTTAGGCACATGGACCTTTTTGTTTTATCTGTGTTTTTCCTTCCTCCGTTCATTGTCTCTTTAAAAAAAAAAAAAAAAAAAAAAAAAAAAAGGAAAGTTTTTTACGAAAGCCGTGTTGAGTATCTTTAAGTATGTTATTTTCCTCTAAGTTATTTACGAGTCTGTCTCTTATGACCGTTTCTTGCATTTTACATACAACTGAGGTTAAGCTACCCCTGTGAGGTAGGGCCAAACGAGCATCTTGGCCAATGGGAGGGCTGGCATTCTTCACCATCATCAACTGTAGTGCTCTGGCATAGTCAATGGGAGGATGGGGAACTGAAGAGGCTCCGCTCCCTTACAAGCAGTTCAAGGCGAAGAAAGAGAATCTTGGTCGTGGACATCTAGAGGGATGGGAAGGTGTTTTGGCGAAGGGATCTTGTGCCATGCCTGCTGGGGGGAGGTGGCTGTGGGGACTTTGAGGATCCTCATTAACTTGAGGTCAGGAAGTTTGTGCCTCGTTAACCCTTTTCTAGGCTGTTTTTTTATTTATTTTTTCTATGTGATTGAGGGAGGCAAAAGGCATAACTGCCTATAGCGAGTGCCTCCCCCATAGTTGAAAGAGTGACAGGGCCAAAATCAAGGGACGTTCGAGCCAAAATGCCTGGACACACGGAGTTTGAAGCAATATAAGTCATAGGAAAAGGGAAAGACTGATTCTGGGAGAGAGTTCCAGAGCTCAGCTGTTGAGTAGAAGAAAGTTTGAGAGTAACGTTTCACTCTTGGGTTGGAGAGTTGCACAGAGTAGGGGTGGGATTGAGTTGCAAGACGGGTACCACGTGCCCTACGTAAAGGAGGTGGTATGTACTGGGATAGCTCTGAGGAACACTGATTATTATAGTAGCGATAGAATAGCGAGAGAGATGCAACATTGCGGCGGAGAGAGAGAGATTGCAGAGAGTTGGTGAGTGGATGGGAGTTAATGATATGAAAGGCCTTCCTTTCAACTTTGTCTAGGAGAGCGGTGTGAGAGGAACCTCCCCACACATGTGAACAATACTCAATACAAGGGCACACTATGCCCCTGTACAGAGCAAGAAGCTGTGCAGGGGAAAAGAACCCCCTAAGGCGGTTGAGCACACCCAGCTTCTGGGAGGCTGCCTTAGCAAGACTGGTAATATGGTCCTTCCAAATGAGAGCAGAAGAAAAAGAGACACCAAGAATATTGAGAGAAGATGAAGGGTTGATTTTTGAATTGTTGAAGAATAAGGGATAGTCCGCTGGGAGATCCTGACGGGTAGATAGATGGAGAAATTGGGTTTTGGAAGCATTAAAGTTAACAAGGTTTTCTCTGCCCCAATTGGAAATAGTATTTAGATCAGAATTTAAGAGTTCTATGGCTTCATTACGTTTGTCGTTGAGGGATTGCTGGCTGGGGCGTTATGAAAAAACTAATGGAGTAGTGTTTGGATGACTTGGCACACTTCCAAACACTAACCTTGATATAAATTCAATATTACCATTTGTTCGAGTCTCCAAATATATATGTATGTATCTATTGTCAGATGCCACAATCCCCAAAGGGATGGCCACAAACGAATCGCCCCATGCATCTTTATCATCTGTCAGCCGACACCCCTCCTCCCAACCAACACCACTTTTACTCAAATACCTCTCAACTCCATCCTCCCACCTCCCTCTCTGTCCTTCCACCTCACTCTCGTACTTTATCTGTCATTCTCTCGCTTCCCATACATTCCACATGGCCAAACCATCTCAAAGCGTTCTTTTTCACACTCTCCAACACAAAAAAAAAAAAATCTACATCACACCGCTCTTGTACTTCCTCATTTATCTGTCTATCCCTCCACGTAACTCCGCATGCACTTCTCAACTAACTCATTTCCATCCCTCACACTCTTGATTTGTGCCTCTCCAACAATATCTATGCTTCCCTCCCGGACATCAATTTCGGGATTACCACATTATCATGCATTGATTTATTTACTGCGATGCTGACCATCTTATTCCTTGTTACTGCTTTCAGCGTTCCTACAACCCACTTACCCTGTTGCACCCTCTATCACACTTCATCCTCCATACTCCCATCTTTACTTATCACACTGCCCAAATACTTACATGAGCTGACATTCTCTATAACCTTACCATTCAACCTCACCCCACACTCTGTGACTGCACCCCTTTCAAAGACCATAACCTTACTGTTCCCCGAATTTAACATCAGGGTCCGTTTCTCACACAGGGTTCTAAACATAATTACTAGACCCTGTAACTCTCACTCATCAGAACTCAAACTACCACAATAAAAACACCAGAAATAAATATCTGCTAAGATCACAAAAGCCAAAAAGTGAGTTGCGCAAAACATGTATATCCTATTATGTATACATTTATATGTTTGTGTTAACAGTAAATACAAACTATACAGTATATGAATGTGCATATGTGTATTTTTTATACAAATTTGCCTTAACGTTATGTAAATATTATCTAGGAGCCCGTCATAAATGTTTTGCATGTAATGAGCTCAGGCTTGTAGGAACTACATGTTTTGTATACCGGTATATATTACAAGTATGTGTTTAATTATTAAGGGCAATAAGTATTTTGAATTTGAATTTGTGTAATGTTAGCCAAAACAAAATAAGAATGACGCATTGCATTAAAGGGGTTAATAATATATACAGCCTTACATCAAGTTCTTCTTACCAGATGTTCTCTCTCTCTCTCTCTTAATAGGGTTAAATTGGAAAGAAGAGATTAGACAAAGAGGGTAGCATCCCTTATTCCCAGTCTCAGTTTACACCCCCCCCCACACACACACACACACACACACACACACACACACACACACACACATATATACATGATGACAGTGTGTTTGTCGTACAAATGAAAAACATAAAATTCTGATTGTCTTTTTTTTTTTTTTTTTTTTTTCTATGTGATTGAGGGAGGCAAAAGGCATAACTGCCTATAGCGAGTGCCTCCCCCATAGTTGAAAGAGTGACAGGGCCAAAATCAAGGGACGTTCGAGCCAAAATGCCTGGACACACGGAATTTGAAGCAATTTAAGTCATAGGAAGAGGGAAAGACTGATTCTGGGAGAGAGTTCCAGAGCTCAGCTGTTGAGTAGAAGAAAGTTTGAGAGTAACGTTTCACTCTTGGGTTGGAGAGTTGCACAGAGTAGGGGTGGGATTGAGTTGCAAGACGGGTACCACGTGCCCTACGTAAAGGAGGTGGTATGCACTGGGATAGCTCTGAGGAACACTGATTATTATAGTAGCGATAGAATAGCGAGAGAGATGCAACATTGCGGCGGAGAGAGAGAGATTGCAGAGAGTTGGTGAGTGGACGGGAGTTAATGATACGAAAGGCCTTCCTTTCAACTTTGTCTAGGAGAGCGGTGTGAGAGGAACCTCCCCACACATGTGAACAATACTCAATACAAGGGCGCACTATGCCCCTGTACAGAGCAAGAAGCTGTGCAGGGGAAAAGAACCCCCTAAGGCGGTTGAGCACACCCAGCTTCTGGGAGGCTGCCTTAGCAAGACTGGTAATATGGTCCTTCCAAATGAGAGCAGAAGAAAAAGAGACACCAAGAATATCGAGAGAAGATGAAGGGTTGATTTTTGTATTGTTGAAGAATAAGGGATAGTCCGCTGGGAGATCCTGACGGGTAGATAGATGGAGAAATTGGGTTTTGGAAGCATTAAAGTTAACAAGGTTTTCTCTGCCCCAATTGGAAATAGTATTTAGATCAGAATTTAAGAGTTCTATGGCTTCATTACGTTTGTCGTTGAGGGATTGCTGGCTGGGGCGTTCTGAAAAACTAATGGAGTAGTGTAAGGTTGAGTCGTCTGCGTATGAATGGATGGGAATTAAGGTACAGTTAAGGAGATCATTTATAAAAATTAGAAAGAGAATAGGAGATAGGACAGAGCCCTGAGGAACACCGGAGTTTATAGGGTGAGGAAGTGAACAATGGCCGTCCACAACCGCGGCTATGGAACGGCCGGAAAGGAAATTAGAGACAAAGGCACAGATGGAGGGATAGAAACCGAAGGAGGGTAGTTTAGAAATTAAAGTTTTATGCCAGACTCTATCGAAGGCTTTCGATATGTCTAGTGCAATAGAAAAAGTCTCACCGAAGTCCCGGAAGGAGGATGACCAAGAGTTAGTAAGATATGAAAGAAGATCACCAGTAGAGCGACCCTTAAGGAAGCCATACTGGCGATCTGAGAGCAGATTATGAGAAGAGAAATGCTTAAGAAATTTGGAAGCAAGAATAGTTTCAAAAACTTTAGAAAGACAAGAGATAAGAGCAATTGGACGATAGTTGGAGGGTTGAGAGCGGTCACCCTTCTTTGGGACAGGTTGAATGTGAGCAAACTTCCAGCATGAAGGGAAGACGTTAGAGGATAGACAGAGACGAAAGAGTTTGCCTAGGCAGGGAGTCCGCACGGAAGCACAGTTTTTGAGAACAACAGGAGGAACACCGTCCGGACCGTACGCCTTATTAGTGTTAAGCCCAGAGAGGGTCTAACTACATATTATTCGTTGCTTAAGGGAACATGGGCCGTTTTTCTGATCCCCTTCTCCCTCATGTTTAGCCCCATTAGTTTTCAGATTTTAAGATATTTGCCCCATTAGTTTGTCGATTTTAAGACTTTTCACCCCATTTCTTTGTCAATATTAAGACCTTTCGTACAATTTAGGTGTCGATTTTTTTTCCTGGCGAACGATAGTGAGCCTTTAATTTTGAAAGAACGGCCAAATTTTTCTACCGAAAAATGTACAAATTAATCTAGAAGGGGGATTTAATGGATGGTTTTTAAAGTTGCATGGAGGTCTAGGGAGGTAACTAGAAAAATAATGAATAAATGAAACAAAATTACCTAAAAGTGAACCATCCCCCCATAAGCCTATAGCTAAGGCTATCCAGATCTAACCTAACCTAAGCTACCCAACTTAAGGTGATAGTGCTTGGTTTGTGGTCTATATATATATTTATTAATATATTTTTGAGTTTCCTCGCTAAACCTCCATCAAGCTTAGACAAACACCCTTTAGACCCCCTTTCAAGATAAATTGGTACTTTTTTGGGGAGAAAAACGTCCCGGCCCAAGGCCGGTTCCTTCTAAAGTTAGAGGCTCGCTCTCGCTCGCCAGGAAAAAATCGACACTTAAAGTGTACGAAAGGTCTTAATATTGACAACAAAAAATTAGGCGAAATGTCTCAAAAACGCCAAACTAACGGAACAAACGTCTTAAAACCTCAACACTAATAAGCTAAACATGAGGGAGAAGAGGGTCCATACATGAGGGAGAAGGGGGTCCATACAAAGCGAGTACTACCCCCTTAAAACCTTACTTGTTCTCAATAGCTAAACATGAGGGAGAAGGGGGTCCATACAAAGCGAGTACTACCCCCTTAAAACCTTACTTGTTCTCAATATCTAAACATGAGGGAGAAGGGGGTCCATACAAAGCGAGTACTACCCCCTTAAAACCTTACTTGTTCTCAATAGCTAAACATGAGGGAGAAGAGGGTCCATACAAAGCGAGTACTACCCCCTTAAAACCTTACTTGTTCTCAATATCTAAACATGAGGGAGAAGGGGGTCCATACAAAGCGAGTACTACCCCCTTAACATGAGGGGGAAGGGGGTCCATACAAAGCGAGTACTACCCCCTTAACATGAGGGAGAAGGGGGTCCATACAAAGCGAGTACTACCCTCTTAAAACCTTACTTGTTCTCAATATCTTATAATGTTTGAACTCTTGAACTGTTGGGTCAAGCTACTATTAAGGGGGGTCACCGTTTTTTTTTGTTATCTTGCTCTCCTTTTCTCTCTTTCCCTGGATTGTATCCATTCGGCCCCATTCAGCCAACTGTTTTAAGACGTTCATTCCCATCCAGGTGTCGATTTCTTCCTGGCGAGCGATAGCGAGCCAGCATTGTATGGAGAAATTCGGATTCGCCGGAGACATTTTCTATCTAAAAATTTACAAATTTAGCTTGCTGTCAAAACAAAAATATATATACATTATATATGCTGGTTCGCTACCGCTTGCCAGGAAACTATTGACACCTTTTAACACAGTAGGCTGAATGGGGCCGAATGGATAAAAGCCAAAGAGAGAGGGAGAGAAAGAGAAAAAAAAAGCGAGGTGGGCTCCCTTAAACATATCCTACATGTATGATAATGAACAATGAACTCATGAACTCACCATGGCAGCGCTTGTCATGCTCTCTCTCTCTCTCTCTCTCTCTCTCTCTCTCTCTCTCTCTCTCTCTCTCTCTCTCTCTCTCTCTCTCTCTCTCTCTCGGCAATCATGCTATATCTATCTATCTATCTATCCAGCTAATCTACTTCGCCTTTCTCGTCCACATCACAACAATAATGTTATATATATTACTAATACAGCTATCTATCTGTTAAATATCTACCTATCTATCTATCTACCTATCCATCCATCTATCTGTTTATCTACCCACCTACTTCTCTATCTAATCTATATCCCCTTCCTCATACACATCACACTAAAACAACTGTACTATATACAGTATATCTCTATATATTATCACTTATCTATCTATCTATCTATCTATATATATTTATCTGTGTATATGTCTATTTATCTATCTATCAATCTATCTGTGTATGTGTGTCTGTCTATCTATCTATCTATATCTATCTATCTATATCTATCTGTGTATATGTCTATTTATCTATCTTTCAATCTATCTGTGTATGTGTGTCTGTCCATCTATCTATCTATATCTATTTATATCTATCTGTGTATATGTCTATCTATCTATCTATCAATCTATCTGTGTATGTGTGTCTGTCTATCTATCTATCTATATCTATCTGTGTATATGTCTATTTATCTATCTTTCAATCTATCTGTGTATGTGTGTCTGTCCATCTATCTATCTATATCTATTTATATCTATCTGTGTATATGTCTATTTATCTATCTATCAATCTATCTGTGTATGTGTGTCTGTCTATCTATCTATCAATCTCTATCTATGTATATACCTGTATCTATCTATATATCAATCTTTCTATCTGTATATCTACCTATCCACCTATCCATCTATCTATCTATCTAGCTCCCCTCCTCGTTAATAAATCAGTTATATTTATCAACAATGTATGTATGTATTTATGTATCTATGTATCCCTCTATCTATCTGTATAATTTAGCTCTCCTTCCTCGTCAACAACAGAGACAGTCAACAATCAGCTATATTTATCAACAATGTAGGCGTGTGCATAAACCTTTAACCGTCTTGGTGGTGTAATGGTTAAGGTGTCTAAAAATATGTGTGTGATAACCCGGTTCGAATCCTGGTGAATCACATATATGCTTTCGTTAATTTCATTGGAGGTGTTTGGTGTTGTGGTGAAATTAATATTTGTTTTTATTATCAGTAGGTTCAGGGATATTTCGTAGCGAGGCCGTTCTAAATGAGCTTTGCCCCATGAATATTCTTTCCTCTCACTTAAACATTAGGCTACCATAATGCGGTGGGAATTATGAACATGATTAGATTAATATCCGGTATTCGAGAATGGATAATAAGTCGTAGGCGTGTGCATAAACCGTTAACCGTCTTGGTGGTGTAATGGTTAAGGTGTCTAAAAATCTGTGTGTGATAAGCCGGGTTCGAATCCTGGTGGATCATATAATTATATGCTTTCATTAATTTCATTGGAGGTGTTTGGTGTTGTGGTGAAATTAATAAAACATAAATATATGTATGTATATATGTATCTATGTATCCCTTTATCTATCTATCTATATCTATATATCTATATCTCTATCTATCTATCTATCTATCTCTATCTATCTATCTCTATCTATCTATCTATCTATCTATCTATCTATCTATCTATCTATCTATCTATCTATCTCTCTATCTATCTATCTATCTATCTATCTATCTATCTATCTATCTATCTATCTATCTATCTATCTATCTATCTATCTATCAATCTATCTATCTCTCTATCTCTATCTATCTATCTATCTATCTATCTATCTATCTATCTATCTATCTATCTATCTATCTATCTATCTATCTATCTATCTATCTATCTATCTATCTATCTATCTATCTATCTATCTATCTATCTATCTATCTATCTATATATCTATCTAACACTCTATCTAACTATCTATCTATCTATCTATCTATCTATCTATCTATCTATCTATCTATCTATCTATCTATCTATCTATCTATCTATCTATCTATCTATCTATCTATCTCTCTATCTATCTATCTATCTTGATGAATACTTATCGTTAGGAAAGGAAGTTAACCATATCCTATTACATGAATATGACGTATCAGATTTGAAAACTAATGATATAAATGCTATCAAGTCAAGAATTATGTTTGTACAAAACCATGAACCTAGAATGCGGTAATGTATGAGGTTACTGTTATCTCTATTGTATATATGTAAAAAGTTAATTGTGTTGCCTTTTATGAAATAAAGATTTGAGTCTGAATCTATCTGTATATATGTAAAATGTTACCATGTAACCTTTTATGAAATAAAGAATTAACTAACTAACTCTATCTATCTATCTATCTATCTATCTATCTATCTATCTATCTATCTATCTATCTATCTATCTATCTATCTATCTATCTATCTATCTATCTATCTATCTATCTATCTATCTATCTATCTATCTATCTATCTATCTATCTATCTATCTATCTATCTATCTATCTATCTATCTATCTATCTATCTATCTATCTATCTATCTATCTATCTATCTATCTATCTATCTATCTATCTATCTATCTATCTATCTATCTATCTATCTATCTATCTATCTATCTATCTATCTATCTATCTATCTATCTATCTATCTATCTATCTATCTATCTATCTATCTATCTATCTATCTATCTATCTATCTATCTATCTATCTATCTATCTATCTATCTATCTATCTATCTATCTATCTATCTATCTATCTATCTATCTATCTATCTATCTATCTATCTATCTATCTATCTATCTATCTATCTATCTATCTATCTATCTATCTATCTATCTATCTATCTATCTATCTATCTATCTATCTATCTATCTATCTATCTATCTATCTATCTATCTATCTATCTATCTATATATCTATCTATCTATCTATCTATCTATCTATCTATCTATCTATCTATCTATCTATCTATCTATCTATCTATCTATCTATCTATCTATCTATCTATCTATCTATCTATCTATCTATCTATCTATCTATCTATCTATCTATCTATCTATCTATCTATCTATCTATCTATCTATCTATCTATCTATCTATCTATCTATCTATCTATCTATCTATCGATCTATCTATCTATCTATCTATATCTATCTATCTATCTACCTATCTATTTATCTATCTATCTATCTATCTACTATCTATCTATCTATCTATCTATCTATCTATCTATCTATCTATCTATCTATCTATCTAATCTAGCTCCCCTTTCTCGTCCAAAACAGTAACAAATAACGCTATATTTATCAACAATGTATATATGTATTATGTATTTATGTATATATGTATCCCTCTATCTGTCTATCCATCTATCTATCCCTATAATCTAGCTCTCCTTCCTCGTCCACATCAGACAGTCAACAATCAGGCTATATTTATGACAAAGTATTTAGAGGCTTGACAATAGAACAACTGAATTGCCCTCTAAGTGTTTCCGGGCTAAACCAGTTTGTTATACAGGAAGATTAAGGGTTTGTCTGGCGATGGCAATGTAAATAAACAAACAAATAAATAAATATATTATTTAATTAATGTTTTCATAGAGCGATATTAACTTGATAGGAAAATACTGTGGTCAAGATTTCAAGCATTCGTTTAGTCGATAAATGTATATAATGTTTACCAATCCAGTTCAATACACAAGAAAAGATTGGAGTTCTTGAAAAGGGGCTCCAGTCCTGACTATTCTTGACTTACAGTGTGTTGGCTTAATAATCCAGTAGGGTTGATATCCTCTGAAGTCCTATTTTAACTAACTAAGTTTAATTCGACACTTTAATTGACGTGAACACATTTACATATACAATGATACACACTACTAGTCAACTACCTATTATCTGTCGCGAGCCGTGGAATAGTCAGTAGGTAGAGCGTCGGCTTCTGATCAAATGGTCAGCGGATCGAGCCTGCACTGTTAAGATGTTATTGGTAGATGTTAAGCCCGGGCAACTTGATTTACCTAGCGATTCGTGACAAACGCCTAATGTTCATTACCACAACTTCTCGGGAGTTTCGCAGATGTTTTGTTTTTAAATATATCGTAACTAAGTTAACCAAACCTATGTTGTCCTTCCCTAAGTTATCCAAGCCTAATCTTTTCTGGAGTATCCTAACCTAACCAATTGCAAGCTATGCAATCCTACCCTATCTTGTATTATCCTATTTTACCCTATTATGTCATACCCTAATGTATGCTCTCCTATCCTAACCTAACAATTTGTAAGCTAGACAATTGACCCCCTGCGAGTTTCAGGCTATGAGAAAGTTCGGCCTGTAAACATCGATATTAAACACAAATACAGTCATTATGTAGGTTTCTGATGGATAAATAGCATGTTGAATTTTGTTTTATGTATTATTAAATGTACTAAAACCGTATTATAGCTGGTTATTCTGCTAAATATTGATGTCGACAACTCCAACTTCTTATAGAATGAAACTCGCAAGTAGTCAATTATATCGTATTTTCTCCTACTGTATCCTATTCTGTAATATCCTAACTTTTGTAACCTAGACAATCGTATCCTACCTTTTAATATCCTATGCTGTCCACCCTATCCTATTTTTTACTACGCCAACCTAACATAACTTAATCTAATATAATCTCGACACAGTACTTACCCATCGTGTAATGTCCTATTTGATCCTATTCTGTCCTAACATGTTCTGTACTCTCCTAACCTAATCGAATTTATGGCAGCCTAATCTATAATCCTATTCTGTTCTCTCCTAACCTAAGCTACACAAACATATCCTATTCTCTTCTCTTAGACATAATAGGGGGGATTGTGTTGAAAGGCGGGTGCCACCTTCTCTCCGGCAACATTTCTGGTACCCCTTGCACTGGTATCGGTCACTATATACTCTATTTCCTTTAAACTGGTGAAAATTCTATACCCTATTAGCCGCTGATGTATCGATAATAAATGACACATATTATGTCTGTATCAGATCCATGCTAATTTTTCATAATTAAACCCGCATTTAGATATAAAATAGTTGTAATAGTTAAGTAATTGAGATGGAGATTAGTAAAGTTCTCGCCAGCATTAACAAAATAAGTACATAAATATACTAATTATCTTACTTCATACTAGACCTAAATTCGCATATAACTTTATTTCAGAAGTTGCCAGGTCGGAAAAAGGGTTGTTCGTGTGACACCGGCTAAGACCACAATAGGACCATATGATAGACTGTTACAATACATAAGTGGTATATAACAGAGAGAGAGAGGGAGAAACAGAGGGAGAGAGAGAGAGAGGGGGGGGGGGGGGTACAGAGAGAAGACTGATAGGTAGATAGATTTTCTTGTTGATTTATATCCCTGTGTACCTTTATGTAGTAAATAAAAGATGGATAGATGAGAGAGAGAGAGAGAGAGAGAGAGTGTGAGTGAGAGCGAGCGAGCAAGCACATAAACACATATAGCCGGATGCGACACTAAAGCAACACTCACACACATGTAAGCATATATACAGTATATACACATATATACATGACACATAAGGCGAGCCATATACAGACCCACATATACGTGGCACTAAGCCAACACACACACACACACACACACACACACATACAGACGCATATATTGAGACGTGACACAGAGGGTACACACACACACACACACACACACACATAGAAACAGCCTCACGATAGAACCGGTTTGGGTAGATAATTGCCGCTCTGTGATTGGTCCAGCCCCATGGCACTGAGGCCTCCTTCCGGCAAGCTGATTGGTCCGTGGCTTGTTAGGAGGGGACCACTCTGATTGGCCCACTGATTGACGAGAGAGAGAGAGAGAGAGAGAGAGAGAGAGAGAGAGAGAGAGAGAGAGAGAGAGAGGTTGATTTACATAGATACACTAACCACACAGATGTCACGTTCCCAAAATGCGAGTCAGGCACTCAGTCTCGTAGATATAGCACATCACTAATGAGCTAAAGAAAAATATAAACAAGGATAACAAAGGAGAGAGAGAGAGAGAGAGAGAGAGAGAGAGAGAGAGAGAGAGAGAGAGAGAGAGAGAGAGAGAGAGAGAGAGAGAGAGAGAGAGAGAGAGAGAGAGAGAGAGAGAGAGAATGCTGTATCCCAGATAGGTTCTAAACAAATGTTTGAATTTACTTGTGTGTGCAAGCTGTGTGCAATTAACCAACTCTCTCTCCCTCTCTCTCATTCTCATACGTGACCAGAAATCGTGACCCGTATCCACTGTAACTTAAACAGGGCTGGAGCAAATAGGCTGTACAATTCCACACCTAGTCCTTGGCTGACCCTTCCTAAAGAGTAAAAATATTAGCTCGATTAGACTTTTTTTTTTCATTTTTTTTTTGTATAAAGTTGGCTGGTCCCCATCTATAATTATTTAGCTATTATTAAAAAGTGTTTATAATCAAATATGTTGTTTATTAGGAAATCTTGGCAACAATATGATGCAGAGACATGTTAGCTTCTTATTTTTCCATTAACTTTCAAGAATCATCTGCTAACGGATTAAAGTATCGGCCAAGTTGAAAAACAAACACAAGTGGTTTATGAATTATCGAAGTAAGTGGTCAAGATTTTAGGCCTACCTATAATGAATGGACTATAGACAAACTCATCATTACTATACTTTTGCTGTATTCCTTGCCTGTCAATATGATGTGGTAATCGAGCTGAAACTTCTATAATTTGGGACAAGTCAACCAGGGTATAAGTAGAATATATATATATATATATAAAAAAGGTGTCCTAACCCCTTCTGTACCGGCGCCGTCCTTCTAATTTAATTCTGGCTACTATTAGACGATTTTATTCAATTTAAAATGGGCCTACAGCAATTGTCAGGCTTCGAAGTATCTGGCTTAATCCTTTTTTATTACCACAGATCCGTCCCAAGCATCGTTTAATCGTTTTAATGTAGTTCAAATAAAATACAAATGATGTCACCAGTAGAGAAGGGGTTAAGGGTTTCCGGACTCCCTTCATCCTTATGTTTAGCCCCATTAGTTTAGTGATTTGTGACCTTTCGTGCCATTTAGGTGTCTATATTCTTCCTGGCGAGCAGTAGCGATCCAGCAATTTAGGAAGAACCAGCCTTCGGATGGGGCATTTTTCTACCGACAAATGCAGAAATTGATTTCGGAGGAGGGTTTTGGGGGTATATTTGTTAGGTCGATGGTGGTCTAGGGAGGGAGATTCTAGGCACCAATCGAGCAGGGCAGTACCCAGGGGAGGTAACATAGGCATATGACAAGGAGTTGCTGGAACTACTGTTTCATTTGCCTGGCTTCCCCCACTATTTCTGCTTGTGCCTCACCTACATAGAGAATAATCCAGCTTACTCTCATAAACACCTCCTCCTCCTATTCATTTCACTACCCTTAACAAGCACTCCACACTTTTTTCCAACACACCTAGACTACCTATAGCTTACCTTGATTTTGGCTCTGAATCATTATTTCAGCCTTGGTGGGGGGGGGGGGGGCGCACTTGTCACAGGCAGCTTTGTCTTTTCTCTCCTTCACTCGCATAGACAACATGTATTCATTAATTAATAAATGCATACTTGTATATTTAAAAAAAAAAAAAATTGCTTTGATCCTGAAAGGATGTTGTGTTTCATTGACTGTAGTGATGTCTGGCAGATGTTGATTAACCCCTTCTGTACCGGCGACGTCCTTTTCACCTTTTTTTTTAGACGACTATATTCAGCTTAGGAACGACGTCTACCAATTAAAAACTACAGACTATCTCAATTAATCCTTTTAGCTACCATATATCCTTCCTAAGCTACATACAATCGTCTAACTGTAGCTGAAATCAAATACAAAAGACGTCACCGGTACGGAAGGGGTTAACCCCTTTTGTACCGCAGACGTCTTTTGCATTGTATTCTAGCTATGTTTAGAAGATTTTGTGGAGTTTAAGAAGGATCTGTGGTAGTAAAAAAGATTAAGTGAGATAGTTCGAAACCTGTTTATTGTTGGAGGCCTGTTTTAAACCCTACAAACTCGTCTAAATTTAGCTAGAATTAAATTTAAAAGAAGTCACCGGTACAGAAGGGATTAAAGACTACAGTAAACAAATCTCTTCTCCACAACCTTTATCTGTTAACCCCTTGAGGATTATGTCGCATTTTGACAGTTTATTCCGGATATCATTCGACGAATTTATACAGCTTAGGAAGGATCTGTGGGAATTAAGTGGGATAAAAACTATTTCGATGACTTCCATATACCCCTCCTAATCTGAATAAAGTCATCTAATAAATGCCAGAACACGGGAAAGAAATAGGCCATGTTATCTTGAAAGGATTACATATAATGCAATTATTATTATTATTATTGTTTTTTAATCATCGTATTGTTGTGTTATGCATTGCTATGTAGTTCGTCGGTGTGTTCCATAATGAGTGATGTTACTATTTTTGCTTATGTTATTAAATACTAATTGACTCCCTAAGGACAATAATTGGCTAAATATAATCGTCTAATGATCGCTATTATGAAACAAATAAAGTCGGCAAAGTACTGAAAGGGTTGAATTACGTTAAGGGGATAGGTCTTTTATATTAGTATAATTATTGATTTATTTGCTATTGCTTTAGTTTCCTCCCTAGACTTCCATCAAGCTCAATAAGCTATCCTCAAGATCCCCCTTCGAGATAAATGTGTACATTTTTCAGTAGAAAAATTTCTCACTTTTTGGGTTTATTTTCATGGGCTGTCTTCCGTGAGGCCTATCGCTATGCTATACAGATACTTCCGTGAGGCCTATCACGCTAGCTTGATTAATGCCACGAAAGGTCTTGATATTGATAATGAAATGGGACGAAAGATCTTAAAGTCGACAAATAATGGGGCGAACATCTTAAAATACCAAAACCATTAGAGCTAAACATGAGGGAGATGTGGGTCCAGAAAAAGCAAGCACCTCCCCCTTAAGCTAGTACTCTAAAGCTAGGACTGGTATAGTTGGCTTTGTTGGACACAAGACCCTGTTCATTATAGGTAGGCATTAATACTTGACTCTAAACTCCATAACACAATTAGGACTTTAGTAATCCAGTTTATTTTTCTACCGATTGGGAAGAGAGTAGGTATTAGGTGTGGGAATTTACAGCTCATTTGAGCTACCCCTTTTTGAGTTCCAAAGGGTAAAGCTCAACTATCAATGTTTGCAACATTTGTGGCCTTTCCTCTAACTTCCACTCTGTGGAACATCACCTCTCCTCTGCCAACCCTGATTTTCTCTATCTCACCGAAACCCAGTTGTCTGGGACTCTTGACAGCAAACACGTTTTCCATTTTCGGAGATTTCAATGTCCAACACCGCCAGTGGTTCTCCTCCCATTTCAATGACCAAACCATTAAACAAGCTACATCTTTTTTGTCCTAAATGACCTTGAGCAATTATACCAGCACCATACTTGTATTCCTGACCGCCTTGGAGATCGGTTCAACATTCTTAACTTATTTCTAACTTCTAATCCTTCTACTTACGCAGTAAACCACTTCTCTCTGTTGGGCTCCTCCGATCACAACCTGATCTCTGTTACCTGTCCTATCTCTCCAGAACGGCTATCCGATCCTCCCAGCCGGTGGCACTTTTGGCAGTTTGGCACTTTGACTATGAGGCTCTTTGGGTAGTACTTCTTTAATTTCCCATGGAATGATTTTTGCTTCGGTGGTCGGGGATCCTCGGAGTGTGCCAAACCCAGAAATTAGGTAATGCTCTTGGGTATGGAGGCATGCATTTAATTTAATTGTTCTCAATCTAATGAAAACAATCTTGGTGTACTCAAGCCTGTTCTACTGACATCCACATTAAGGAGGAAGCATTCAAACGGTACCGTCGTCTTCAAATTCAAGAATCTCGTACCTGCTATGTTTCTGGCCGGAATTAAGGCAAATCTGTTTTTCGACTCGCCAAAAACTTTTTCATCAATAATACATTTTTTGAACTTTCCAACTCTAGCTCTTCTTAAGCCTTCTGGTATCTACCCAAAAACTTCTCCAATATTTTTAATTCCTCATCATTCCCTCCTCTTTTCTACTGTGATGGCACCACCTTCCTCTGACAAAGCTGAACTCTTTGCTCAAAAGTTTGCAAAGAATTCCACCTTGCAGATTCCGGTTCAGTCCCTCCCTCTCTCTTACTTATGTATAATATCATAATCTCTTCTAAGGTTGTACTTTCTGCTTTCTCTGTGCTAAATATTAAGAAGGTGTTCGGACCGGATGGTGTTCCTATATTGTTCTTCTATGCTGACTCCATGCCTAGGCAAAATCTTTCTTCTCTGTCTTTCACGTAACGTCTTTTCTTCTTGCTGGAAGTTTGCTCTTATTCAACCTGTCCCCAAAAAAGGTGACTGCTCTCAACCCTCCCACTATCGTCCAATTTATCATATTTCTTGCATCTCTAAACTTTTGAAACTATTTTGAATTCAAAATTTCTTAGAGCATTTGTCTACCCATAATCTACTGTACTTTAGAGTATTTGTCTACCCATAATCTACTGTACTTTAGAGCATTTGTCTACCCATAATCTACTGTACTTTAGAGCATTTGTCTACCCATAATCTACTGTACTTTAGAGCATTTGTCTACCCATAATCTACTGTACTTTAGAGCATTTGTCTACCATAATCTACTGTACTTTAGAGCATTTGTCTACCCATAATCTACTGTACTTTAGAGCATTTGTCTACCCATAATCTACTGTACTTTAGAGCATTTGTCTACCCATAATCTACTGTACTTTAGAGCATTTGTCTACCCATAATCTACTGTACTTTAGAGTATTTGTCTACCCATAATCTACTCTACTTTCAGATCGTCAGTATGGTTTCCTTAAGGGCCGCTCTACTGGTGATCTTCTTTCTTATCTTGCTAACTCCTGGTCATCCTCCTTTTGGGACATTGATGAGACCCTTTCTATTGTTCTAGACATATTGAAAACATTCGATGGAGTCTGACACAAATATCTAATCTCCAAACTACCATCCTTCGTTTTCTGTCCCTCCATTTGTGCCTTTATCTCTAGTTTCTTTTTTTGGCCGTTCCATAGCGGTGGTTGTGAACGGCTATTGCTTGCTCATTTACTCAATCTATCAACTCTGGTGTTCCTGAAGGTCTCTACTTCTCTTTCTAATACTTAATGATCTTCTCAATTATACCTCGACTAGTCCTATCCACTTATATGCTGATCACCCTACCTTACGCTATTCAACTAGTTTTCCACAACGAACCAGCATGCAATATCACTCAAAAAACTTATATGATTAGGCCAAAGGACACCTATCTTCTGATCTATCAACTATTTCCAATTGGAGCAGAGAGAATCTTGGCACTTTCAATGCTTCCAAACCCAGTTTCTCCAATTATCTACCCGTCAAGAATGTCCACAAGTCTATCCCTTATACTTCAACAACACGCAAATCAACCCTTCATCTTCTTGGTGTTTCTTTTTCTGTCCGTTCTTATCATACATACATATTAACGCTCCTGCTAGAACAGCTTCCCAGAAGTTAGGTGTGCTCAACTGTCTCCGTGGGTTCTTCACCCATGCACAGCTTCTTGCTCTGTTTAGGGCATAGTGCGCCTATGTATCGAGTATTGTTCACATGTGTGGGGAGGTTCAACTCATACCACACTTCTCGAAAGGGTAGAGTCAAAAGCATTATGTCTCGTTAACTCGCCTCCTATTACTAATTCCTTACAATCTGTCCCTACATGCCGCAATGTTGCATCTCTCTCACTAGTCTACCTCTATTATGATTAGTGTTCCTCAGAGCTTTCTCAGTGTATAACTCCTACCTTAAAGAGACTGGAGGGCACCCGCCATTCAACACACTCCCACTCATATTCTGCCCAAATCTGTCCCAAGATTTATCCGATTTTCCTAGTCAACTCAACCACACAAATGGTGGTCAGCTTTGAAAAAGAGTTTGTTTTGTGTTGATAATTCTTTGCCACCACTGTGTAAACCGGATGATTCGGTCACATTTGACCCTTGTGAGAAAGCAAAACTCCTAGCTTCCATTTTTGAGAGTAAGCAGAGTGACTCTGAGGTTGCATTACCTCATTCTTGTTCTTCTGAACCTAAATTTACATCTTTTGCATTTAGATCTATTGAATTACAAACTCTCTTGAATGATTTGGATTCTTTCGGGGGTACCGACCCTACTGGTTTTTTCCCTCTATTTTTTAAAGGGATTAGCAAACTTTTGGCCCCTAAACTTGCTGTTATTTTTAGAATTTGAATCCGTCGTGGCATTTTCCCATTATGTTGGCGTTCTGCTAACGTAACGCCTATTCCAAAAGGATCACCTCCCACTGTTCTCCCAGAAGTGTATAGACGTACAGTATATCCATTACTCCGGTTTTGTCAAAGGTCTTTGAACGCCTATTGGCCAAGCGACTCATAGTTTTCACCAATAAATTTAATTTGTTGCCTCCAAACCAGTTTGGGTTTAGGAAGGTTCTTAGGTACCTGTGATGCTCTTCTTGTCCTCACTCATGATCTCCAGGCTTCATTGGATGCTGGACATGAATCAAGATTAATATCTCTAGATTTTAGTTCCGCTTTTGATCTAGTTAATCATAAGGCTCTATTATTCAAACTCAGTTCCATGGGGATTGGTGGTTCAGTTTTAAGTATAATTTCTGCGTTTTTAACTAACAGACAACAACGTGTGGTAGTTGATGGCAATTTTAGTTCTTTTAACATTGTTAAATCTGGTGTACCTCAGGGTAGTGTACTGGGCCCTCTGCTTTTTATCCTTTTTACTAGTGATATGTGGTGTGGAGTTTCCTCTAAAATGATTGCTTATGCAGATGATGCCTCATTATATGCACCTATTATTTCTCCTGCTGAGAGAGATTTGATCGCCAATACTCTGAAAGATGATAAACTAAAAATTATTAGTTGGTGTGATCGTTGGGGTATGAAGCTGAACTCTGCAAAAACACATAGCGTTTTAATTAGTAGACTAGGACACCTTTTCCTTTGCATCCTGAAATTATAATAAATTATTCTGTAATCAATCAATGTACCAAACTTAGGTTGCTGGGTGTGACTCTTGATTCAAAACTTTCTTTTGAGGCACACTTACGCTCAGTTGCCTCATCTATATCTCAGAAAGTTGGTCTACTACATAAATGCAAAAAGATTTATTCAAGTGATGCTATTGTTCGGAACTGTTTTTACTCTTTTATTTTACCCTTCTTTGAGTACTGCTCTCCTGTGTGGCTCTCTGCCGCAGATTCCAATCTGAGGCTTCTGGATCGTGCTTTTAATCAGATAAAGTTTATGTTACCTGACCTGGATGTTAACCTTGAACATCGTCGCCTTGTTGGGTCTTTGACTCTATTCCATAAGATATTTCTTAAGGCTGATCATCCATTACATTCTAAAATTCCACCACCTTTTCGGCCTGTTCGTGTGACTAGATATTCCTTGGAGTTAAATAATCAGGCCTTTGCTCATGTTCATTGTAACACGTCACAATATTCAAGATGTGTTATCCCATCAATCACAAACTTCTGGAATACTCTCCCTAATGAAGTAATGAATGAGGAGAGCTTCCAGGTTTTATAGACAAGGGTTAACGCCCTTTTAGGTAGCTAGTTATAATTATCTTCCTAGCTATTTGTGCTCCCTACTGAGACCCTTCGGGGTATAATTATACAGTAGTCTGCCCACGGCTCTTCGGTGGGGCTCACATGTAGTATCTGATAATATTATTAATAATACTAATAATAATAGTCTTTCTTCTACTAAACAAGCAAGCTTTGGAAGTTTCTCCTTCAATCTGTCTTTCTCTAATCCATTGGCTTATACTGCTTAAAGTTCCATATGACCAGAAACTTTGACTCAAGCGTACCTTGGATTTGGCTCTGTCACTCTTTCAACTTTGGGGGAGACATCTGTTACAGGCAGCTTTGCTTTTTGTCTTTCATTTACACAAATAAAAAAAATAAAAAATTGTCTCTCTCTCTCTATATATATATATATATATATATACCGGTATATATATATATACAGTATAATTATGTACACAGTATATTATTGTTCATATGTGTGGGGAGGATCCTCTCACACCGCACTCCTAGACAAAGTAGAAAGGAAAGCCTTTCGTATCAATAACTCACGCCCACTCACCAACTCTCTCTCTCTTCGCCGCAATGTTGCATCTCTCTCGCTATTCTATCGATATTATAATAATCAATGTTCCTCAGAGCTCTCTCAGTGTATACAACATCGTCTACGTAGAGTACGTATTACCCGTCTTGCAACACAATCCCAACCCTACTCAGTGCAACTCTCCAACCCAGGAGTGAAATGTTATTCTCAGACTTTCTTCTATTCAACTGCTGAGCTCTGGAACTCTCTCCCAGAATCAGTCTTTCCCTCTTCCTAAGACTTAACTTGCTTCAAATTCCGTGTGTCCAGGCATTTTGGCTCGAACGTCCCTTGATTATGGCCCTGTCACTCTTTCAACTATAGGGGAGGCACTCAATACAGGCAGATCTGCCTTTTGTCTCCCTCACTCACATTGACAAGAAATATATGTACAGTATATACTGTATATATATATATACAGTATACCGGTATATATATATATATATATATATATATACAGTATACCGGTATATATATAGAACAGTGGTAGTGGTGGGTTGGCCGCTAGGGTACCGTATTTTTAAGAGAAACAGGAGGATAAGGGCAACGACCGTGTTCATCTTGGTAGCTTTATTCAATATTTCGGACTATCTTGGTCCATCATCAGGCTTGGATACCGGTCCTATAAATAAATTACTTTATTAAGAAACTAATATAAGTTAAATCGTGGACCACAAATGTATTAAAAACACTACGAAATAATAAAATGTCCTAATATAGCTAAAATGCATACAATGTTATGCTATTAACAAGTATATAGTACTTACCATCTAAGGGGTCAGGCGCGGGTGCGATCCTAATACAGAATGAAAACCTATGTTACCAGGGCACATATAATATAGAGGGGGTTACCTAATAGTAAACCTATGTTACCAGGGCACATATATAATATAGAGGGGGTTACCTAATAGTAAACCTATGTTACCAGGGCACATATATAATATACTAAGGCGTACCTAATAGTAAACCTATGTTACCAGGGCACATATAATATAGAGGGGGTTACCTAATAGTAAACCTATGTTACCAGGGCACATATATATATAGAGGGGGTTACCTAATAGTAAACTTATGTTACCAGGGCACATATATAATATAGAGGGGGTTACCTAATAGTAAACCTATGTTACCAGGGCACATATATAATATAGAGGGGGTTACCTAATAGTAAACCTATGTTACCAGGGCACATATATAATATAGAGGGGGTTACCTAATAGTAAACTTATGTTACCAGGGCACATATATAATATAGAGGGGGTTACCTAATAGTAAACTTATGTTACCAGGGCACATATATAATATAGAGGGGGTTACCTAATAGTAAACTTATGTTACCAGGGCACATATATAATATAGAGGGGGTTACCTAATAGTAAACCTATGTTACCAGGGCACATATATAATATAGAGGGGGTTACCTAATAGTAAACCTATGTTACCAGGGCACATATATAATATAGAGGGGTTACCTAATAGTAAACTTATGTTACCAGGGCACATATATAATATAGAGGGGGTTACCTAATAGTAAACCTATGTTACCAGGGCACATATATAATATAGAGGGGGTTACCTAATAGTAAACCTATGTTTACCAGGGCACATATATATATAGAGGGGGTTACCTAATAGTAAACTTATGTTACCAGGGCACATATATAATATAGAGGGGGTTACCTAATAGTAAACTTATGTTACCAGGGCACATATATAATATAGAGGGGGTTACCTAATAGTAAACTTATGTTACCAGGGCACATATATAATATAGAGGGGGTTACCTAATAGTAAACCTATGTAACCAGGCCACATATAATATAGAGGGGGTTACCTAATAGTAAACTTATGTTACCAGGGCACATATATAATATAGAGGGGGTTACCTAATAGTAAACCTATGTTACCAGGGCACATATATAATATAGAGGGGGTTACCTAATAGTAAACCTATGTTACCAGGGCACATATATAATATAGAGGGGGTTACCTAATAGTAAACTTATGTTACCAGGGCACATATATAATATAGAGGGGGTTACCTAATAGTAAATAATTATTGAAACAATACGACTAAAGAATAAACTTCATATACTTAGGAGCAAACGAAATTAATTGAAACTAAAAATGCGAATTATGAAAACAATACTCTTATGACACTAAACGAATTTAACAGAACTCTTATATAATGAAAGGGATATAAATTTGAACGAAAATAAAAGAAATACGATGTTACTGACGCTAAATGAAAACAATTAATCCTAGCATAATATAATTTACATGCATGTGTTCAACCAAGGTTTAATCTTATTTTTATAATATTTCTCACCGATAATTTTCATAATTCACATTTTTAGTTTCAATTAATTTCGTTTGCTCCTAAGTATATGAAGTTTATTCTTTAGTCGTATTGTTTCAATCATTATTTACTATTAGGTAACCCCCTCTATATTATATATGTGCCCTGGTAACATAGGTTTACTATTAGGTAACCCCCTCTATATTATATATGTGCCCTGGTAACATAAGTTTACTATTAGGTAACCCCCTCTATATTATATATGTGCCCTGGTAACATAGGTTTACTATTAGGTAACCCCCTCTATATTATATATGTGCCCTGGTAACATAAGTTTACTATTAGGTAACCCCCTCTATATTATATATGTGCCCTGGTAACATAGGTTTACTATTAGGTAACCCCCTCTATATTATATATGTGCCCTGGTAACATAGGTTTACTATTAGGTAACCCCCTCTATATTATATATGTGCCCTGGTAACATAAGTTTACTATTAGGTAACCCCCTCTATATTATATATGTGCCCTGGTAACATAGGTTTACTATTAGGTAACCCCCTCTATATTATATATGTGCCCTGGTAACATAGGTTTACTATTAGGTAACCCCCTCTATATTATATATGTGCCCTGGTAACATAGGTTTACTATTAGGTAACCCCCTCTATATTATATATGTGCCCTGGTAACATAGGTTTACTATTAGGTAACCCCCTCTATATTATATATGTGCCCTGGTAACATAGGTTTACTATTAGGTAACCCCCTCTATATTATATATGTGCCCTGGTAACATAGGTTTACTATTAGGTAACCCCCTCTATATTATATATGTGCCCTGGTAACATAGGTTTACTATTAGGTAACCCCCTCTATATTATATATGTGCCCTGGTAACATAGGTTTACTATTAGGTAACCCCCTCTATATTATATATGTGCCCTGGTAACATAGGTTTACTATTAGGTAACCCCCTCTATATTATATATGTGCCCTGGTAACATAGGTTTACTATTAGGTAACCCCCTCTATATTATATATGTGCCCTGGTAACATAGGTTTACTATTAGGTAACCCCCTCTATATTATATATGTGCCCTGGTAACATAGGTTTACTATTAGGTAACCCCCTCTATATTATATATGTGCCCTGGTAACATAGGTTTACTATTAGGTAACCCCCTCTATATTATATATGTGCCCTGGTAACATAGGTTTACTATTAGGTAACCCCCTCTATATTATATATGTGCCCTGGTAACATAGGTTTACTATTAGGTAACCCCCTCTATATTATATATGTGCCCTGGTAACATAGGTTTACTATTAGGTAACCCCCTCTATAATATATATGTGCCCTGGTAACATAGGTTTACTATTAGGTAACCCCCTCTATAATATATATGTGCCCTGGTAACATAGGTTTACTATTAGGTAACCCCCTCTATATTATATATGTGCCCTGGTAACATAGGTTTTCATTCTGTATTAGGATCGCACCCGCGCCTGACCCCTTAGATGTGTAAGTACTATATACTTGTTAATAGCATAACATTGTATACATTTTAGCTATATTAGGACATTTTATTATTGTGTAGTGTTTTTAATACATTTGTGGTCCACGATTTTACTTATATTAGTTTCTTAATAAAGTGATTTATTTTTAGGACCGGTATCCAAGCCTGATGATGGACCAAGATAGTCCGAAATATTGAATAAAGCTACCAAGATGAACACGGTCGTTGCCCTTATCCTCCTGTTTCTCTTATATATATATATATATACTTTATATACAATATATGAGAGAAATATGTGAGTGAGTACTGTTTAGAGCAAGTGCTTTTTACCGTACATCTTGGGAGAGTGAAAGTTTGATTATCCGAGAGAGAGAGAGAGAGAGAGAGAGAGAGAGAGAGAGAGAGAGAGAGAGAGAGAGAGAGAGAGAGAAGAGTAGAGTGAGAAGAGTAGAGTAGAGTGTAGAGTGAGAGAGAAAGAGAGAGTGAGTAGAGTGTAGAGTGAGTAGAGTGAGTCAGCATGATAAGCATCGAGGTCTCAGTAACTTATGAATATTAATACAGGATGAGGCTGCCACTTGCTCTCACTCACTCTCTTCATTTCTCTCGCTCACTCTTTCTCTCACACTCTCTTGCTATCTTTCTCTCTCGCAGACACGCACACATTCTCTCTATCTCACACACACACACACACACACACTCTCTGTCTTTCTCTCTCTCACACATACACACCGAATTTATCAACAGTAATTAGTACCCTGTCAATATTTCCTAGACCTCATTACAAGAACAAATTCAAAATAAACCTATTATGCTGTTCTAATTATTATAATTATATATATTTCCTATTATAATTCACAGTAATATAATGCCACCTGTTCGTAGGACTATCTGGTGCGATGTCTTGGGGTGTTATTATGATCTCGGTTAGATTATTATTGAAGGTTTTAAGGTGGCCACCATTTTCGAGCACTATGTATATATAGTTTGACCAATATATTAATGAAAATAAATCTCCGGCCAGTAAGTTTGTCTATCAACTGTCTTGATAGCGTAATACATAAGTGCGCAGAATTTCGATGTGAGTATCCTAGGTTCGAGTCCTTGGCATGTATTTGTAGATTTCATTAATTGAGCTTGGAAGTGAAGTTGGTTGGTGGAAAAAATATAATAAGTGTACAAATTTAGCTTGAAGGATTTTTTTTTTTTTTTTTTTTTTTTTCCCCAAGTAATAAAATAAGTCTGGGAAGGCTTTTTGTTGGCGTAGGGAACAAATGTAAATACATTGCTCAAACATGACAAAATCTAACAAAATTCTCAATAATAGTTTCACAAAATATCGTAATATCCCAAAAGAGGTCGGACCAGATAGTATTAAACCCATATGTGGATCCTGAGTTTTCTTACAATTATGTGAAGATGGTAAAGAAGATCATTTCAACCACCAGCTCTCAACCAGTGCCATCTCGACCAACTAAATATGTACATTTTTCGGTAAAAAAAAGTACGGTAGAAAAATGTCCTGGCCAAAGGGTGCTTTTACCTAAATTACAGGGTTTTTGTCGCTCGCCCAGAAGAAAAATAAAATCGACATTTGAATGAGATGACGTGTCTCATAGTCTTATAATTAGTTAACCCACCAAGCAATAGCTGAATTTCTGAGCCAACCTTACTTGGGTTAGTATATTGAACAGTAACCTATTTCCAATCTATATTACTGAAGCAAAATATCAATAATATATCACACATAGAGATAGAGGTTGTGTGTTTGGAAAGAGTCTATACACAAATATGTTGTAGGCATAAGGACACACTTACCTAAACAGCGTGGAATAAATCACACTCACACACATATACGACACACACACATGCAAACATCCCCACCCCACCACACACACATACACACACACACACACACACACACTTCAGAACTGACTATCCCTCATTCTTCAACAATACAAAAATCAATCCTTCATCTTCTCTCAATATTCTTGGTGTCTCTTTTTCTTCTGCTCTCAGTTGGAAGGACCATATTACCAGTCTTGCTAAGGCAGCCTCCCAGAAGCTGGGTGTGCTCAACCGCCTTAGGGGGTTCTTTTCCCCTGCACAGCTTCTTGCTCTGTACAGGGCATAGTGCGTCCTTGTATTGAGTATTGTTCACATGTGTGGGGAGGTTCCTCTCACACCGCTCTCCTAGACAAAGTTGAAAGGAAGGCCTTTCGTATCATTAACTCCTGTCCACTCATCAACTCTCTGCAATCTCTCTCTCTCTCCTCCGCAATGTTGCATCTCTCTCGCTATTCTATCGCTACTATAATAATCAGTGTTCCTCAGAGCTTTCCCAGTGTATATCACCTCCTTTACGTAGGGCACGTGGTACCCGTTTTGCAACTCAATCCCACCCCTACTCTGTGCAACTCTCCAACCCGAGAGTGAAACGTTACTCTCAGTCTTTCTTCTACTCAACAGCTGAGCTCTGAAACTCTCTCCCAGAATCAGTCTTTCCCTCTTCCTATGACTTAACTTGCTTCAAACTCCGTGTGTCCAGGCATTTTGACTCAAACGTCCCTTGATTTTGGCCCTGTCACTCTTTCAACTATGGGGGAGGCACTCACCATAGGCAGTTCTGCCTTTTGCCTTCCTCAATCACATAGAAAAAAAAAACAAAAAAAACACTGTCACTATCACGTTAACCCCTCTTTGGCGGGGCCCGACTTAAGGCGGTCTAGAGAACCAAGGACTATGTGGCGGGGCCCGCCTTAAGTCGGTAGCAATTTTGAGCACATAATTGGCTCTGAGAGACGAGCGGTGGGAGGAGCGTAGGTTGGCTCTGACCGTTCTACACGGCTCCCGCGCTGCGACTGCCCTCCCCTCCACACACATCCACACCCATTGCCTCGCTACACAGGGCATTATGTAAGGAAATTACCGTATTTTAGCAATTTTTCCTTCGTGTTGCACGATCGTTGCAAGAGAACGCGTGGTCGTAGAAGGATGGTTCTGGTGTCATTGGAAAGCTCAATTATCGCCCTTTCACGGATACATAATTGTATTACGCTCTGGCTCTTGTTTATGCATGAAAAAGAGCACAGAAATAAGCTCGTTTAGGGTAAAACTACCCGCTTGGCGGGTAGTAGAAGTTACCGACCTAGCCGCTCCTTAAGTGTTAAACACATTAAGTTATGTCAAATCTTGGCGTTCTCACCGTTTGTGCACTCTCACTCTCCACAGTGTACGCGAATACAAAACATAAATAAGTAAAACCATGAAATCCTGCTATGTCTCAAGGATAGTCAAGAGATAGTTTCATCTTGACTAATTTTAAAGTCAAATTTGGTTAAATTTCGGTCTTTTTTCAGAATAATCAACTTTTCACTCTCATTATCGTTATCACTATCATCCTCATGGACACCATCATTATCACCACTAACATCATCATCATAATCATTATTAAGCACTTTTACGTAACACAAATAATACTCGTTAAAGTGTATCATCGTTGAAGTATTCTAATTTTAGAAAATATAATAGAAATATAATAGAAAATAGTTTAACTGGGTTGGTGGTGTATTGGTTTAGATACCAATGTTCTGGGTGAGGTGACTTTACAAGTCAAACGGTCAATAATATCCAATCATTGTCTGAATATAATTTGTTTCCCTTGTCCAGATGAGTCATTTGTGACTAGTTAGACATCTCTATCATGGTATACAGTTTGGGGCAAAAATCAGTGTTTCAGAACTGTAATGGAAATTAATTGAAAAGGGGCTGCCACAGGCACCAGCATGAAGATACAGATTGCCTCCAATCTTTAAAATGTTCCTCATGGATCATAGTATCAGTCTACAAAGTACAATTCTTTTATCAAAAAATGCAAAAATTTTGCCTTTTCCGCTGGACTAATATGTGGTTCCTGAGTTAACTTACGATTATGTGGAGATATTAAAGGTGACCATTTCAACAGTAGCTCTCAACAAGTGCCAACTCGATAAACTCCTTATGGCCCCATCACACATTCACGATTTGGACCTCGACATGACACGACAAGTGGTTCTCTCGTTGAAGTTTGCATGCGTTTCGTGACATCTCGTGACGTGTCACAGTGCCTTGTGGAAGGCTACGCAATTTTATTGGGTCCACTAAAATTGCGTAGCGACTCGTGACCCGACTTTTTGTCATCGTATGTCTGTATGAATACGTAACAAGTTAGTATAGTGCGGTGTGGCGTTGTGGTGCAGTCGCAAAATGTTGTGGTAAGTCGAGTGACATCACACCGAAAAAAGACGTTGCGACTGTTCTACGAGAACAGCTCATAGTCATCATGTATGGTCACATAACCACATCGAACACTGCGAAAGCAAACCGAAATAACTCGAAATAAATAGGTAAATAGTACAAACAAATATAAAAATAGAAACGAAAAGAAAAAAAAAACACATAAAAAAGCGCTGATAACTTCATATATTATCGCACACTTTATCACTTGTATGGACCTACGACCCCTTTCCTCTTCCTCCCTATATCTATCTCCTGTATATAATTATCTCCCTTATTAATGGACAGAATTATTTGGTGTTTGATGTCCTTTTTAATCATTGTTTAGTTTCTAATGCCATGGAATATAACAAACTAGTATCTTAAATTACAATAATAATTATTATGACAAAAGAGTACAATATCAATTTTCACTAAGTCTTCTCTGTAGGCAGAACCTAAGGTGTTGACAACTTATCATTCAGATATCATGGCTTTCACTTATCAGTGAGCTCGGCTGAAATATTTAAAGATTGGGGAATAATATCTTTAAGATTTTTTAATTGACTTGTTTCATTTTGCTCATTATGTGTTAGTGCAACAATAATTTTATTTAGCCAATCAAATCAGAAATTTTTCACAGATTATAATTATAGAGACCAAATAACAAGTATAATCTATTTATCTATTGCCGGACGCTCTGATCCCCAAAGGGTTGGCCACGAACTAAATGCACCCATGCACCTCTGTCCCCAGTCAGTCGACGCCCCTCCTCCCAGCCAGCACCGCTTTCACGCATATACTTCTTAACTCCATCCTTCCACCTCACTCTCCTACACTCTCTTAGTCATTCTCTAGCTTCCCATACGTTTCACATGGCCGAACCATTTCAAGGTGTTCCTTTTCACACTTTCCAGCACATCTACATCCACAATACACCACACTAGTACTTCCTCATTCGTCTGTTTATCCCTACATGTAACTCCGCATGCATTTCTCAAGTAACTCATTTCCACCCCTCTCACTCTTAGCTTGTGTCTCTCCAACAACGTCCATGCTTCGCTCCCATAAGGCAAATATTGGGATCACCACACTGTCATGCAAAGACTTTTTTACTTCCATGCTGACCACCCTATTTCTTATTACTGCTTTCAGCGTTCCTACAACCCTTTTCCCCTGCTGTACCCTCTCCCGCACTTCTTCATCCATACTTCCATCTTTACTCAACACACTGCCTAAATATTTACATGAGCTCTCATTCTCCATAGCCTGACCGTTCAACCTCACTTCAAATTCTGTGGCTGCACCCTTTTCAAGGACCATAACCTTACTCTTCCCCGCATTTACCTTCAGATTCCGTTTTTCACATACTGTTCCGAACATATTTACCAGACCCTGCAACTCCCATTCACCATCGCTCATCAGAACTATATCATCAGCAAATAGCAGTACCGGCAACTTCTTCTTGTTTCCTTCCCTTTTCAGCGGTACACCAACATCCATTGCTCTTCCTTGTATTTCTTTCATGACTCCATCCATATATACATGTATATTGAACAACCTTGGGGACATCACACACCCTTGCTTTAACCCAATATTCAGATCAAAGAACTTGCTCTGTTCATTCTCCACATGTACTGACGCTGTTGCACCCTCATACATGCTCTTCACTGCATTTAGCAACTTGCCATCTACTCCGTATATTCTCAGTACTTTCCACAGCCCTTCTCTATCAACTCAGTTCATAGTCCTTCTCCAAGTCCATAAAGGCAGAATACAACTTTTGACTCTTGTCCAGATATTTCTCCACAACACATTTGATAGCAAAAATCTGGTCTACACCTCCTCTTCCCTTCCTAAACACGCCCTGCTCATCACCTATCCATTTCTCCGTTCTCGCTCTCACTCTCACTCTCACTATCACTACCTTACTGTACATCGTCCCTACTATACTTAGAATATATATGCCCCGGTGGTTACCACATGCTCCTATTTCCCCTTTACCCATATACAGGGAGACTATTATGCCTGTCTTCCAGTCATCAGGCGCACTTCCCTTCTCCCATGCTAGTTTACACATATTCCATTCCCATTCGATCACTATCTCACCACCATACCTCAGCATTTCCCAACACACTCCATCTTTTCCTGATGCTTTCCCCATCTTCACTCTTTTCATAGCTTCACACACTTCTGTTCTCCTGACTCAATATAAGAACAAATATAAGTAGGCTACTGATAGATAAGGGAGGTAGAAATATATACAGTAGATAGAAATAAATGTAATAGAAAGAGAAAGCAGATGACAGGAGAAATGATAATGAGAAATGTGCACAAATATCTAGCGTCTCTGTTTTCCAAAGGGTCACCAAGGTTACGATTTTTTCGCAATCTATTTATCGTCAATATCATCCACAATATCAACACTGAATTTTTGCCATAATATAGGCATGGAAGGGTCATATTTTTGTCATAATATAGGCATGGAAGGGTCATATTTTTGTCATAATATAGGCATGGAAGGGTCATATTTTTGCAACCTATTCTTAACTTCAACATTTCTTTTACTAAATTAATCATTAAGTTACACTTAAACAACTACTAATGTCTTAAGTTGCATGATCTTATAGGTATGTATTATCCCAACTATGATATAAGAGGTTAATGATAGTTTATAATATGTACTCGGTAACATTAATTTAGATGCAGTAACATATATTACAGAAATAATTATGAAAATGGGACGTGGTCTTGTCACGAAACCTATATGCTATCTGCACGTTAACTATCGCAACAATTACTAGGTATGTTATAAGTATGTGTGACTTTTGGGATGTTTCTTGTGACTTTCGTGTGTGGTTCGGACTCTGATCACCACCTTATCCAGTGTTATTGGCAGTGAGATAGGGATGGCTCATATATCGTACGTGGTGTGTTCAGTTTGCTTACGTGTATGGTAGTAGTCAGTACAGGATGGTCTCGTGAGAGGGCTTTATCACGATGGAATCCACCGACATTGCCGCGACATTCGATAAAAGTGTCATGTCGTGGTCTAAATCGTGAATGTGAGACGGGGCCATTAACAGTATCTGGTCCGACTCCTTGTGAGCAATTAATTTGTTGAAGTATTACAGTATGCCTCTCTCTCTCACACACACACACACACAAACACTCTCTCTCTCCCTCAGATTCATCAAGGATTATTGCGTTTATATATAACTAAATTGTAATTTCCTCAGATACACGAATGATCAATTATAACTGTTATGTTACTAACCAAACTGTCCCCTACTAACATCTTTTAATCCTGCCACGTATATTAGTCCCAGGGCAGTAATTCCCTTTATAATTCACTCTAAACCACTGTTTTAGATACGAGCATTAGTGTTTTTGAGGCCAAGCAGCCATGAGGGGTCGCTTGACCTGTTGTTGCTTTAATTCCTTTGTACTCTCTCTCTCTCACTCTCACTCTCACTCTCATTCTCACTCTCTCTCTCTCTCTCAACAATGGAAATTGTTAGTTTCTATTCACTGTACCATTTGTGTGTGCACTATACAACACATTCACCATAACAATAGTTGTACACATAATCAATGTTAAACAATGGTAATTAGAACTATTTTCAGCCGACTTTTAGCATATTTTAATGCATGTATTATGTAATGAATGCCAATTAGTGAAGGTTGTTGTTGTTGAGAAGCGGATATTGTGACTGATATATAGTATATCTTTGTGTATGCTGTGACTCAACCCTTCTCGGAAATGCTGTATGTGTGTTGAAACCTCATGACATTTTATATTCTCCCTTGGGCTATCTGAGAGAGAGAGAGAGAGAGAGAGAGAGAGAGAGAGAGAGAGAGAGAGAGAGAGAGAGAGAGAGAGAGAGAGAGAGAGAGAGAGAGAGAGAGAGATATTGTCTGTGTGCATATTATATATACTGCATATACAGTATATATATATATATATATATATATATATATATATATATATATATATATATATATATATATATATATATATATATATATACTGTATATATATATATATATATATATATATATATATATACTGTATATATATATACTGTATATATACAGTATATAATCATTACACACAAGTACATGTATGCCTTATACTGTATATTGTTTTTGTACAAGACCTTTCTCGTGCATTTATATTCAATTCGATCACTTGTCCAATAAATATTCAACCATTTGCTCCACTCCGACTGCTAAAGCCATTTCATCTGTTCATCCAATTTAAACCCTCAACCCAACTTCGGCTCAAATCGACCACTTTGCCTCATTCATCCACTCAGCCCAAATCTACATCTTGCCTGAAACCAACCAACGCAACTGCTTGACCTAAGCAAATAGCTTATTCCAATTAATGACCACTCGGCCCAATTTAAATACTTTTTTTAACCCCATTCGACTGCTATCCTAAATCATTATTCACAATTCATCCCAATTCAACAAATGAACAAATTTAACCGCTCAACCAAATGTTGTATTTTTTCTATGTGCATGAAGGAGACTGAAATGACGGGTCTCAAGACCAGCCCAACCGAGAATAGTTGCAGAATAGCCAGTCTGCAACTAACAGAAACGAGGAAGACTGGAGAACGAAAGCAGAGAAGAAGAAAAATAGAAGAGCAACCCCAGTTTTCCCATACTCTGATCCCTGGACAAATACAAGAGCGACCCCTGCTTCCCCGTTTTCTACGACAACAGCCACCAGCCTTGAGAATGAGAAATTCTCCCCACCAATCAACGGCCTGCTCTCCCCCTCTCACAAAAGCCAACCACAGCACAGCATTTCCTCAGCCCCCGGATCTAGCTTATAGTGAAGAGATGTTTATGCAAATAAAACATCAACGGCCCGAAGTCTACAGATACAAATGGATGTAGACAGGACACATGATGATGGACCGGGAGATATCATAAACCTCTACCAAGAACAACTATTAGGCGAGCTATAACAATGTTTGTCTAGGAATTTAGCTCATGGACGATTCCGTACACATCCCATTTCTCCATTATTAGACTAAATAACTAGCACTTAAGTAATTAATAAACTACCTAGTATATATGTACCAATGTAAACAGCCACTATGTATACCTACGATAAGCAATTACCTCATAACTTCATCACAACCATTTCCCCATATCCCTCTGAGTTTGAAACCCTGTAAACGAGAGTCAAGGAAAAAGCCGCACATTACCTCAAATAAACTGTGAAAAAGTATGCAAACCTCAACTGCGGTACTACCCTAAACCTGAATAAGGAGCAGAGTAGCTAATCACAGTAGTGTACAAAGTACAAAGGAAATCAAGCAACAACAGGTCTAGTGACCCTTCTAGGTTGCTTGTCCTCCAAAACACTGAGGATCAAGTGACCAAACAGTGGTTTAGAGTGGGTAAGGGAACATTGGAAAGGGAACTACTGCCCTGCCACTAACGTGGCAGGACTAGGAAATTAGTAGGGGACATATGGGTTAGTAACTGAGGGGAGGATAAAGTTATTCATTTACAAACGCAGTCAGTCGCGGGTTTGATGCGAGATATTTGTCTAGGCGGAATTTAAATGAATCAACGGTGCTGCTGCAGTCTATAACGTCTCGGGGAAGCCCATTCCACAAGTTGACAACTCGATTGAAGAAGAAATTCTTAGATTCGTGCGAGTTAAAAGATTTACCAATAATTTTGCAACCGTTTCCCCGCGTGTAATTAGATTGGTCGATAGTGAAGTACTTACTACAGTTCATATTGTCGATGCCTTTGATGATTTGAACACTTGAATTAAGTCACCTCTTAATCTGCGCTGGGTTAAAGGAAATAGATTTAATTCTCTAAGACGCTCTTCGTATGGTTTGTTCTTTAGGCTAGGTATCATTTTGGTAACTCTACATTGAACTCGTTCTAGCTTGTTTATATCTTTTTGGTAATAAGGGCACCAGGATTGAACGCAGTATTCCAGAAGAGGGCGGACTAAGGAATTGTAAAGGGTTAGGATAACTTCTTTGGATTTATGCTCAAATGACCTGCCTATAAAGCCAATTATTTTGTTTGCCTTCTTAACAACTTCTGAACATTGTTGACTCGGTTTTAGGTTACTCGATATTGTTACTCCCAGATCAGTTTCTCTGTTTACATTCTTAAGCTGAGTGCCATTCATCGAATAGTTTGCTTTCTCATTTAGGTATCCGACATGTAGTACTTTACATTTATCCGCATTGAAACTCATTTGCCAAATTTGGGCCCAACATGACAATTTATCTAGATTGTGTTGCATATCGTCAACTTGTTCTTTTGAGAGTACGCTATTTGCAATTTTTGTATCGTCAGCAAATTTTGAGATTGTGCAGGTGAGACCCTCATCTATGTCGTTGATGTAAATTAGAAAGATAATTGGTCCTAGTACCGATCCCTGGGGTACCCCGCTACTTACATTGGTCCATTTAGATGCCTTACCGTTTATGACTACCCTTTGCTTTCTGTTGCTGAGCCAATTTTCTATCCATTTCAACACACCGTCTTGTATTCCATGCGCTTTTAGTTTTAGCAGTAAACGTTTGTGGGGAACTTTGTCAAAGGCCTTTTGAAAATCAAGGTATATAATATCTACAGCTTTACTCTCATCGTAGAGGTTGAGGATATCGTGGAAGAAGTCTAAGAGGTTTGTTAAACAGGAACGTTTTTTACGAAAGCCGTGTTGAGTATCTTTAAGTATGTTATTTTCCTCTAAGTGATTTACGAGTCTGTCTCGTATGACCGTTTCTAGCATTTTACATACAACTGAGGTTAAGCTAATTGGACGATAGTTACTGGGTAGGGATTTGCTGCCTTTTTTGAATATCGGTGTTACGTTGGCTAGCTTCCACTGATCAGGCATAGTTCCAGACTGCAAGGATTTATTGAATAGTAATGTCAGTGGTTTGGAGAGCTCATTCTTAGCTTCCTTTAGAACTCTAGGCGAGATTGTATCAGGTCCTGGCGTTTTATTTACCTTGAGTTTATCTAAACAATTCAATACTTCTCTCTCTGTAACGGTGATATTGCTTAGAACATCTGAATTATCAATCTGAATCGGCGATGGTGTAGGGATATCACTGAGGTCTTCTGTTGTAAAAACTGATGCAAAGAAGGTATTGAGGGCATTACTCATTTGTACTTCGTCTTTGGTGTATTCTCCTTTTTCATCGACTAACGGTCCAACAGTTGAAGTAACTACTTTTTTCTTTCTGATATAACTATAGAATTCTTTCGGGTTTGTTTTACTTTGATTCGCAATATGTAACTCTAAGGTCTTTTACTTTGCTTAATTAACTTTTTGGCTTTGCGTCGTAGCTCTACAAATTTCACCCGTTCTTCGTCATTTTGTGAGGATTTTAATCTATCATTAGCAATTTTTTTAGCAAGCAGGCAGTTTGAAATATCTTTATTCCACCATTTGGGCTTATTATTATGGCCTGGACGCCGTATTTTCGATGGTATGCAGTCTTGCACTGCTTTTAGGTAAGTGGTTTCGAATAACTTCCAAGATGTATTTATGTCGTTATTGTTAATTAAAAAGCTCCAGTCAGTTTCTTTAAACATAGCTCTAAGTTTATGGAAGTTTGCTTTCTTGAAATTAGGGACTTTTTCGATGCTACTATTTGGTTCGTTACTAGTAAACTTTAAAGTGAAAGTTATCGTACGATGGTCGCTGTTACTGAATTCATCACCAACATTCAAATTCTCTATCAATTCTTCTTTTGTTGCAAGTACAATGTCAAGAACGTTATTACCACGGGTCGGCATTCGAACAAATTGATAAAGCGAACTCTAGTGGCTTGTACTAGCCTGCCCCTACCCTGCCAGGAGAGTGTGCTAGCCTGAAGTCCTGCTTGAGTGGCGCCCCACATTCGTGAAGCCGGGAACCTGAAGTCCTGCTCAAGTGGCGCCCTCTACCCCTGACGTGTGGCTCAATGAACCTACGATCTACGTCGGCCAGATCCCTACTCTCTCTGCCCTCCAAACTTACCCTAAGTGTTCCTGTGTATCTTATTATGTTATATTGTTGTCGAGGTATAGGTTAAACATGTGAATCGTGTTGTGCTAATTAATTCTGAGATCTGTGCCCAAGATCTTTAATTGCATACTGTGTTAATCCTTCTGAACTCTTATATAAAGACTTAGTTAAGGTCTGTGTTCAAGACCTAGTGCTCATAATTAATTTATCTTCTCTAGAACGTCCTATGCATACGTTATATACATTTGTGTTAATTAATTCACGTTGTTACACACTCACAGATTTTCCTAATATATGTATTCTGTTGTGTATTTTGCAAGTTGAGGTCGAAGTGTATTTCGTGTTATAATTCCCCTTCTTAATCCATCACTGATTACCTAGAACCTACGCCCATTTTCATAATTAATTTACCTCGGTCTCCCCGTTGAGAAGTATTGTTATTCTATCAACACATTTACTTCCCGAGCTCCCCCATTTTTTACTCTCTTACTTAACCACCATTGTAATTATTTTATGAATTAGTATTTACGTTCATTTGATTACTGATGTAAGTAATTCTGATTCTTCGTGCTTAGGAATTCGAGCATTGCATAGTTTCTGTTACTTAATTGTTCATCATATTCCATACACCCCGTGTTGTGTTACGGTGTATATTCTCTTAAGACTCTGGTAACTCGTTCAGACATCTTGGTTATACTATCTTGAGTATTTCCTCAGCACAACTTCGTTGTGTGCAATATCTCCTATTTATAATTAACGTCGTATTAATTATTAATTACACTTTCATTTTATGATAGTTTCCAGAGCATTCATTGTCTAAGTTTATTTAGTCAATTATAATCTGTTCTTAAATACAATTAATAGATATTCTTCTATAGTCAAATTCATAATTGTATATTAAAGTTACATCTGAATTCCTCGACGCGTTACGTTATAATGACATACGATCGTTTGAAGTGAATATAAGATTCCCATCCGAAATTACATAATTTGAGTTTCCTTGAGATTAATTTTGCAAATAATGAATTACTATTCTGCCACCAATTTCATAATACTATCATTGAAACTGAGTTCATAGTTGCACTAATTCAAAACTAAATTTCCACCCCCGCAGTACAAATATATGACTTGACCCCCCTAGCTAATGAGAAGGTCACCTTAGTAAATGCGACTACCTGGATAGCTCGCCACTACCTACCATGTGACTCACCCCACTACCTGTGTGCTTGTTTACCCTCTCAATTCTCTCAGACTCTCTTGTTTGAGATTGTGTTCTAGTTCTTTCACTGTTGATTTATTCACGAAAGACACTCGACTCACATCATTATTATTATTAACCCTTTCACTCATATGACGCAGAGGTTGCCAGATTAGCAATAAGAAATAGAGTTCTCTCACTCTTATAATTACCTCTCCAAAATTAGTTTTCTGCCCACAGCTAACTCAAAGACACCTGCAGAGGTTGAACTAACTAAACTAAAGGTTTCTAAATACCCCTGATAGTAACAAAGGCTTTAAAGTATCCCTAATAGGCTCAAAATTGCGTCATATGTCGGAGAGGGTTAAGGGTTGATTCTATAAGTCACATGTATTATTTAGTTGCATATTATTCACCTTGTTTATAACCACAGTTGAAGAGCAATTGCTCCCCATTCATAATCTACTATTTATATGCCTTGTGATCCTTAACTGATAGTTCTAATAATTATCCAGGTGAAGCTGCATTCTGAGTTTCAGGAATATATATCTTTGAATAAACATGTGCATAATTGTTATGTGTTGTTATTGAGTTCTGTAGTACCTAATTGAATACCTATTTGTGAGATTAAGAACGTGTTCGACTTGACCCTGTTGAGTTATTTACGGTCTATAAGTCCAGATCTGGATTTTAGTAAAGACTGTATCACGAGCTGTAAATATTATAGCTTGACATAACAGAGACAAAAGGCAAAGCTGCCTGTAACAATTGTCCCCTCCAAGGTTGAAAGAGTGATAGAGAGCCAAAATCAAGGTCTGGCAGAGGTAATTTAGCTCTGTTGGAATGAAGTGTGCGGTGCTTGTTAAGTATAGTGAAATGAATAGGAGGAGGTGTTTGTGAGAGTTAGCTGGATTACTCTCTGTGTATGTGAGGCACAAACAAAAGCAGTGGGGAAAGCCAGGCAAATGAAACAGGAGGTCCAGCAATTCCATATCATATGCGTATGAGGCCTCCCCTGGGTATTGCCTTGCTCGAATTTTGTCTACAATCTGCCTATTACAGTACTGTTACAGTTATATATATATATATATATATTTTTTTTTTTTTTTTTTTTTTTTTCTATGTGGATGAGGGAGACAACAGACAAAACTGCCTGTGATGAGTGCCTCCCCCAGAGTTAAAAGAGTGACAGGGCCAAAATCAAGGAACGTTCGAGACAAAATGTCTAGACACACAGAGTGTGAAACAATTTAAGGCATAGGATGAGGAAAAGATGGATTCAGGGAGTGTGTTCCAGAGCTCAGTTGTTGAATAGAAGAATGATTGGGAGTAACGTTTCACTCTTGAGTTGGAGAGTTGTACAGAGTAGGGGTGGGATTGTGTTGCAAGGCGAGTACTACATACCCTACGTAGAGGAGGTGGTATGCACTGAGAAAGCTCTGAGGAACACTGATTATTGTAGCAGCGATAGAATAGCGAGAGAGATGCAACATTGCAGCGAAGAGAGTGAGATTGCAGAGAGTCGGTGAGTGGACGGGAATTAATGATATGAAAGGCTTTCCTTTCTACTTTGTCTAAAAATGCTGTGTGAGAGGATCCTCCCCACACATGTGAACAATACTCGATACAAGGATGCACTGTGCCCCTGTACAGAGCAAGAAGCTGAGCAGGGGTAAAGAACCCCTTGAAGCGGTTGAACACACCCAGCTTCTGGGAGGCCGCCTTAGCAAGACTGGTAATATGGTCCTTCCAAGAGAGAGCAGAAGAAAAAGAGACACCAAGAATACTGAGAGAAGATGAAGGGTTGATTTTTGTATTATTGAAGAAGAAGGGAAAGTCTGCTGGGAGTTCACGGAAGGTAGTAAGATGGAGAAATAGGGTTTTGGAAGCATTAAAGGTAACAAGATTTTCTCTGCCTCAATTGGAGATGGTAGTTAGATCAGAAGATAAGTGTTGTATGGCTTCATTAAGTTTGCTTTTGAGGGATTGCTGGCTGGGGCGTTCTGGGAAACTAATTGAATAGTGTAAGGTAGAGTCATCTGCATATGAATGGATAGGACTGAAGGTACAGTTAAGATAATTTATGAAAATTAGAAAGAGAATAGGAGATAGGACAGATCCCTGAGGAACACCAGAGTTGATAGGATGAGGAAGTGAACGATGGCCGTCAACAACCGCAGCTATGGAACGACCGGAAAGGATATTAGAGACAAAGGCACAGATGGAGGGATAGAAACTGAAGGAGGGTAGTTTAGAAATTAGAGATTTGTGCCAGACTCTATCAAAGGCCTTCGATATGTCTAACGCAATAGAAAAGGTCTCACCGAAGTCCGGAAAGGAGGATGACCAAGAGTTAGTAAGATATGAAAGAAGATCACCATAAGGAAGCCATACTGGCGATCTGATAGTAGATTATGAGAAGATAAATGCTTAAGGAATTTGGAAGTAAGAATAGTTTCAAAAACTTAAGAGATACAAGAGATGAGAGCAATTGGACGATAGTTGAAAGATTGAGAGTGGTCACCCTTCTTTGGGATAGGTTGAATGCGAGCAAACTTCCAGCAAGAAGGAAAGACGTTGGAGGAAAGCCAGATACGAGAGAGTTTACCTAGGCAGGGAGTCAGCACGGAAGCACAGTTTTTGAGTACAACAGGAGGAACACTATCTGGACTGTAGGCTTTCTTAATATCAAGCCCAGAGAGGGTAGAAAGTACATCTTTAGAAGAGATTAGGATATTAGGCACAAGTGGAGAGAGGGGGCTGGAGAGGGAGGAATAGCACCGGAATCATCCAAGGTGGAGTTTCTAGCGAAAGTTTGAGCGAAGAGTTCAGCTTTGTCAGAGGAAGAATTGCTGGTTGTGCCATCAGAGTGGAAAAGGGGAGAGAAAGACGAGGAAGAAAAATTGTGGGAGAGGTTTTTGGCTAGATGACAGAAAGTTTGGGAAGAGCTAGAGTTGGATAGTTGGATATGGTCTATCATGCACATACAAATTTAACCCCTAACCATCGGGGGCGGACTTAATTCCGTATTGAAAAACTTGGACTATGTGGCGGGGGCGGACTTTAGTCCGTGTGCAATTTTGGCGCAATATTGGCTCTGAGAGAGAGACGAGCGACGGGAGGAGCATGGGTTACCTCATGACCGCTCGCCACGGCCGCCGTGGACCGACTGAGATGTACTCCCCATACATCCACCCTCACTCCCTCGCTACACACGTAATTATATAACAAAATTACCGTATTTTAGCGATTTTACCCTTCGGTTGCATGATCGTTGCAAGACAACCAGTGATCGTAGAAGGATGGTTCTGGTGTCATTGGAATCTCAATTATCGCCCTTTCACGGATACATACTTGTATTACGCTCTGGTTCTTGTTTATGCATGAAAAAGAGCACAGAAACAACGCCATTTATGGTAAAAAAAAACCCGCTGGGCGGCACGGTCAAATATACTCCACCACCCGCTCTTAAGGTGTTAAACAGTGCATATTTGTGTGCTGTTTTGAATTGGTATGTACAATATAGTCCCCCCCCCCCTATGGGGGCTCAGAGGCTTGGTGTATGTTTATCATCATATTAATGTTTTGTTTTTGTTTTTTGTGGAAGGAGGAAGTGTGATGTACATGTTAAGTGTAGTGAAGTAGATAGGAGGAGGAGGTGTTTGTGAGAGCAGGCTGGACTACTCTCAGTGTAAGTGAGGCACAAAGGGAGTCAGTGAGAGAGGCCAAGCAAATGAAACAGGAGTTCCAGTGACTCCTTATTAAATGCCTACAGCCTCTCCTGGGTATAGCCCTGTTCGATTGGTGCCTACAATCTACCCCCTTTTCCCCTATTAGACGCCTTGTACGACACCACGCAGTAGGATGTGTGGGGCATATTATCGTTTTCCTCCACCATAACATGAAGGACCCCTTACCCCTGGAGGGGGGGAGGGATATATATATATATATATATAATGTGTGTGTGTGTGATTATGTTTTCTATAGCTAGAAAAACATTCCAGGGACTCCCTTGAGTACCCATATCAAGTCTCCTCTCCATAGTCCCAAGGGTTCGGGGTCTAGAGGTACACAAGAAACATACCAAACAACTTTATACTGTATACAAATAGATAAAAAGGATCTGTGGCAATCAGGCTTCATGGAGTTTTTACTCCTTATTCTTAAGCTGAACTAATTTGTTAAGTGTTAACCAGAATAAGATTAAAACAACACCTGCACACTGAACGGGTTAAGTTGCATCAAAGAAAACGAAAGCATGGGGAAAGGCAACAAAAAATATACCTCAAAATCAAATCCCACAAGGTCAGGCCAACAGACCGGATAGGGGAAGTCCTCTATTAGACCTTATGTTTTTGTTATAATTAAGACATGTATGAATAATTAGCGTCTGGAACAAGTGAATACCAGGAAGGATACTGGTAATTGTCCTTTATGGGGGCCTGTATATAATTGTATTGTGTCCTGTATTTCCTTGGTGGGAGCAGGTGGGGTTCTTGTGTTATGACGCTTTTAACCCTTTAACTTCTCATAACTCAAAATGAATGAAAGCAATCGTGCTGACGTTTCTAACATTTGGGAAGAGACCACCAGGAAATAGGTGTGGATATTTACAGCCAGTTTGCTCTAGGCCCTTTTTTAGCTACAAAGAGGTCAGGGATCAAGATTATTGTAAAGTTCGTTGGCGCTACCTATAGTCAACTAATAATATAAAGAACCACACTCGCAATTCATTCATAACGAGGAACAGAACTAATGTGGGCAACTGTACACTCTAAGGTATAAACCATGGCCTAATATGAAGCCTAGAACAGAAGAAAAAATTGAGTATATATCTAATGAGAAGGTTTTATTAAGTTCGGAATAACTTCGAAAACTTAAGGCCACGGTTAATGTCATTGAGTGTGCATATATACACACATACACACTCGCTCTGATACACATCCACATATTAATAACACACATACATACATCATCTAATAACTATTAATGATAAAGCAAGCCATATACATAACGATAGATAAGGAGACATACCTGTAATATTGTTTTGCTTCCTTTGTGGCCTTTCTTCAATCCGATGACTACATTTAAACAGCTAATGTAAACAAACTTAAATCATCCCTGCATTAATGGCGTAACGATATGCATTCCTAAGCTACAATACATACTGGTAGGTAACTAGTAATATAACCCTGCTGGTGGTGTGTGTAGGAAACAGTGTAGGGTGGTGATATATATATATATATATATATATATATATATATATATATATATATATATAGATAGATAGATAGATAGATAGATAGATAGATATATGGAGAGAGAGAGTTGGAACTCCAACAGAGTCTTAGTAAAGTCCAAGTGAAACCCATGGAAACGGGAAACTGTCCGACAATTTGTGAGGAATATGTTATACTGTATATTTGAAGTTTTTGGATTATTTGTTTTTTGTGTGTTTTTTTTTTCTATATTCCAACTTACTTCCTCTCGGGCATAGGCTGAGAGCCTTAACATTCACCGCTTTACAATGAACAGTGAAGCCCGTGAGGTCTTGTTCCAGTCTAGGGAGTGAGACATGTGAAGCACGTAGAGTACAACGAGCACCTGCCATCTTGCCTTCACATGAGGCACGGTGCTCACTCATGGCCCGAAACGACCCCATCTCTGAAGCCATCTCGTTCCCGTGCTTCACTGTTTCACCCCCTACACTCGGACTCTCACACTTACACACACAACGCCACCTGTTGAGCAGATAACTCACCAGGCATTGCACCCCTATAGCATATTTTGAATATGGGAATATTCATACACTGCTATTTAATCAGGGAACAATGAGGGTATTTTATTGACGTTTCGGTGGGCTTGTGGTAATGCACTGATACTAGGTACAGCACAAATTCCATCCCAATAATATCTTCCCATTGATACATCGGGATTTGAACCCGGGACCTTTGGATTACCAGGCAAGTGGCAAGACCACTCCACCACACCTCCCCGAATGGGTGGCGGTGGCGGATGGGTGGCGGTTTCTGCAATGACGACTTTTAGCGTGTTTTTTGTTGAACATGTGTGCAATAAATTGTTAAATCATAAAAATAGGTGTCTTGGTGTTTGCTTTAAATTGAGCTTTGGGTTAATCCATTCAGTACCAGGGACGTCATTGTTATCAGCTTCTGGCAACTATTAGATTATTTTATTCAGCTTAACACTCAACGAGCGGCTAGTTTTGTAACGCTACTACCTGCCCAGCGGGTAGTTTTACCCTAAACGAGCTTCATTCCATGCTCTTTATCATGCATTAAGAAGAGCCAGAGCGTAATACAATTATGTATCCGTGAAAGGGCGATAATTGAGCTTTCCAATGACACCTGAATCATCCTTGTATGACCAAGGGTTCTCTTGCAACGATCGTGCAACACGAAGGGAAAATCCCTAAAATACAGTAATTTCGTCAGTTTTTACCCTGTATTGCGGGACCAGGGATGTGGTGGGATGTGATGTAACCGTCAGTGGCGGGACTGGGTCCATGCCGAACGGTCAGAACCCACCCGCGCTCCTCTCACCGCTCGGACTCTCTCTCAGAGCCGATTATGTGCTAAAAATCGCATACGACATAAAGCGGACGCCGCTTTTTAGGCCTTGGTTCTCTAACCGACTTAAGGCGGGCGCCGCCAAAGAGGGGTTAAGAAGGACCTCTAGTAATAACAAGGCTTCAATATATCTCAACCAACCCCTTTAACTATCACACATCCTTCCTAAGCTTCGTAGAACAAAATATAGCACACGTCGCTGGTACTCAAAGGGTTAAATAAGATTAGGGTTAACTTAGGATAGTTTTTGAGGACAGAATAGGTTATTTTTAGCTTATGTGCTGAAATTGCCACACGACCTATGTCGCGCGCCGCCAGATAGTCCAGATTTATTATACTCGACTTATGTTGCGCGCCGACACATAGGGGTTAAGCTTGATTAAGGTCTTGGGAGCAAACTAGCCTTTCCCCGCTAAATTAATCCCATATTATAATTAATTGACATCTGAGACCCAGCCAATTCTCGATATTTTTTGTTTTTCCTGAAAAATAATGATATGGGTTAGAAATGAAAGAATATATGCATAATAGCACTCACTAAGGTAATATAGGGGTCCTGAAGGGGGGTCACCACCATCGCTCTACACCATGCGCCTTTTCAAAACTCCCGGGTTGCTAGGTGGCAGCTGGCTCGGTAAGTGTGGCTGATGTACGATGCCTTAAATTTTCGAGGGAGAGTAATTTACACCACTCTAGCAAAATGTGTGCTTCCACAATGCGTAAAATCACAAGAACTATCACTGAAAGTTCATTGTCGATTAGTATCTGGCAAGCCTTGAGCGCTTCTTGGTTGCCATGGTGACGGGCGGCCATCATGCCTACCTTACCATAACAAAACACCCAGACGAATGCATGCTCATCCTGCCACCATGACTATCGGCTAGGCTCCTTTCGGTTTCACTCTTCCACTGTTACCGCATATTATTTTGGTTACGATTATTGAATTGCAAGTGTCACTGTCACATATATTATGCAATAATTCATAGGCAACTTGTAAGTGTTCAAGGGTGTGGTAGTCCCTGAAACACTGTGACAAGCACAGGACCACATCACAGTCTGGGGAGGGGGAGGTTGAGAAACGAGTGTACGAGACACTGGCCGCGGCGCCGAGACGCCACGAGCAACAATTTGGAGCAATTTTTTGGAACAATGGGTGTCTCATCATCCATTTCCTCTATCTCATCCAGTGTTGCCTGATAATCCTCCTCAGACTCTTCATCAGGTGATTAGGTATCACTATCCTGGCAATAAAATACATCGATATCACCTCACGGTGTGAGGTGAGAGCTTTGGCGGTCAGACATGGTGTGTCACTCGCGAGGGAAATTGTCTACTAACATGCCTCGCGCACCCTAACGCCCGCCCGGCCATATTTGGGGCGCTGCCAACTACTGTTCCCATGCGAATATCAACCCTTTACAAGCCCTAAAACAGGAGTAAATAATAGCGAGAATAGCCGTAGATGCAGTAACGACGCTGGGCTGAACGTTTCAGTAGTAGGGGTAGGCAGCCCCGCACAGGGAAGTACTACCGCCAAGGTTTTGGGAGACTCGGGGAATAGCCTGAATTCTATTTTCTCTCCCAGGCCTTGGTAGCTGGATACATATCTTTCTGCGTCACACATCAGGGGTATCAGGAAAACCCTCTTTATATAACATACACATCCAACTTCACGACATTACCCTACATCGCTATCCTCTATCCATAAAACACTACTCTTCCCACTACATATCATACATGTAACACCATACACCTTTACCAAATAAATATGGCAGTACAATTGTTAAGAGCAAACCTGGTGGTCCCTCAGATATCCACCCCCGGCAGGGTTGGGTCATTGACACAGGGCCCTCCCGGTCGTCATCATGCGACTGTGTCAAGAGCATTGCAACGTCCCAAAGCTGCTCGTCGGTGCAGCTTTTTCTTTAGCAATATAAGGGGACTTCACTCTAACATCAATTCTGTACATCAATTTCTTCAAGCAGAATCCCCTACTCTCCTTTTTTTGACAGAGACTCAAGTAACATCCACATCTGACATGTCTAGATTTAACTTTCCAGGTTATCAACTGCTCCAAAATTTCAGACCTAAAGGAGGTGTATGTTGCTTCGCAAAATCTGAAATTGCCCTGGAGGAGGTTACTAGTTTCAATTGTCCCTATTTTGATTATTCTATATACAAATTAATTTCTGCTGGTAAATTTAAATACATATGTTGCATCTACCGTTCCCCAAATACTCCTCCAGAGCAAAGACTTTTTGATACTCTGTCCTCACAACTCAGTGTCCTCAACTTAAATGCTTCTTCTGAAACCACTGTGTTGGGTGATTTTAATGTCCATAATGTTGAATGGCTCACTCATTCAGCCAGGACTGATGATGCTGGTCTTGAATGTGAGCTATTTGCAGACTCATTTAATCTCACTCAACTAGTCAACCAACCCACCCGTGTACCAGATAATCTTAATCATAATTCCCACCTACTGGACTTATTTTTAACAACCAATACAGAAAATTATGATGTTACAGTGAAGTCCCCGCTTGGACCTTCTGATCACTGTCTGATACAGGCCACCTGTCTATCACCTACCACACCTTCCCACTCTGAGCCTGTTTTGGTGACTAAATGGCATTACGATAGGGCAGACTGGGAGGGTCTTCAAGGTTTCTTTATTGATATTCCCTGGACCTCTATCTTTTCTAATGATGCACACACCACCTTGAGCCACATACAAGATTTTGTAAAAATTGGAATGGAAACTTTTATTCCTCATCAAAAGTACAGTAAAAGATCTAATTCACCTAAATGGTTTGACCATAATTGTGCTAGAGTAACTGAACAAAAAGCAATAGCCTACAATGCATACACAAGATCAAAAACACATGAAGCCTTTAATTACTTTAGAAACATCAGAAATCATGCCAAAACTGTATTAAACCTAACTAAATCAAACTTTCTCCACAAGCAGGCAAATAAACTTCTAAATAATCCAAATGATAACAAATATTTTGGTCTACTCTTAACTCATTCAAATCCAACTTCACTACTGCTTCATCCATTCCACCATTAAAATCTCCGACTGGCAATCTTGTAAGTGACCCACGAGGTAAAGCTAACCTTCTTGCAGATATTTTATCCACCAACTCAACCTTAGATGAAATAAATCAAGATGTCCCTGTACTTAATTTTAATTTGCCTGAAATTCCCTCACTTAAGATCCACACCAGACATGTCAAAACTATTTTGCAGAATTTCTCAGTAGATAAGGCTCCTGGTCCAGATGAAATTCCTCCAATAGTACTTAAGAATTGCTCCTTGGTGCTCGCTCCTGTATTGGCAACAAATTTTCGTCTGTGTACTCATACCTCATGCTTCCCAGTACCCTGGAAACAAGCAAACCTCCATCCAGTTCCTAAAAAAGGTGCCTCTTCAGGTCCATCAAACTACAGACCAATGGCTATAACTTCCACTCTTGGTAAAGTCTTTGAAATTATATTAAATAATCACATAATTAAGCATCTTGAGAATAATAAATTAATCAGTGATAGGCAATATGGTTTTAGACGATGTCGATCAACTGCAGACATTCTTTGCCTTCTTACGCATCAAATCAACCAAGCTACAAACCAACATGGTGAAACACATACAATAGCACTGGATATATCAAAGGCATTTGATAGAGTCTGGCATCAATCCTTATTGTCGAAGATGTCACACTACGGCCTTGCATCATTAGTTCCACTAATTTCTTCTTATCTTCATAACAGAAAAATATGTGTAATGGTAGATGGCCTTTATTCTCAATTTCACTCAATAAATGCTGGTGTTTCCCAGGGATCAGTTTTGGCCCCAAATCTGTTCCTCATTCATATCAATGATCTCATATCTACCACTCATAATCCAATACATTCCTACGCAGATGACTCAACACTCCACAGTTCCTTCACATTTACCAATTCTTTCACCCAACCTGATCTTATAAATTCAAAAATGAACACTGCAATTTCTCTGAACCAGGACCTTTCTAGAATTAATGAATGGGGACAAAAGAATCTAGTTTCCTTTAATGCACAGAAAACCAAGTACATTCAATTTTCTAACCGACAGAATCTCACTGACTCCCATATATTTTTTAATGATGTAAATATTCCCACTTCCCCTAGTATTGACATTCTCGGTGTAACATTAACTACTAACTTGAGCTGGACACATTATGTTAGAAGCATTGCTAAGAATGCCTCTAAAAAACTGGGACTCCTGTACAGAGTTCGAGAATTCTTCACTGACGAGCAGTTGGCCGTAATAATATAAAAGTCATGTGCGTTCTCAGATGGATTACTGTTCACCTCTGTGGAGTGGTTGCATTGAGGCAGTTGGACAAAATTCAAAATAAAGCTATTAGATTAATCAATAACCCTGCAATCACACAGGACCTTCCTACATTATCCATACGAAGAAACGTTGCATCCCTTGCATTATTCTACAGATATTTTCACAGCAATTGTTCCGAGGAACTTGCTTCAATTGTGCCGCCTCTCCACATCTTGCCCCGTAGAACTAGGGCAGCTGAGAGCGCCCATGAATTTACACTTTCTCCTCCACAATGCAGAACTTCTGCTTATCAAAATTCATTTATCCCTAAAACTACTACTCTTTGGAATTCACTTCCCTCGAGTTGCTTTCCACAAACTTACAATCTACAAAAGTTTAAATCCATTTGTTACAAACATTTTATGAATGGAGGATGCCTTTAGGCACATGGACCTTTTTGTTTTATCTGTGTTTTTCCTTCCTCCGTTCATTGTCTCAAAAAAAAAAAAAAATAAATAAAATAAAAATATAGCCATCAGGACAGTGTCGACCCTGGGGCTGGAGGGGTTAAAGAGATAATGATGCTTGAAGATCTTTTACAGTAGTCTCAATACGTTTTATCAATAGGTGGTTTGAATGAAAGTTCGATGGCGAAACCTTGAATCGGAGGTTTTGTAATAACAATTTAACGCTATAGATTATAGTTGTTAGTGACCCAGCAATTAATGCAACAGGATTGTGATTAAGTTCCATTGTATGCAAATAGCAAAGTGGATTTCCGTGTATAGTTTATTGTGGTGAATAATTGAAGACTAATGATTCCTTGTTGTGTTATGAATGGATGTTGTAGAGAATGTATATTGATGAGGTCATAATGTCGCTGGTAATTTTCTTCTCGTTTCCGCCCTAGCAATGAGATAATGCTTCAGCGATTTATTATTATTATTATTATTATTATGATTATCATTACTGTATGTGTGTGTATGAGAGAGAGAGAGAGAGAGCGAGAGATATCTCATATTATTATGAACATTTTCAACATTACTTCTCCAGTACTTTGTTTTGGTACCCGCGAATAAGTTAGTATGTCTTTATCAAACTATTAACTGTCTATCTTTCAATTTACATAAATTATCTATTATCTATTCAAGAATGTAATAATTTGTATACTATCTCTCTCTCTCTGTCTGTCTCTCTCTCTCTCTCTCTCTCTCTCTCTCTCTCTCTCTCTCTCTCTCTCTCTCTCTCTCTCTCTCTCTCTCTCTCTCTCTCTCTCTCTCTCTCTCTCTCTCTCTCTCAAACCACTTTCCATTATTCCAGTGTACAGACTATAATCACGCCCACCACGGCCTCACAGAACCAGTCCCACCTTCACCCAGTGTACCAAGATGGGGCTATACTACTGGCAAAAACGGCACTGCACCCCGGCCGGTACTCAAGGGGAGACGGTCGTTTTTCTGGTCCCCTTTCTCCCTCGTGTTTAGTCCCATTAGTTTTGAGATGTTTAGACGTTCGGCCCATTTGTTTGGCGATTATAAGACCTTATGTCACATTTCGTTATAAATTTTAAGGCCTATCGTGCCATTTAGGTGTCGATTTTTTCCTGGCGAGCGATAGCGAGCCTGTAATTGTAAGAGGAACCAGCCTTCGGCCGGTAAATTTGTCTATCGAAAAATGTACAAATTTATCTTGAGGAGGGTCTAGGGGATATTTGTCTAAGTTTGAGGGATATCTAGCGAGGAAACTAAGAATTTATGAATGAATGAATTTATAGGCCAAAAAAGCAGTGAGTGTCCCCTTAATGGCCCTGTAATATAAACTGCTAATATGGATATAAGTATAATAATAATGAAATACCCAATTCCTTCTGTCGCACACATTTGGAGTGAGAGGAAGCCAGTACTTCACTTATATAACAGTATGTTGACAGTCATTAACCCCTTTTGTACCGGCAACGTATTGTTCATTTTATGCTCGCTATATTTAGACGATTGTGGGCAGTTTAAGGAGGATTTGTTATAGTAAAAAGGTTAAGTGAGATAGTTCGAAGCCTGTCAATTGCTGGAGACCATTTTTGAGCTGAATAAAATCCTCTAATAGCAGAGAGAATAAATTTAAAAAGACGTCGTCGGTACAGAAGGGGTTAATGCGAATGGTATAATTTGTGAACATCTAGGAATAGCTATAATCTTGAATGTCAGCACGCACACTCTGACACACACACACACACCACTGACACAACACACACACATCAATGACACACACACACATAGACACACACCACTGACACCACACAAACACACACCACTGGCACATATACACACAAACACACACCACTGGCACATATACACACAAACACACACCACTGGCACATATATACACAAACACACACCACTGACACAACACACACAAACACACACCACTGACACAACACATACAAACACACACCACTGACACAACACACACAAACACACACCACTGACACAACACATACAAACACACCACTGACAAACACACAAACACACACCACCAACACAAACACACACCACTGACACAACACACACGAACACACACCACTGACACAACACACACCTCTGACACCACACACACACAGACACACCCCACTGACACCACACACACAAAAAACACACCACTGACACAACACACTCCACTGACACCACACACACACAGACACACCACTGACACAACACACACCACTGAAACAACACACACAGACACACACCACTGACACAACACACACAGACACACCACTGACACCACACACACAAACGCACACCACTGAAACAACACACACAAACACACACCACTGACAAAACACACACAGACACACACCACTGACACCACACACACAGACACACACCACTGACACAACAAACACAAACACACGCCACTGACACCACACGCACACAGACACACCACTGACGCAACACACACAAACACACACCACTGACACCACACACACACCACTGACACCACAAACACAAACACACACCACTGACACAGCACATACAGACACATGCCACTGACACAACACACACAAACACACACCACTGACACAACATACACCAATGACACAACACACACCACTGACACACACAAACACACACCACTGACACCACACACACCACTGACACCACACACACCACTGACACCACACACACACACACCACTGACACAACACACACAGACACAACACACACACAAACACACCACTGACACAACACACACACACCACTGACAACACACACCACTGACACCACACACACACAGACATACACCACTGACACAACACCTACAAACACACACCACTGACACAACACACACAGACACACACAAAGGAGTACAAAGGAAATCAAGCAACAACAGGTCCAGTGACTCTTCTAGGCTGCTTGTCCTCCAAAACTCTGAGGATCAAGTGTCCAAACAGTGGTTTAGAGTGGGTAAGGGAACATTGGAAAGGGAACTAATGTCCGTGGCAGGATTAGGAAGTTAGTAGGGGACAGATGGGTTAGTAACTGAGGGGAAGATAAAATAAAGTTATTCATTTACAAACGCAGTCATTCGCGGGTTTAATGCGAGATATTTGGCTAGGCGGAGTTTAAATGAATCAACGGTGCTGCAGTCTATAACGTCTTGAGGAAGCCCATTCCACAAGTTGACAACTCGATTGAAGAAGAAATTCTTAGATTCGTGTGAGTTAAAAGATTTACCAATAATTTTGCAACCGTTTCCCCGCGTGTAATTAGATTGGTCGATAGTGAACTACTTACTACAGTTCATATTGTCGATGCCTTTGATGATTTTGAACACTTGAATTAAGTCACCTCTTAATCTGCGCTGGGTTAAAGGAAATAGATTTAATTCTCTAAGACGCTTTTTGTATGGTTTGTTCTTTAGGCTAGGTATCATTTTGGTAACTCTACGTTGAACTCGTTCTAGCTTGTTATATATCTTTTTGGTAATAAGGCCACCAGGATTGAACGCAGTATTCCAGAAGAGGGCGGACTAAGGAATTGTAAAGGGTTAGGATAACTTCTTTGGATTTATGCTCAAATGACCTGCCTATAAAGCCAATTATTATGTTTGCCTTCTTAACAACTTCTGAACATTGTTGACTCGGTTTTAGGTTACTCGATATTGTTACCCCAGATCGGTTTCTCTGTTTACATTCTTAAGGTGAGTGCCATTCATCGAATAGTTTGCTTTCTCATTTAGGTAACCGATATGTAGTACTTTACATTTATCTGCATTGGAACTAATTTGCCAAATTTGGGCCCAACATGACAATTTATCTAGATTGTGTTGTATATCGTCAACTTGTTCTTTTGAGAGTACGCTATTTGCAATTTTTGTATTGTCAGCAAATTTTGAGATTGTACAGGTGAGACCCTCATCTATGTCGTTGATGTAAATTAGAAAGATAATTGGTCCTAGTACCGGACCCTGGGGTACCCCGCTACTTCCATTGGTCCATTCAGATGCCTTACCGTTTATGACTACTCTTTGCTTTCTGTCGCTGAGCCAATTTTCTATCCATTTCAACACACCGTCTTGTATTCCATGCGCTTTTAGTTTTAGCAGTAAAGTTTGTGGGGAACTTTGTCAAAGGCCTTTTCAAAATCAAGGTATATAATATCTACAGCTTTACTCTCTTCGTAGAGGTTGAGGATATCGTGGAAGAAGTCTAAGAGGTTTGTTAATAAATCAATAAATAAATCAAGATATCCCTGTACTTAATTTTAATTCGCCTGAAATTCCCTCACTTAAGATCCACACCAGACATGTCAAAACTATTTTGCAGAATCTCTCGGTAGATAAGGCTCCTGGTCCAGATGAAATTCCTCCAATAGTACTTAAGAATTGCTCCTTGGTGCTCGCTCCTGTATTGGCAAAAAAATTCCGTCTGTGTACTCATACCTCATGCTTCCCAGTACCCTGGAAAGAAGCAAACATCCATCCAGTTCCTAAAAAAGGTGCCTCTTCAGATCCATCAAACTACAGACCAATAGGCAATAGCTATAACTTCCACTCTTGGTAAAGTCTTTGAAATTATATTAAATAATCACATAATTAAGCATCTTGAGAATAATAAATTAATCAGTGATAGGCAATATGGTTTTAGACGATGTCGATCAACTGCAGACATTCTTTGCCTTCTTACGCATCAAATCAACCAAGCTACAGACCAACATGGTGAAACACATACAATAGCACTGGATATATCAAAGGCATTTGATAGAGTCTGGCATCAATCCTTATTGTCGAAGATGTCACACTACGGCCTTGCATCATTAGTTCCACTAATTTCTTCTTATCTTCATAACAGAAAAATATGTGTAATGGTAGATGGCCTTTATTCTCAATTTCACTCAATAAATGCTGGTGTTCCCCAGGGATCAGTTTTGGCCCCAACTCTGTTCCTCATTCATATCAATGATCTCATATCTACCACTCATAATCCAATACATTCCTACGCAGATGACTCAACACTCCACAGTTCCTTCACATTTACCAATTCTTTCACCCAACCCGATCTTATAAATTCAAAAATAAACACTGCAATTTCTCTGAACCAGGACCTTTCTAGAATGAATGGGGACAAAAGAATCTAGTTTCCTTTAATGCACAGAAAACCAAGTACATTCAATTTTCTAACCGACAGAATCTCACTGACTCCCATATATTTTTTAATGATGTAAATATTCCCACTTCCTCTAGTATTGACATTCTCGGTGTTACATTAACTACTAACTTGAGCTGGACACATTATGTTAGAAGCATTGCTAAGAATGCCTCTAAAAAACTGGGACTTCTGTACAGAGTTCGAGAATTCTTCACTGACGAGCAGTTGGCCGTAATATATAAAAGTCATGTGCATTCTCAGATGGATTACTGTTCACCTCTGTGGGGTGGAAGTGGAGTGGTTGCATTGAGGCAGTTGGACAAAATTCAAAATAAAGTTATTAGATTAATCAATAACCCTGCAATCACACAGAACCTTCCTACATTATCCATACGAAGAAACGTTGCATCCCATGCATTATTCTACAGATATTTTCACAGCAATTGTTTCGAGGAACTTGCTTCAATTGTGCCGCCTCTCCACATCTTTCCCCGTAGAACTAGGGCAGCTGAGAGCGCCCATGAATTTAAACTTTCTCCTCCACAATGCAGAACTTCTGCTTATCAGAATTCATTTATCCCCAGAGCTACTACTCTTTGGAATTCACTTCCCTCGAATTGCTTTCCACAAACTTACAATCTACAAATGTTTAAATCCAGTTGTTACAAACATTTTATGAATGGAAGATGCCTTTGGGCACATGGACCTTTTTGTTTTATCTGTGTTTTTCCTTCCTCGGTTCATTGTCTCTTTAAAAAAAAAAAAAAAAAAAAAAAAAAGGAAAGTTTTTTACGAAAGCCGTGTTGAGTATCTTTAAGTATGTTATTTTCCTCTAAGTTATTTACGAGTCTGTCTCTTATGACCGTTTCTTGCATTTTACATACAACTGAGGTTAAGCTAATTGGACGATAGTTACTGGGTAGGGATTTGCTGCCTTTTTTTAATATCGGTGTTACGTTGGCTAGCTTCCACTGATCAGGCATAGTTCCAGACTGCAAGGATTTATTGAATAGTAATGTCAGTGGTTTGGAGAGCTCATCCTTAGCTTCCTTTAGAACCCTAGGCGAGATTGTATCAGGTCCAGGCGTTTTATTTACCTTGAGTTTATCTAAACAGTTCAATACTTCTCTCTTTGTAACGGTGATATTGCTTAGAACATCTGAAAGTATCAATCTGAATCGGCGATGGTGTAGGGATATCACTGAGGTCTTCTGTTGTAAAAACTGATGCAAAGAAGGTCTTGATATGAGGGTACTTTGGTGTATTCTCCATTTTCATCGACTAACGGTCCAACAGTTGAAATAACTACCTTTTTCTTTCTGATATAACTATAGAATTCTTTCGGGTTTGTTTTACTTTGATTCGCAATATGTAACTCTAGGGTCTTTTTACTTTGCTTAATTAACTTTTTGGCTTTGCGTCGTACCTCTACAAATTTCACCCGTTCTTCGTCATTTTGTGAGGATTTTAATCTATCATTAGCAAATTTTTTAGCAAGCGGACAGTTTGAAATATCTTTATTCCACCATTTGGGCTTATTATTATGGCCTGGATGCCGTATTTTCGATGGTATGCAGTCTTGCACTGCTTTTAGGTAAGTGGTTTCGAATAACTTCCAAGATGTATTTATGTCGTTATTGTTAATTAAAAAGCTCCAGTCAGTTTCTTTAAACATAGCTCTAAGTTTATGAAAGTTTGCTTTCTTGAAATTAGGGACCTTTTTTATGCTACTATTTGGTTCGTTACTAGTAAACTTTAAAGTGAAAGTTATCGTACGATGGTCGCTGTTACTGAATTCATCACCAACATTCAAATTCTCTATTATTTCTTCTTTTGTTGCAAGTACAATGTCAAGAACGTTATTACCCCGGGTCGGCGTTCGAACAAATTGATAAAGCGAACTCTCTTGCAAGTTCGTATACAAGTCATGTCCGGAGTGTGAAGTAAGAGTATCGCCCCACTTGGTCACAGGTAAATTAAAGTCGCCAAAGATTACGGTATCTTGTGAGTTACTTACATCTGCAATTTGTATGTAAATTTCTTGGTCAGTTTGCACTGATTGAGCTGGAGATCTGTATATTAATGCAAGTATTATTTTTGTACCTTTATTACTCTTTATTAGCACAAAAGATTTGTCGACGTTCACAATTTGTGGTTTTGACAAGAGGGTAGGGTTAAGACTTTCTTTGATATAAAGTAAAACGCCACCTCCATTTCTATTTATTCGGCTTTTCTCAAACATTATATAACTGGGAAGTGAATATTCTGCTAAAAAGACTTTATCTTCTGTATTAAGCCAAGATTCTGTTACGCCAATCACATCATAATTTTCTGTAAACACTAGCTCCTCTAAATCTGAAAATTTATTGCGTATGCTACGAGCGTTTGCATAGAAAACCTTTAAATTTGTTATTTTAGAACTCACGGAACGCTCTTTAATAATATTTTTGGTTCTTGTCGGACCTACATTTATGTTCATGCTGTCCTCGGTCCTTATCGCTGGTGGTCCTCGGTTGCCTCTGTTTTTTGCTTGGCGTTAGATGATTTCTGTCACTGCTGCTTCTTCTCGGATGGCGTTTTTTGATCCATGGCTGCGGACTGCTTCGTGTAGGAGACGACCCATGCGTGCTGAACCCACAGGGTTTAGATGAGTGCCATCCTTGCGGAACAGACACCACACACACAGACACACACCACTGACACAACACACACACCACTGGCACAACACACACACAGACACACCACTGACACAACACACACAAACACACACCACTGACACCACACACACAATCACACACCTCTGACACAACACACACACCACTGACACCACACACACAGACACAACACACACAAACACACACCACTGACACAACACACACAGACACACACCACTGACACAACACACAGAAACACACACACAGGCACACCACTGACACAACACACAAAAAAAAACACCACTGACACAACACACACAATCACACAACACACACAAACACACACCACTGACACCACACACACACAGACACACACCACTGACACAACACCAACCACTGACACCACGCACAAACACACACCACTGATACAACACACACAGACACACACCACTGACACCACACACACAGACACACACCACTGACACAACACACACCCCACTCCCACACACCACACACACCACACCTGACAACAACACACACAAACACCCACTGACACCAACACACACCCCACGTACAAACACCACAAACACCACCACACCACCAAACACAACACACACACCACGTACACAACACACACAAACACACACCACTGACAACACACAAACACACACCACTGACAAAATACACACAAACACACCACTGACACAACACACACAGACACACACCACTGACACGACACACACAAACACACACCAATGATGCCACACACACTGACACAACACACACAAACACACACCACTGACACAACACACACAAACACACACCAATGACACCACACACACAGGCACACACCACTGACACAACACACACCACTGACACCACACACACAGACACACACCACTGACACAACACACAAAAACACACACCACTGACACAACACACACACCACTGACACAACACACACAAACACACACCACTGACACAACACACACAAACACACACCACTGACACAACACACACACACACACCACTGACACACCACACACAACACACCCCCACAACACACTGACACAACACACACAACACACACCACTGACACAACACACAAACACACCAATGACACCACACCACACACACACCACTGACCAACACCACCACACTGACACCACACACACACACACCACTGACACCACACACACAGACACCACCCCACTGACACACACACACACACACCACTGACACAACACACACAAACACACACCACTGACACCACACACAAACACACACCACTGACACACACCACTGACACAACACACACCCACTGACACACAACACACACAACACACCCACTGACACACACCACACACACCACTGACACAACACACCACACACACACACTGACACACACACACACCACTGACACACACCACTGACACAACACACAAAAACACACACCACTGACACAGCACACACAAACACACACCACTGACACCACACACAAACACACACCACTGACACCACACACACAAACACACACCACTGACGCAACACACACAAACACACACCACTCACACCACACACACAAACACACACCACTGACACATCACACACAAACACACACCACTGACACCACACTCACGGACACACACCACTGACACAACACACACAAACACACACGACTGACACTACACACACACAGACACACACCACTGACACAACACACACACACAGACACACAACACACAAACACACACTACTGAGACCACACACAAACATACACCACTGACACAACACACACAAACACACACCACTAACACCACACACACACAGACACAAACCACTGACACAATACACACAGACGCACATCACTGACCTCACACACAAACACACACCTCTGACACCACACACACAAACACACACCACTGACACCACACACACACAGACACACACCACTGACACAACACACACAGACACACACCACTGACACCACACACAAGCACATACCACTAACACAACACACACACAGACACACCACTGACACAACACACACACAGACACACCACTGACACATCACACACAAACACACACCACTGACACCACACACACTGACACAACACACACACAGACACACCACTGACACAACACACACAAACACACACCACTGACACCACACACACAAACACACACCACTGACACCACACACACACACCACTAACACAACACACACCACTGACACCACACACACACAGACACACACCACTGACACAACACACACACATACACACACCACTGACACAACACACACCACTGAAACCACACACAAACACACCACTGACACAACACACACAAACACACACCACAGACACCACACACACACATACACACACCACTGACACCACACACACATAGACACACACCACTGACACAACACACACAGACACACCCCACTGACACCACACACAAACCCACACCACTGACACCACACACACACCACTGACACCACACACAAACACACATCACTGACACCACACACACATAGACACACACCACTGACACCACACACACATAGCCACACACCACTGACACCACACACAAACACACACCACTGACACCACACACACACAAACACACACCACTGACACCACACACACACAAACACACACCACTGACACAACACTCACAGACACACACCTCTGACACCACACACACACAAACACACACCACTGACACAACACACCACACTCACCACTGACACCACAGACACACCACTGACACAACACACACAGACACACACCACTGACACCACACACACACAGACACACATCACTGACACCACACACACACAAACACACACCACTGACACAACACTCACAGACACACACCTCTGACACCACACACACACAAACACACACCACTGACACAACACACACAGACACTCACCACTGACACCACAGACACACCACTGACACAACACACACAGACACACACCACTGACACCACACACAGACACACATCACTGACACCACACACACACAGATACACACCACTGACACCACACACAAACACACACCACTGACACAACACACACAGACACACACCACTGACACCACACACACACAGACACACATCACTGACACCACACACTCACAGACACACACCACTGACACAACACACACCACTGACACCACACACAAACACACACCGCGGACACAACACACACAGACACACACCACTGACACAACACACACAAACACACACCACTGACACCACACACACAGACACACACCACTGACACAACACACACACAGACAGATCACTGACACAACACACACAAACACACATCACTGACACCACACACACAAACACACACCACTGACACCACACACACACACCACTGACACCACACACACACACCACTGACACAACACACACAAACACACACACCACTGACACAACACACACAGACACACACCACTGACACAATACACACAAACACACACCAATGACACCACACACACACAGACACACCACTGACACAACACACACAAACACACACCACTGACACAACACACACAAACACACACCACTGACACAACACACACAAACACACACCACTGACACAGCACACACACCTCTGACACCACACACACCACTGACACAACACACACAAACACACACCACTGACACAACACACACCACTGACACAACACATACAAACACACACCACTGACACAACACACACCAATGACACCACACACACACCACTGACACAACACACACAAACACACATCAGTGACACAACACACACCACTGACACAGCACACACCACTGGCACAACACACACAAACACACACCACTGACACAACACACACCACTGACACAACACACACAAATACACACCACTGACACAACACACACCACTGACACAACACATACAAACACACACCACTGACACAACACACACCAATGACACCACACACACACCACTGACACAACACACACAAACACACATCAGTGACACAACACACACCACTGACACAGCACACACACCTCTGACACCACACACACCACTGACACAACACACACCACTGACACAACACACACACCACTGACACAACACACAAACACACACCACTGACACAACACACACAAACACACACCACTGACACAACACACACCACTGACACAACACATACAAACACACACCACTGACACAACACACACCAATGACACCACTGACACAACACACACAAACACACATCAGTGACACAACATACACAAACACACACCAATGACACCACACACACAGACGCACACCACTGACACAACACACACAAACACACACCACTGATACAACACATACAAACACACACCAATTACACCACACACACAGACACAACACACACCACTGACACCACACCCACACCACTGACACCACACACACACACACACACCACTGACACAACACACACAAACACACACCACTGATACAACACACACACCACTGACACAACACACACAAACACACACCACTGACACAACACACACAGACACACACCACTGACACAATACACACACCACTGGCACGACACACACAAACACACACCACTGACACAACACACACAAACACACACACCGATGACACAACACACACAGACACACACCACTGACACAACACACACACCACTGACACAACACGCACAAACACACACCACAGACACAACACACACACCGATGACACAACACACACAAACACACACGACTGACACAACACACACCACTGACACAACACACACCAATGACACAACACACACAAACACACACCACTGACACAAAACACACCATTTACACAACACACACCACTGACACAACACACACAAACACACACCACTGACACAACACACACCAATGACACAACACACACACCACTGACATAACACACACCAATGACACAACACACACAAACACACACCACTGACACAACACACACCAATGACACAACACACACCAATGATACAACACACATAAATACACACCACTGACACAACACTCACAAACACACACCATTTACACAACACACACACACCAATGACACAACACACACAAACACACACCATTGACCCAACACACCACACACACACATACACACACCACTGACACAACACACACCATTGACCCAACACACCACACACACACACACACACACACACACACTCACCACTGACCCAAGACACTCATATCATTGACTCAACATGCACCCGGACACACACATCACTGACTTGAGGGAGTCTACCTCGCTTTTGTTATCTTTCTCTCCCTCTTTCTGTGCCTTGTATCCATTCGGCCCCATTCAGCCTACTGTTGTAAGACGTTTACCCCCATCCAGGTGTCAATATTTTCTTGGCGAGCGGTAGCGAGCCAGCATATACTGTATAAATATGTTTGGTTTGACAGCGAGCTAAATTTGTCAAAAATTTCTCCGGCGAAGCCGGATTTCTCCATACAATGCTGGCTCGCTAACGCTTGCCAGGAAGAAATCCACACATGGATGGGGATACTCGTCATAAAACAGTTTGCTGAATGTGGCCGAATGGATAAAAGCCAGGGAAAGAGAGAAAAGGAGAGAAAGATAAAAACAAAACGGTGACCCCCCCTTAACACACACGTACACACCATACCAATGTAACTGACATGCGCTAACACACATACATACATCACTGACATACACACATACACTTATACACACCCACATAATTTCACTAACATAACACACATATATTTTATTTGTATTCATTTCACTGCAACACCAAGCATCTCCCAATAAAGTAATGAAAGCAAGCATTTGATCCACCGGGAGTCGAACCTTGGTTACCACACACAGATTTTAAACACTCTAACCATTACACCATCAAGGCAGTTATATCACACTTACGTAAACTATGCACTTCACTGACGTAACAAACACACATACAGTCACACACTTCACTGACATAAACACACACACCACTGACGTATTACGCACACAAAAACACTCATAGGCACACACAAATAGGTACACACGCATCTCATTGACGTAATACACACACATGTGGAAAGAGTTAAGATTAGGACAACTAGAAGATAAAGACATATAAATGTATGAAGAATATATGGATGTAGTCAAACACACGCCCCAGGGTAAAATAGAGAGGCAGTTGGATTTCATCAGGTCTCAGCCACCCGCCATAATCGGTTTTCTGTTGCACCTGTGGCGAACCGGGTATCTCCATAATACCTGTTTGACCACTGGGAGACTATATTATACTACTACCGGGTATCTCCATAATACCTGTTTGACCACTGGGAGACTATATTATACTACTACCGGGTATCTCCATAATACCTGTTTGACCACTGGGAGACAATAGTATACTACTACCGGGTATCTCCATAATACCTGTTTGACCACTGGGAGACTATAGTATTCTATTAAGGAAAATATCGCATGTCGGGCAGACAATAAATCGGGGAAGTCCAATTATGTTTATCAAAAATTGAGTAGACGCAAAATGGTTACGTAAAAAAAGATGGATAAGAGAAATGTATCAATTATGATATAAACTGCTTTGGGAGGCAAGGCACGCCCAGCCCCTATTCTGATAGGATCAGCCCATCAGCGATTTCAAAAGTAGGGTTGCTATGTCAAAATTTGGGCATGTGTTATTCTACATCAAATATAATATATTATCTATGTTTGTTGTAAGTTAAGCATCTGATAGATAATTTGTTGGAACATAGTTTTAAAAGGTATGTTTTATATCCTCGTTTCACACACACACCTCACCGACTAAACCTAGGCAAGATGTTAACTTAATATTTCATTTAACAGTCAATACACAGTCAACACACTGTAAATAATGACGTAAGGTCCTACTGTATATAGTATCGTAACATCTATAATATCCTAGGAAACTGACCCCGCGAACACCGAGTCACACGAACACTTTTTGAGGCATTTTGTATCAGCAATTATGTTGTGGCACTCTCTGAATTAACCCCTTCTGTTCTGGTAAGTCTTTTAAATTTTATTTTTGCTAATATTAGACGATTTTTTTCAGTTAAAAAAAAGGGGCTCCAGCAATTAACAGGCTTCAAACTATCTCACTTAATCATTCCTACTACCACATATCCTTCTTAAGGGGAGGCAGTTGGTTTGTCGAGTCCTCCTCCTCCCTCATGTTTAGCCCTATTTGTTATGAGATTTAAAGACATTCGCCCTATTAGTTTGGCGATATTCATACCTTTTGCCCCATTTATTTGTCAATATTAAGACCTTTCGTGCCATTTAGGGGTCGATTTTTTCTTGGCGAGCGATAGCGAGCCTGTATTTGAAGAGGGATCGGCCTTCGGCCAGGACGTTTTTCTACCGAAAAATGTACAAATTTATATCGAAGGGGAGTGTTGTGGGTGTTTTTTTAAGTTTGATGGAGGTTTAGAGAGCAAACTAAACCCCTTCCTTAAACCATTGAGCCGAACCAGTAAATTATGCTGCACAATACCGTCTGAGCTCCCTTAAACTGCACCAAATTATGCTGCACAATACCGTCCGAGCTCCCTTAAACTGCACCAAATTATGCTGCACAATACCGTCCGAGCTCCCTTAAACTGCACAATACCGTCTGAGCTCCCTTAAACTGCACAATACCGTCTGAGCTCCCTTAAACTGCACAATACCGTCTGAGCTCCCTTAAACTGCACAATACCGTCTGAGCTCCCTTAAACTGCACAATACCGTCTGAGCTCCCTTAAACTGGACAATACCGTCTGAGCTCCCTTAAACTGCACAATACCGTCTGAGCTCCCTTAAACTGCACCACGTCTTATAAATGTAGATAGAATATAATTAAAAAGATGTCGCCGGTACAGAAGGGGTTAACAGACTAATGACACACTGTAAGTCGAGAGTAACGTCAGGACTGGAGCCTCTCTGAGAGAACTCCAGTCCCTTCAAGTGGATAGATTATGGACACTTTATTTACTCTTTGCATATCCATAATTTTGACTGTACAGTACCAATCCATAATAAATAGACCCCCGTTCGAACCTCTGAACCTCTGAAGCCAAACTCTGAAGCATTTGGGATACTATTTAAGGGGGTGGTATTTGATGTTTCTGTGCCCTCTTCTCCCTCATGATTAGCCCCATTAGTTTTGATGTTTTTTTTTAAGATATTCGCCCCATTAGTTTGGTTATATTAAAAGCTTTTGCCCCATTTTCTTTATCAATTTTAAGACCTTTTGTGTAATTTCGGTGTCGATTTTTTCCTGGCGAGCGATAGCAAGCCTGTCTTATAGGAGGAACCGGCCTTCGGACGAGACATTTTTCTACCGAAAAATGTACAAATATATCTCGGAGGGGGTAATAGGGGTATTTGTGTAAGTTTGATGGAGGTCTAGGGAGGAGGAAACTGAAGATAAATGTATAAATAAGTAAATAATACAAGAGATTCTCCTTAAGGGGAGATATCCACTTGAGGGATTTTTTTCTTGACTCCTTTCTCCCTCATGTTTAGCCTTATTGCTTTTGAGAGTTTAAGACGTTTGCTCCATTATTTTGGCGATTTTAAGAACTTTCGCCCAAATTCTGTCAATTTTAAGACCATTCGTGCCATTTAGGTATCGATTTTTTCCTGGCGAGCGATAGCGAGCCTGTAATTTAAGGGGAACCGGCCTTCGGCCGGGACATTTTTCTACCGAAAAATGTACAAATTTATCTTGAAAGGGGGTCAAGGGGGAGTAATTTTAAGCTTGACGGAAGTCGAGGGAATCAACTAAAAACCTCCCCTTAACAGTTATATATCTGATATGAATTTTGTTTTTTCTTTTCTGTTTATCATATATATTTTTTTCATTATTATTATTATTTGTTTTTGTTATGTTTTTACTGTTTACTTGGTGGTGTGGTGAGCCTAGTTACCTTATTTGGCCTGAGCCACTCCACCCATCTTGCTTCTGGTATTATGGGAGGTATTTCTTATGCAACCCAGATGGTCAAATATTGTGTACAGGCACTCACAAAAGGTCGCATTATTCAGTGGATAAGTACATCTGCGGAAAGTGACGGTATTTACAGTATGTATACGTTCAGGGGGTCACCGTTGTTGTTTTTACCTTTCTCTCCTATACTCGCTTTCCCTGGCTTGTATCCATTCGGCCCCCTTCAGCCAACTGTTTTAAGACGTTAATCCCCATCCAGGTGTTGATTTCTTCCTGGCGAGCGATAGCGAGCCAGCATTGTATGGAGAAATCCGGCTTCGCCGGAGACATTTTTCTATCGAAAAATGTACAAATTTATCTCGCTGTCAAAACAGAAATATATATATGCTGGCTCGCTACCGCTCGCTAGGAAAATGTTGACACCTGGATAGGGGTAACCGTCTTAAAACAGTAGGCTGAATGGGGCAGAATGGATACAAGCCAAAAAGAGAGGGAGAGAAAGAGAAAAAAAGCGAGGTGGGCTCCCTTAATCAAAACTCATATTTTCACCATTTAATGTGTAGGCAATTACATTATTAACCCCTTGAGTACCTATGTACTATGTATTGGTCTATTATTGTGCATTATTATTATTATTATTATTATTATTATTATTATTATTGTTATCATTATTTGTATTATTATTATTGTTACAGCAAACCACAAGCAATGTTGATGGTTAGGTATCTAAAAGGTATATGAAGTGTAGAGGCTATTACACAGTCGGTTGTAATGGTATTTCGTCAAACAAAAACAAAATAATAAAATAGAGGAAAATAAAAATAGAAAATAGGAAAAGTGGGGATTGGGCCTGAGCATATAGATAGATAGATAGATAGATAGATTATTATTATTGTTAGTATTAGTATTAGTATCATTATTATTATTAGTATTAGTAGTATTTTTGTTTATTATTATTATCATTATTATTATTATTATTATTATCATCATTATGTACACTGTAAGCAAATATCCGTAATATTAAGTAAACTAAACAGCAAAAGACGGTATACTATGACGTTCGTAAACCACAGTCCCTTTTACGGATTCTTACCAGCATTGTACCTCTAAATAGGTGTGGTGGAGTGGTAATGCCACTGGACTGGTAATCCAATGGTCCCGGGCTCGAATCCCGATGTATCAATAGGAAGATATTATTGGGATGGAATGTGTGCTGTACCTAGCTAGGTATCAGTGCATTACCACAAAGCCCACCGAAACGCCAACAAAATACCCTCATTGTTCCCTGATTACATAGCACTATGAATATTCCCATATTCAAAATATGCTACACGGGGGCAATGCCTAGTGAGTTCATTGCCCAATAGGTGGCGTTCTGATAGTGAGGGTCCGAGTTTGTGGGATGAGACAGTGAAGCACTGGGGTGAGGCAGCTCCAGAGATGGGGCTGCTTTGAGTCGTGGGTGGGCAACCGGGCCCCGTACATCTTGTGAAGGTAAGACAGCGGGGGCTGGTTATATCTCAAGGTGCTTCACATATCTCACTCCCTAGACTGGAACGAGACTCACGGGCATCACCGTTGAATGTATGGTTGAATGTACAGGCTCTCAGCCTATGCCCGAGAGGGAGTAGTTGGAATATAGAAGAAGAAAAAACATGACAGTAATAAGACAGCAAACCACAAGCAATGTTGATGGTTAGGTATCTAAAAGGTATATGAAGTGTAGAGGCTATTATACAGTCGGTTGTAAGGGTATTTCATCAATGTGTCTTAACAACATAGAAATATAGCTTATCTAACTTATTTTATGTGTCGAGAACTGGCGTGTATACCACGATGTCATGGATGTCAATGGCAGCAATACTCGACATGGGAATATGAGTGAATCTGTGGCCTTTTTTATGTGAGAAACTCTTATAAATTGAATGAATGTTTCCAGTTCAACATTTGGCTTCACAACTGTCTGGTCAAGGGACCGCGACATATAAATTGAACTAAAAACTATATTATCATTAAGAAATAGGCCATACAAGCGACCTCCCTTAACTCTGGACCAGGATAAACACTCGAAAACGCTGCCTGTATGTTGATTGTTGGCGAGATGGGATTATTTCTTGACGTGCACCACATCTTCAGGACGCTGTTCGATCTTTTGCAGAGTTTGAGTATTGAATGGAAAGGTATTAATTACGAAAAAAACAAAAATTACAGTCCAGGACTGCATGTGTTGTTTACAAGCGTCCTCTCTCTATTCTTTCGTCACTCCCGATCAGCTGAACTCGTCCAGCTGATGGAATTATATCGATATTGCCCATATACATATTACAGTATATTCATGCCAAGTTTAGACCTTGCATTAATTTTTGTTTTTCCGTTCATTCCTGGAGTTCACCTTTAAGGTCTGCGACTGGTGCCTGACCCTTTCTGCCCGTGGTGCCGGACGGTGGATGAAACGGTAGAGCACTTCCTGCTTCACTGCCCTCGCTTCTATTCCCATAGGATCCTCCTCCGCTGCAGCCTCCGCTCCCTGGGGGTCTCCAACTTTACCCTCCCCGTCCTGTTGGGGGGCAGTGGACTGGACCCGGCCCTCCGTGTCCGGGTGCTCCAGCACACCAAAGTCTTCAAAATAATCGGAGGAACGTTTTATAAACTCATAACTAATGGGGCTAAACATGAGAGAGAAGGGGGTCTAGAAAAAGCAACCACCTTCTCTGAAAATTAGGGTGTTGTGTTGGCAATAATGCGGCCTGTCCTGTCACCGCAAACATCGTCGGAATATTTTGTGTAACCCATTCAGTACCAGTGACGTACTTTATACCTGTAACCCATTCAGTACCAGTGACGTACTTTATACCTGTAACCCATTCAGTACCAGTGACGTCCTTTTGTGTAACCCATTCAGTACCAGTGACGTCCTTTTGTGTAACCCATTCAGTACCATTGACGTCCTTTTGTGTAACCCATTCAGTACCAGTGACGTCCTCTATACCTGTAACCCATTCAGTACCAGTGACGTCCTTTTCATGGTATTTTGGCAACTATTAGACGATTTTAGTCAGCTTACGAAGGACCTCTGACAATGATAAGGCACCAGACTATCTTATCCAATCCTTTGAACTAACGCAGATCCTTCCTAAGCATATTATAAGGCTACAGACTATCTCCTTTAATCCGTTGAGCTACCACAGATACTTCCTAAGCTGATCAACTTCGTCTAATAGTGTCCAGAATGTGATGAAAATGACATGAACGGTACTGAAGGGGTTATTAGTGTACAAAACAGGTAGCAAACAAAGAACATGAGCGCGGTACTGTGTGTAGGTGGGAGGTACTGTGTGTAGGTGGGAGGTACTGTGTGTAGGTGGGAGGTACTGTGTGTAGGTGGGAGGTACTGTGTGTAGGTGGGAGGTCAGACGGGAAAACATGTGATGTTGTCAATTATATATAATATTCGGCCACATGTCCAGCTGTTGAAGGTTCTTATTTTGTTTGTGAACCCCCTTCTCCCTAATGCTTAGCCAAATTACGTTAGAGATTTTAACCAGAATTCTAACGCGTTTTAACAGTATATTTTAGCTAATGTTAAACGTGTTTTTATTCAGATTAGGAAGGGTATATGAGAGTCAGAGGGTTAATTGAGATAGTATTTACTCTTTTGATGTCCACAGATCCTTCCTATGTTGTATAGAATCACTTCATGAGAGCCAAAATATATTTTCATAGGGGGTTATTAGTTTAACCATTTTAAGACTCTTCGTTCAATTTATTTGTCGATTTTTGAACTTTCCGTACCATTTAGATTTGTTTTTGTCCTGGCAAGCGGAAGGATATTTGTCTACCAAATAAATGTACATATACAGTATATCTCGAAGAGCGGTCTGGAAATATCTTTGTAAGTTTGTTTGAGGTTCATGGAGGAGAGAGTAATGATGAACATGACTACTTTGTTCTATAATGAATACCAATTCAGTGAAGCTTTCTAAAATGAATTACGTTTAAGGGAGCCCACCTCGCTTGTTTTCTCTTTCTCTCCCTCTCTCTTTGGCTTGTATCCATTCGGCCCCATTCAGCCTACTGTTTTAAGACGTTTACCCACATCCAGGTGTTAATATTATCCTGGCGAGCGGTAGCGAGCCAGCATATATATATATTGTTGTCTTGACAGCAAGCTAAATATGTACATTTTTCGATAGAAAAATGTCTCCGGCAAAGCCGGATTTCTTCATACAATGCTGGCTCGCTATCGCTCGCCAGGAAGAAATCGACACCTGGATGGGGATAAACGTCTTATACAGTTGGCTGAATGGGGCCGAATGGATACAAGCCAGGGAAAGAGAGAAAAGGAGAGAATGATAAAAAAAGCCGGTGACCCCTCTTAAATTATTATATACAAAATGTGTAGGCCTAGCAGTCATATTACAGCTGTGTTATATATTCTGCACTATACCATGTGATAGGTTTGACAAGGGAAATTAAAGTGTCCACGGTAATATACCCTCACCTTTCTGATAGTATATTGGCAGTAATTAATAAACCTATTAAGGGGATAGTACTCGCTTTTTCTGGACCCCCTTCTCCCTCTATGTTTATTTGAGATTTTAAGACGTTCGTTCCATTAGTTTGTCGATTTTATTTGTCAACATTAAAACCTTTCGTGCCATTTAGGTGTCGATTTTTTTTCCTGGCGAGCGATAGCGAGCCTGTAAAATTTTAAGCAACCGGCCTTCGGCTGGGACATTTTCTACCGGAAAATGTACAAATTCATCTTGAAAGGGGACCTAGGTGGTGCTATTTTAAGGGGATCTAGGGGGTGCTATTTTAAGGGGATCTAGGTGGTGCTATTTTAAGGGGATCTAGGGGTGCTATTTTAAGGGGATCTAAGTGGTGCTATTTTAAGGGGATCTAGGGGGTGCTATTTTAAGGGGATCTAGGGGGTGCTATTTTAAGGGGATCTAAGTGGTGCTATTTTAAGGGGATCTAGGGGGTGCTATTTTAAGGGGATCTAGGGGGTGCTATTTTAAGGGGATCTAGGTGGTGCTATTTTAAGGGGATCTAGGGGGTGCTATTTTAAGGGGATCTAGGTGGTGCTATTTTAAGGGGATCTAGGGGTGCTATTTTAAGGGGATCTAAGTGGTGCTATTTTAAGGGGATCTAGGGGGTGCTATTTTAAGGGGATCTAGGGGGTGCTATTTTAAGGGGATCTAAGTGGTGCTATTTTAAGGGGATCTAGGTGGTGCTATTTTAAGGGGATCTAGGGGGTGCTATTTTAAGGGGATCTAAGTGGTGCTATTTTAAGGGGATCTAGGTGGTGCTATTTTAAGGGGATCTAGGTGGTGCTATTTTAAGGGGATCTAGGGGTGCTATTTTAAGGGGATCTAGGGATGCTATTTTAAGGGGATCTAGGGGGTGCTATTTTAAGGGGATCTAGGGGTGCTATTTTAAGGGGATCTAGGGGGTGCTATTTTAAGGGAATCTAGGGGGTGCTATTTTAAGGGGATCTAGGGGGTGCTATTTTAAGGGGATCTAAGTGGTGCTATTTTAAGGGGATCTAGGGGGTGCTATTTTAAGGGAATCTAGGGGGTGCTATTTTAAGGGGATCTAGGGGGTGCTATTTTAAAGGGATCTAGGGGTGCTATTTTAAGGGGATCTAGGTGGTGCTATTTTAAGGGGATCTAGGGGTGCTATTTTAAGGGGATCTAGGGGTGCTATTTTAAGGGGATCTAGGGGGTGCTATTTTAAGGGGATCTAGGGGTGCTATTTTAAGGGGATCTAGGGGTGCTATTTTAAGGGGATCTAGGGGGTGCTATTTTAAAGGGATCTAGGGGTGCTATTTTAAGGGGATCTAGGTGGTGCTATTTTAAGGGGATCTAGGGGTGCTATTTTAAGGGGATCTAGGTGGTGCTATTATAAGGGGATCTAGGTGGTGCTATTTTAAGGGGATCTAGGTGGTGCTATTTTAAGGGGATCTAGGGGGTGCTATTTTAAGGGGATCTAGGGGTGCTATTTTAAGGGGATCTAGGGGGTGCTATTTTAAGGGAATCTAGGGGGTGCTATTTTAAGGGGATCTAGGGGTGCTATTTTAAGGGGATCTAAGTGGTGCTATTTGAAGGGGATCTAGGGGGTGCTATTTTAAGGGGATCTAGGGGGTGCTATTTTAAGGGGTTCTATGGGGTGCTATTTTAAGGGGATCTAAGTGGTGCTATTTTAAGGGGATCTATGGGGTGCTATTTTAAGGAGATCTAGGTGGTGCTATTTTAAGGGGATCTAGGGGGTGCTATTTTAAGGAGATCTAGGTGGTGCTATTTTAAGGGGATCTAGGGGGTGCTATTTTAAGGGGATCTAGGGGGTGCTATTTTAAGGAGATCTAGGGGGTGCTATTTTAAGGGGATCTAGGGGGTGCTATTTTAAGAGGATCTAGGTGGTGCTATTTTAAGGGGATCTAGGTGGTGTTATTTTAAGGGGATCTAGGGGGTGCTATTTTAAGGAGATCTAGGGGGTGCTATTTTAAGGGGATCTAGGGGGTGCTATTTTAAGGGGATCTAGGGGTGCTATTTTAAGGAGATCTAGGGGGTGCTATTTTAAGGGGATCTAGGGGGTGCTATTTTAAGGGGATCTAGGTGGTGCTATTTTAAGGGGATCTAGGTGGTGCTATTTTAAGGGGATCTAGGGGGTGCTATTTTAAGGGGATCTAGGGGGTGCTATTTTAAGGAGATCTAGGGGGTGCTATTTTAAGGGGATCTAGGGGGTGCTATTTTAAGGGGATCTAGGGGTGCTATTTTAAGGAGATCTAGGGGGTGCTATTTTAAGGGGATCTAGGGGGTGCTATTTTAAGGGGATCTAGGTGGTGATATTTTAAGGGAATCTAGGGGGTGCTATTTTAAGGGGATCTAGGGGGTGCTATTTTAAGGAGATCTAGGTGGTGCTATTTTAAGGGGATCTAGGTGTTGCTATTTTAAGGGGATCTAGGTGGTGCTATTTTAAGGGGATCTAGGGGGTGCTATTTTAAGGGGATCTAGGGAGTGCTATTTTAAGGGGATCTAGGGGGTGCTATTTTAAGGGGATCTAGGTTGTGCTATTTTAAGGGGATCTAGGGGGTCCTATTTTAAGGGGATCTAGGGGGTGCTATTTTAAGGGGATCTAGGGGGTGCTATTTTAAGGGGATCTAGGGGGTGCTATTTTAAGGGGATCTAGGGGGTGCTATTTTAAGGAGATCTAGGGGGTGCTATTTTAAGGGGATCTAGGGGGTGCTATTTTAAGGGGATCTAGGGGTGCTATTTTAAGGAGATCTAGGGGGTGCTATTTTAAGGGGATCTAGGGGGTGCTATTTTAAGGGGATCTAGGTGGTGCTATTTTAAGGGAATCTAGGGGGTGCTATTTTAAGGGGATCTAGGGGTGCTATTTTAAGGGGATCTAAGTGGTGCTATTTTAAGGGGATCTAGGGGGTGCTATTTCAAGGGAATCTAGGGGGTGCTATTTTAAGGGGATCTAGGTGGTGCTATTTTAAGGGGATCTAGGTGGTGCTATTTTAAGGGGATCTAGGGGGTGCTATTTTAAGGGGATCTAGGGGGTGCTATTTTAAGGGGATCTAGGGGGTGCTATTTTAAGGAGATCTAGGGGGTGCTATTTTAAGGGGATCTAGGTGGTGCTATTTTAAGGGGATCTAGGGGTGCTATTTTAAGGAGATCTAGGGGGTGCTATTTTAAGGGGATCTAGGGGGTGCTATTTTAAGGGGATCTAGGTGGTGCTATTTTAAGGGAATCTAGGGGGTGCTATTTTAAGGGGATCTAGGGGTGCTATTTTAAGGGGATCTAAGTGGTGCTATTTTAAGGGGATCTAGGGGGTGCTATTTCAAGGGAATCTAGGGGTGCTATTTTAAGGGGATCTAGGTGGTGCTATTTTAAGTGGATCTAGGTGGTGCTATTTTAAGGAGATCTAGGTGGTGCTATTTTAAGGGGATCTAGGTGGTGCTATTTTAAGGGGATCTAGGTGGTGCTATTTTAAGTTTGATGAAGGTCTAGCGAGGGAACTCAAAAATATATAAATACATTTATTTTTAAACCAAAATCCAAGCACTACCCCCTTAAGGGGCCTGACCTGTTTTTATCTCTGGGTTTTATCCATTCGGCCCCATTCAGCCTACTGTTTTAAGACGTTTCTACCCATTCAGGTATCGATTTTTTCCTGGTGAACGACAACGAGCCATCATTGTATGGAGAAATCCGGCTTTGCCGGCGACATTTTTCTACCGAAAAATGTACAATTTAAGTCAGCTGTCTAAAACATAATCCAAAATATGCTGGCTCACTATCGCTCGCCAGGTTCATATCGACACCTGGATGAGGATAAACGTCTTAAAACAGTAGGCTGATTGGTGTCGAATGGCTGCTACCTACTATGGGTTTCAGAGGACGTGTGGCATCGGTTTTCGGGAATAACGTATTAACAAACAGTTGGATCAGTACGATATTTTGACACAGCTTTGTTCACACCGTCCCCTAATGTTCGTCAATATAAGGCATTACCAAAAGTGTAGAAATAAGGCACTAGTCCCTGTGTCATGAGGTTAAAGTCACACATTAATGACTAAGAAACGGACAAGTCCACCGTGGCTTACCTGTGAGAACCACCAAACCATTATTGCTCCTCCATCAAACATGGTAGTTATCAGCCACCACCCAACCCTACTATCGTATTTAAATTCAAGTTACCTGTCAATATCAAATATAAATTCAAGTTATCTGTCAATATCAAATATAAATATACAAAAAGTATGTATTTTGTTTATTTGCGGTGTCAACAAAGCTGTGTCAAAATATCATACTGATCCAACTGTTTGTTAATAAGTTATTCCCGAAAATCGATGTCACACGGCCTCTGAAACCCATAGTAGAAATATATAAATAGCAGGTGGGTCCCCTTAAATATGTAAATAGCAGGTGGGTCCCCTTAAATATATAAATAGCAGGTGGGACCCCTTAAATATATAAATAGCAGGTGGGTCCCCTTAAATATATAAATAGCAGGTGGGTCCCCTTAAATATATAAATAGCAGGTGGGTCCCCTTAAATATATAAATAGCAGGTGGGTCCCCTTAAATATATAAATAGCAGGTGGGTCCCCTTAAATATATAAATAGCAGGTGGGTCCCCTTTAAATATATAAATAGCAGGTGGGTCCCCTTAAATATATAAATAGCAGGTGGGTCCCCTTAAATATATAATAGCAGGTGGGTCCCCTTAAAATATAAATAGCAGGTGGGTCCCCTTAAATATATAAATAGCAGGTGGGTCCCCTTAAATATATAAATAGCAGGTGGGTCCCCTTAAATATATAAATAGCAGGTGGGTCCCCTTAAATATATAAATAGCAGGTGGGTCCCCTAAATATAAATAGCAGGTGGGTCCCCTTAAATATATAAATAGCAGGTGGGTCCCCTTAAATATATAAATAGCAGGTGGGTCCCCTTAAATAAATAAATAGCAGGTGGGTCCCCTTAAATATATAAATATCAGGTGGGTCCCCTTAAATATATAAATATCAGGTGGGTCCCCTTAAATATAAGAATAATAAAGTAAATCACTGTAAGTATATCCAATATTTTGATATAACTTTTTTTACCGCCGTACTTTTTACCGAGTGTGACTCCGCCTTCAGACGTGTGGGCGACTGTAAAACATCCTTAAGGGAGCCCACCTCGCTTATTTTATCTTTCTCTCCCTCTCTCTTTGGCTTGTATCCATTCGGTCCCATTCAGCCTACTGTTTTAAGACAGTTACCCCATCCAGGTGTCAATATTGTCCTGGCGAGCGGTAGCGAGCCAGCATATATATTTCTTTGTTTTGACAGCAAGCTAAATTTGTACATTTTTCGATAGAAACATTTCTCCGGCGAAGTCGGATTTCTCCATACAATGCTGGCTCGCTATCGCTCGCCAGGAAAAAATCGACACTTGGATGGGGATAAAAGTCTTAAAACAGTTGGCTGAATGGGGCCGAATGAATACACGCCAGTGAAAAAGAGAAAAGGAGAAAAAAAAAAAAAAAAAAACTGTGACCCCCTTAACACTAGCTGCTGCGTCGTATTGTTGAGGATATTGATTAGTTTTGCCATTATCGAGCAATGTGTCTTTTGTTTGCTTCCTAGGCGAAGAAAAACGCCTCCGTAGACCCCTTCAAAATATAACACGCCCCTCCAGATCCCCTTCAAGCTAATTATGTAAATTTTTCGGAAGAAAAATTTACAATTCTAAATCCAAATTCTCCTAATTTGCAGGTTCCATATCACTCACCCAGTAATAATCACTCGCCCAGAAATAAATCGACACCTGAATGGGATGAAACGTCTTTTAATCACCAATTTAGGAGATGAAACTTCTTAAAATCTCCAACCTAATGCAGTGAATCAGGGAGGATCCATAAAGACCCACCTCGCACAACGAAAGGGTTAACCCGGTTGTATAAGAAATGGCTGCAAGACAATGCCGAGACTTTTTTTTTTTTTTTTTTTTTTTTTTCTTATGATCGTAAAGTCGTAGTGGAGGTGTCGGGCCTAGGGGTGTAGTGGTTATTCTGTTGGTCTATTTATCTTTGTATATACCGGGTATATATTGTTTTTCAAGCTTAAAAAAACAACACCACCTAGACCCCCCTTCAAGATAAATATGTACATTTTATGATAGCAAACTGTCTCGACCGAAGGCCGGTTCCTCCTAAAATTACAGGCTTACTATCTCTCGCCAGAACAATAATCTACACCTAAAAAGGCATTTGTGTTAGCCTAGGGACAAAACAAAATACATTGCTCGAAAATGGCAAAAACAAGCAAAATCCTCAATATTCTTAAACAAAATATAATAACCCCAAGAGGTCGGACCAGATAGTGTTAATATTGAGGTGATCACATTTATTCTGGACTTTGGAATAACTTAACTAGTATATTTGTTATACCTAGCGGCAAATTGAAGGGAGATTTATATATACTGTACAGGTATATATATGTGTTCATTTATTTATATATACTGTACAGGTATATATATATGTGTTCATTTATTTATATATATATATATATATATATATATATATTATATATATATATATATATGTGTTCATATATATATATATACTGTACAGGTATATATATATATATATATATATATATATATATATATATATATATATATATATATGTGTTCATTTATTTATATATACTGTACAGGTATATATATGTGTTCATTTATATATACTGTACAGGTATATATATATATATATATATATATATATGTGTTCATTTATTTATATATACTGTACAGGTATATATATGTGTTCATTTATTTATCTCTTTATTATTGTCTTTAGTTTCCTGCGAAGACCTCCATCAAGCTTAACAAAATTCTCCCAATGCCATCCATCGAGATACATTTGTGCATTTTTCGGTAGAAAACTGTCCCGGCCGAAGGCAGGTTCCTCCTAAATTACAGGCTCGCAATCACTCCCCAGGAAACAATCGACATCTAAATGGCATAACCGGTCTTAAAATCTCTAAACTAATGGATCGAACGTCTTAAAGATTCAAAACTAATGGGGCTAAACATTAGTGAGAATAGGGTCCAGAAAAAAGCAAAACCTGGCTATTAGTAGACGATTTTATTCAGTTTAGGATGGACTTTTGTGAGTTTGAGAGTTGATAAAGATACGTTTTGCCTCTTTGATTACTAGATAGCCTTTCTAAGCTGCATAAAATCGTCTAATGTTAGCTGGAATAATGTGTAGAAATGCGTCCCTGAAACTGAATGGGTGAATTACATAAAAGAAGCATAGATTTGGTTTTATTTGTTGGGTTGTTTTTTCTCTACCTTTATGTTTTCTCCATCTTGTACTATCATTGTGTTTCTCTTTTATGTTTTTTATTCGTTGCCCTTCTGAATATATATCGTTATTCTGTTGTTTTTTCTTTGATCTGGCTTTAATTCACCTTTCTGTTTTTGCTTGAGAGTTTTGCTTGTCATGATTCCTTTCAGATGTTTTGTTTTTATTTTGGCTGTGCTTTTTATGCTTTGTCCTTTGATACTTTTCTTACGTTATTTTTTTATTTTATCTTTGTTTTTATTTATTTATGTTCGGCGATAGCTTTCTGAATATTTACATTTAATATTTTTGTTTCATATTTTTGTATCATTATGCATATTCACCTATTTATATTTTTCCAGTCATACTTCGCCTCTCACATTTCTCTCTTGGATATTTTTGTTCTTGACTTGTATTTTAGGGATTATTTTCATATATTATTTGTTAGCGTTAATCTATTGTTTTTTTACTGCGAATGTGTGTATGTAATAATAATAATAATAATAAATATTTGTAATAATCGGTTTATTTCGAGCCAGCAGACAATGAGGTTGAAAATACACAATTCCTTAACCTAGAATATCCGAAGTAGTCAATAGATTACTGGGAGATGGGCCGCTTTTCTGGACCACTTTCTCCCTCATGCTTAGCCCCATTAGTTTTCAGATGTTAAGATGTTTGCCCCATTAGTTAGTCGATTTAAGACCTTTCGCCCCATTTTGTCGTCAATATTTAGACCTTTCGTGCTATTTAGGTATCGAGTTTTTCCCTGGCGAACGATAGTGAGCCTGTAATGTTGGAAGAACTGCCTTCGACCAAAATTGTTTACAAATTAATGTAGAAGGGGGATCTAATGAATGTTTGTTTTAATTTGATGGAGGTCAAGGGAGGAAACTAGAAAATAATGAATACATGCAATGATCGCCCAAAAAGTGAACCATCTAGAATATCCTAAGGCCTAAGTAGTCAACAGATTAACTATGACTGCCACAAGAGAGCCTACGAGCCTACATATCCCCAGAATGGGTAGGATGTAGGCAGGGAACCAGGTGAAACCCAGATGTGATGCACCCACACCTAACCCCCACAACCCGGACAGTCTTTTGACAGAAACCTCACGGCAGGTAGCTAGGATCGAACCCGCGCTACCAAAGCCAAGCGACTAGAATACAATATTCAGGGGGCGTCACCGGCTTCTTTTATCTTTCCCTCCTTTTCTCTCTTTCTCTGGCTTGTATCCATTTAGCCCCATTCAGCCAACTGTTTTAGGACTTTTATCCCCATCCAGGTGTCGATTTTTTTCCTGGCGAGCGATAGCGAGCCAGCATTGTATGGAAAAATCCGGCTTCCCCGGAGAATTTTTCTATCGAAAAATGTACACATTTAGCTTGCTGTCAAAACAAAAATAAACACTGTATATGCTGGCTCGCTACCGATCGCCAGGAAAATATTGACACCTGGATGGGGATAAACGTCTTAAAACAGTAGGCTGAATGGGGCCGAATGGATACAAGCCAAAGAAAGAGGGAAAGAAAGGGAAAACAAAAAACGAGGTGGGCTCCCTTAACCCAGTGCACTCAGTCACTGCATGTATGTATGTATGCATGCATGTGTCTGTGTGTGTGTTTTAAAGACCACAGCCACGATCAAATCACGGTCAGTCAGAATTGACCACTTGCGAGTTTCAGGCCATAAGGAAATTGGAGCCGTAAACATCGATATCAAAGATAAATGCAATAAGAATGTAGGTTTCTGATGGATAAAGAGTGTGATTCATTTGGTTTTATCAACTCTGCATAAGCAGAGTGCCCCCCGTATAGTGGTACATGCCGGCCGAAATGTCTGTCTGTCCGATAACTCCTCCTAGACCGTTCGACGGATTTTCACCAAACTTCACAAGAACATTCGGAGCGTGAATGCGACGGTAATTAAATGTTTGTTTTTTGAATTTGTGCAATAATTTTGATTTTAGGTTAAACAAATAGTTTTGCCCCCCCCCCCCCTCCCTCGGCCCTCCACCAGCCTCTCGCCCCCCGCCCCCCCTTGTTTTGGGGGGAGAAAACAACACGCCTCGCATTTGATAGGTTAAGTTAGTTTAGTTGACATTAGAAGCGATAGCAGGTGACCCATCGCAGAGTTGGGTATGCCGTTTTGATTTTGGGCAAAACGGCAATTTGTGCAATAGTTATGATTTTAGGTAAAACAAAAATTTTGCCCCCTCCCCCCCCCCCCCTCCAGCAATGGTGGTGTGTTGTGTGTGTGTGTGCCCCGTAGGGGCTCACACACACAAGCATCTGTCAGGTTAAGGGGAGGTATTTAGTTTGTTCCCTAGACCTCCATCAAGCTTAAAATTACACCCCCTTGAGTCCCTTTCAAGATAAATTTGTACATTTTTCGGTAGAAAAATTTCCCGGCCAAAGGCCGGTTCCTTTTAAATTACAGGCTCGCTATTGCTCGCCAGGATAAAATCGACACCTGAATTACACAAAAGGTCTTAATATGGGGTGAAAGTTCTTAAAATCGCTAAACTAATGGGGCAAATGTTTTATAATATCAAAAGCAATGGGGCTAAACATGAGGGAGAAAGGGGTCAAGCAAAAAATCCCTCAAGTGGAGACCTGCCCTTAAGTTAGGTTATGTTAGTGAGGGCAGTCATGATTGTGAAAGTAGTTGTGATAGTGGTGGTGATAGTAGCAGTGATGATGGTAGTAGATAATGGGGATAGTAGTCGTGATGATGGTGAAAGTATTTTTGATGTTGGTGATGGTTACTGGAGATGACGCCCCGAAAACAACTCGCCCCGCATTTGTTAGGTTAAGTTAGTTTAGTTGTTGTTGTTGTTGTTGTTGTTCCCTAAGGCCGAACAGCCCCGAGTCCCTGAGAAAGGCCATGGCCACGATCGGGCTTTCCCACAGAGCTCTCATTGAGTGTAGATTGTGTTGTTGGCGTAAGTGGTTGTGTGAAATGCAGTCTTCTATGATGTGATTAATGGTATGGGGTGCTGTGTTACATCCCGGGCAGGCGTCGACAACGGAGTCATCCAGTCTCTTCTGATAGCTCAGGAGAGCTGGATGGTGTCCGCATCTCAGCCTGGCCAGGTGGACTCTGTCCTCGCGAGGAAGGGAGGATTCGGAAGGATGGATTTCGGGAGGTCGTGCATGCAGCTGCGTGTTGTCTGTGAGTGAGTGGCTGGATCGCTGAGAGATATGAGTATGGATGTGCTTCTGGAAGTTGGTTCGGGGTGGGCAGGGAGGGAGAGAGGACAATAATTGTGTGTGATACCGTGTGCTGGGTGTTGTTTTGATATTTCTTGGTGTCTGTGGGTGTGTTGCCATGTAGTTTAGTGGGTGGTCTTGGTTCGTGGAGGCTGCTGCCAGGAATTGAGTGCCTCTCATGTCCAGATGGTCTTTGACTTTGAGGATTTTGGTTTCTTGATGTAGTTAGTTAGTTGACATTATAAGTGATGGTAGTGATAATGGGGATGATGGTGATAGTAGTGATGATGGTGATAATAGTAGTGATGATGGTTGTAGTTGTACGATGATGATGATGGTAGTGATGATGATGACAGTAGTGGTGATGGTAGTGACGATGGTGACAGTATTAGTGATGATGGTGAGTAGTACTGATGATGGTGAAAGTTGTAGTGATAATGACAGTAGTAGTAATGATGGCGAGAGTAGTAGTGATGATTATACTAATAGTAATACTGATGATAGTAATGGTGCTAGTGACTAGTAGTGATGATGGTGACCCATCGCAGAGTTGGGTATGCTGTTTTGATTTTGGGCAAAACGGCACGTCTACTTTATGTATATTTAATTTTTTATGACTATATTTTAGCTGAAAATTAAGCTAAATATTGATAGCCACGGCTCCAACTTCCTTATTGATAGCCACGGCTCCAACATCCTTATAGACCAAAACTCGCAAGTGGTCAATTATATACAGACATTCTATGCCCTCGACCATGGTGTGGCCGAGTGGCAAGAGCGTGGTATACAGTGTATATGAAATATACAACATTAAGGGGGCCCACCTCTTTTTTTTTCTGTCTCTCCCTCTCTCTCTCTGGGTTGTGTCCATTCGGCCCTGTTCAGCCTACTGTTTTAAGACGTTTATCCCCATACAGGTGTCGATTTTTTCCAAGGCGAGTGGTAGCGAGCCAACATATATTAAAACACAAAATTACAACAGGCTAAATTTGTACATTTTTCGATAGAAAAATGTCTCCGGCGAAGCTAGATTTCTCTATACAATGCTGGTTCGCCATCGTTCGCCAGGAAAAAAATGACACCTGGATGGGGATAAACGTCTTAAAACAGTAGGCTGAATGGGGCCGAATGCATACAAGCCAGGGAAAGAGAGAAAAGGAGAGAAAACAAGCAGGTGACCCCCCTTAAGGCGGATTAACCCGGTACATCCCGATTCCGCTACATACCGTTTTAGACGGGAACGTCATAAACACAGTGAAACAACCTACTTAACAAGAGTAGTAGAAATCCGCCAGGTTCCCTTTCTTCATTTTGGCTCTGCGAACAACTTTGGTCTCGGTGTTCAATGTCATAGAGGCAAGCGTTTAGGAGGAGTAGTACGTCAAATGTTCCACAAAACGCAGTGAAACGACCTACTTAGTGAGTGTAGTAGAAATCGGGCAGGTTTACTTTGTTCATTATAGATCTGAAAAGAATGTTGGTCTTGGTGTTCAATGTTGTGGAAGCAACCGTTTAGGAGGAGTAGTGTGTCGAACAATTTGGAAACGGTGTACCCCTCCTCCTGTTTTGTCTTCTCTCTCTGTCTCGCTCTCGCTCTCTCTCTCTCTGTCTCTCTCTCTCCACCTGGTAGTATAGTATTGTCCCTCCATATAAGGTATAGTGTAGTGTGGTGTGGAAGGGCGAGGCTGGGGTTGGAGTGAAAGCCATCATCACCTGTCTCTCTCTCTCTCCTCCACCTGGTAGTATAGTATTGTCCCTCCATATAAGGTATAGTGTAGTGTGGTGTGGAAGGGCGAGGCTGGGGTTGAGGGCTGGGTTTGGAGTGAAAGCCATCATCACCTGTCTGTCTCTCTCTCTCTCTCCCCCCTCCACCTGGTAGTATAGTGTTGTCCCTCCATATAAGGTATAGTGTAGTGTGGTGTGGGAGGGCTGAGGCAGGGGTTGGAGTGAAAGCCATCATCACCTGTCTCTCTCTCTCTCTCTCCTTCACCTGGTAGTATAGTGTTGTCCCTCCATATAAGGTATAGTGTAGTGTGGTGTGGAAGGGCGAGGCTGGGTTTGGAGTGAAAGCCATCATCACCTGTCTGTCTCTCTCTCTCTCTCTCTCCTCCACCTGGTAGTATAGTATTGTCCCTCCATATAAGGTATAGTGTAGTGTGGTGTGGGAGGGCTGAGGCTGGGTTTGGAGTGAAAGCCATCATCATCATCACCACTACCACCCTGGCTACTTAACCCCTACTGTACCGGCGACGTCTTTTTCATTATATTCTGGCAACTATTAGACGATTTTCTTCAGCTTTGTAATGATCTGTGGTAGCTAAGAGGATTGATCGAGATAGTGTGTAGCGTTTTCATACAGGTCCTTCGGAAACTTAATAAAATCATCTACTTGTGGCCAGAATACAATTAAAAGGGTGTCGCCGGTACAATAGGGGTTAAGGTCTATATTTATGTATTTATATATTCTTCAGTTTCTTCGCTAAACCACCATCAAGATTAAACAAAACACCCGCTAGACCCCCTTTCAAGATAAATTTGTACATATTTCGGTAACAAATATTTCCCGGCCGAAGGCCGGTTCCTTCTAAAATTACAGGTTCGCTATCGCTCGTCAGGAAAAAATCAACACCTGAATGTCACGAAAGGTCTTAGTATTGACAAGGAAATGGGACGAAATGACTCAAAATCGCCAAAAGGAACGGAATGAACATCTTAAAATTTCAAAACGATTAAGCTATGAGGGTGAAGGGGGTCCATAAAAAGCAACTACCTGCCCCATAAACCTATGACTGGATGTCCCCTTCACCACCATTACATAATGTTCACCATAATCTGGTTACCATTAGACGATTTGCTTTTGTTTGTAATCTACCTATACGACTCAAAAGGGTAAATTACGATCTCAATAAACCCTCTTAGTAACTTAGGTTCCTCTTAACCCCTTCTGTACCGGCGATGTCTATTTATTTAAAGTCGGGCTACTATTAGCGATTATATTATGTTTAAAAAAGGCCGCCAGCAATTAAGAGGCTTCGCAGTATCTCACTTAACCATTAACTACCACAGAATCTTCTTGAACTGAACAAAATCGTCTACTATTAGCTAGAATAATATTAAAGGACGTCGCTGGTACAGAAGGGATTAAACTGCATGAAATCATATAACTTAGCCAGAATCAAAGGTATAAAGGCGTGATGGTGTTGAAGGGGATATATACTGTACAGTAGAGGAGGTCCGAGGGTGGGTATATGTTATGGTGTTGAAGGGGATATATACTGTACAGTAGAGGAGGTCCGAGGGTGGGTATATGTTATGGTGTTGAAGGGGATATATACTGTACAGTAGAGGAGGTCCGAGGGTGGGTATATGTTATGGTGTTGAAGGGGATATATACTGTACAGTAGAGGAGGTCCGAGGGTGGGTATATGTTATGGTGTTGAAGGGGATATATACTGTACAGTAGAGGAGGTCCGAGGGTGGGGTATTGTATGGTGTTGAAGGGGTTATACTGTACAGTAGAGGAGGTCCGAGGGTGGGTATATATTATGGTGTTTGAAGGGGATATATACTGTACAGTAGAGGAGGGTCCGAGGGTGGGTATATATTATGGTGTTGAAGGGGATATATACTGTACAGTAGAGGAGGTCCGAGGGTGGGTATATATTATGGTGTTGAAGGGGATATATACTGTACAGTAGAGGAGGTCCGAGGGGTGGGTATATGTTATGGTGCTGAAGGGGATATATACTGTACATGTAGAGGAGGTCCGAGGGTGGGGTATATGTTATGGTGTTGAAGGGGATATATGTACAGTAGAGGAGGTCCGAGGGTGGGTATATATTATGGTGTTGAAGGGGATATATACTGTACAGTAGAGGAGGTCCGAGGGTGGGTATATATTATGGTGTTGAAGGGGATATATACTGTACAGTAGAGGAGGTCCGAGGGTGGGTATATGTTATGGTGTTGAAGGGGATATATAGTGTACAGTAGAGGAGGTCCGAGGGTGGGTATATATTATGGTGTTGAAGGGGATATATACCAGTAGAGGAGGCCCGAGGGTGGGTATATGTTATGGTGTTGAAGGGGATATATAGTGTACAGTAGAGGAGGTCCGAGGGTGGGTATATATTATGGTGTTGAAGGGGATATATATTGTACAGTAGAGGAAGTCCGAGGGTGGGTATATGTTATGGTGTTGAAGGGGATATATACTGTACAGTAGAGGAGGTCCGAGGGTGGGTATATATTATGGTGTTGAAGGGGATATATACTGTACAGTAGAGGAGGTCCGAGGGGTGGTATATGTTATGGTGTTGAAGGGGATATATACTGTACAGTAGAGGAGGTCCGAGGGTGGTATATATTATGGTGTTGAAGGGGATATATACTGTACAGTAGAGGAGGTCCGAGGGTGGGTATATGTTATGGTGTTGAAGGGGATATATACTGTACAGTAGAGGAGGTCCGAGGGTGGGTATATGTTATGGTGTTGAAGGGGATATATACTGTACAGTAGAGGAGGTCCGAGGGTGGGTATATTATGGTGTTGAAGGGGATATACTGTACAGTAGAGGAGGTCCGAGGGTGGGTATATGTTATGTTGTTGAAGGGGATATATACTGTACAGTAGAGGAGGTCCGAGGGTGGGTATATGTTATGGTGTTGAAGGGGATATATACTGTACAGTAGAGGAGGTCCGAGGGTGGGTATATATTATGGTGTTGAAGGGGATATATACTGTACAGTAGAGGAGGTCCGAGGGTGGGTATATATTATGGTGTGTTGAAGGGGATATATACTGTACAGTAGAGGAGGTCCGAGGGTGGGTATATATTATGGTGTTGAAGGGGATATATACTGTACAGTAGAGGAGGTCCGAGGGTGGGTATATATTATGGTGTTGAAGGGGTTATATACTGTACAGTAGAGGAGGTCCGAGGGTGGGTATATGTTATGGTGTTGAAGGGGTTATATACTGTACAGTAGAGGAGGTCCGAGGGTGGGTATATATTGGTGTTGAAGGGGATATATACTGTACAGTAGAGGAGGTCCGAGGGGGGGGTATATTATGGTGTTGAAGGGGATATATACTGTACAGTAGAGGAGGTCCGAGGGTGGGTATATATTATGGTGTTGAAGGGGTTATATACTGTACAGTAGAGGAGGTCCGAGGGTGGGTATATGTTATGGTGTTGAAGGGGTTATATACTGTACAGTAGAGGAGGCCCGAGGGTGGGTATGTATTATGGTGTTGAAGGGGATATATACTGTACAGTAGAGGAGGTCCGAGGGTGGGTATATATTATGGTGTTGAAGGGGATATATACTGTACAGTAGAGGAGGTCCGAGGGTGGGTATATGTTATGGTGTTGAAGGGGATATATACTGTACAGTAGAGGAGGTCCGAGGGTGGGTATATATTATGGTGTTGAAGGGGATATATACTGTACAGTAGAGGAGGTCCGAGGGTGGGTATATATTATTGGTGTTGAAGGGGGATATATACTGTAGTAGAGGAGGTCCGAGGGTGGGTATATATTATGGTGTTGAAGGGGATATATACTGTACAGTAGAGGAGGTCCGAGGGTGGGTATATATTATGGTGTTGAAGGGGATATATACTGTACAGTAGAGGAGGTCCGAGGGTGGGTATATATTATGGTGTTGAAGGGGATATATACTGTACAGTAGAGGAGGTCCGAGGGTGGGTATATATTATGGTGTTGAAAGGGGATATATACTGTACAGTAGAGGAGGTCCGAGGGTGGGTATATATTATGGTGTTGAAGGGGATATATATACTGTACAGTAGAGGAGGTCCGAGGGTGGGTATATATTATGGTGTTGAAGGGGATATATACTGTACAGTAGAGGAGGTCCGAGGGTGGGGTATATATTATGGTGTTGAAGGGGATATATACTGTACAGTAGAGGAGGTCGAGGGTGGGTATATATTATGGTGGTTGAAGGGGATATATTACTGTACAGTAGAGGAGGTCCGAGGGTGGGTATATATTATGGTGTTGAAGGGGGATATATACTGTTACAGTAGAGGAGGTCCGAGGGTGGGTATATGTTATGGTGTTGAAGGGGATATACTGTACAGTAGAGGAGGTCCGAGGGTGGGTATATATTATGGGTTGAAGGGGATATATACTGTACAGTAGAGGAGGTCCGAGGGTGGGTATATATTATGGTGGTTGAAGGGGATATATACTGTACAGTAGAGGAGGTCCGAGGGTGGGTATGGTGTTAAGGGGATATATACTGTACAGTGAAGGGGATGGAGGATAGAGAAGGTCCGAGGGTGGGTATAATTAGGTGTGTATATATTATGGGTGAAGGGGATATATACTGTACAGTAGAGGAGGTCCGAGGGTGGGATATTATGGTGTTGAAGGGGTTTATATACTGTACAGTAGAGGAGGTCCGAGGGTGGGTATATTATGGTGTTGAAGGGGATATATACTGTACAGTAGAGGAGGTCCGAGGGTGGGTATATATTATGGTGTTGAAGGGGATATATACTGTACAGTAGAGGAGGTCCGAGGGTGGGTATATATTATGGTGTTGAAGGGGATATATACTGTACAGTAGAGGAGGTCCGAGGGTGGGTATATATTATGGTGTTGAAGGGGATATATACTGTACAGTAGAGGAGGTCCGAGGGTGGGTATATATTATGGTGTTGAAGGGGATATATACTGTACAGTAGAGGAGGTCCGAGGGTGGGGTATATATTATGGTGTTGAAGGGGATATATACTGTACAGTAGAGGAGGTCCGAGGGTGGGTATATGTTATGGTGTTGAAGGGGATATATACTGTACAGTAGAGGAGGTCCGAGGGTGGGTATATATTATGGTGTTGAAGGGGATATATACTGTACAGTAGAGGAGGTCCGAGGGTGGGTATATATTATGGTGTTGAAGGGGATATATACTGTACAGTAGAGGAGGTCCGAGGGTGGGTATATGTTATGGTGTTGAAGGGGATATATACTGTACAGTAGAGGATGTCCGAGGGTGGGTATATATTATGGTGTTGAAGGGGATATATACTGTACAGTAGAGGAGGTCCGAGGGTGGGTATATGTTATGGTGTTGAAGGGGTTATATACTGTACAGTAGAGGAGGTCCGAGGGTGGGTATATATTATGGTGTTGAAGGGGATATATACTGTACAGTAGAGGAGGTCCGAGGGTGGGTATATATTATGGTGTTGAAGGGGATATATACTGTACAGTAGAGGAGGTCCGAGGGTGGGTATATATTATGGTGTTGAAGGGGATATATACTGTACAGTAGAGGAGGTCCGAGGGTGGGTATATGTTATGGTGTTGAAGGGGATATATACTGTACAGTAGAGGAGGTCCGAGGGTGGTATATATTATGGTGTTGAAGGGGATATACTGTACAGTAGAGGAGGTCCGAGGGTGGGTATATGTTATGGTGTTGAAGGGGATATATACTGTACAGTAGAGGAGGTCCGAGGGTGGGTATATGTTATGGTGTTGAAGGGGATATATACTGTACAGTAGAGGAGGTCCGAGGGTGGGTATATATTATGGGGACATGGGTAATTTTTTTGGTCGATTATTTCAGATATTTATTATGTTTTTAGTTTCTTCCCAAGACCTCCATCAAACTTAAAAATACATATATTAGATCCCCCTTCTAGATTAATTTGTACATTTTTCGGTAGAAAAAATTCCCGGCCGAAGGGCGATTCTTCCAAAATAATAGGCTCACTATCGTTTGCCAGAAAAAAATCGAAGCCTAACTAATATGAAAGGTCATAATTTTGACAAAGAAATGCGGCAAAAGGTCTTAAAATCGACAAACTAATGGCACAGAAGTCTAAAAATATCAAAACTAATGGGGCTAAACATGAGGGAGAAGGGGATCTAGAAAAACGACCATGTCCCCTTAATTTTTCTTCCTCCTCTATTTACGTTATATCTTATTATTGTATCTCTCCTACCCCTGCTATACCCTGTACCTCTCCTACCCCTGCTATACCCTGTTATTATTGTATCTCCTACCCTGCTATACCCTGTACCTCTCCTACCCCTTCTATACCCTGTTATTATTGTACCTCTCCTACCCCTGCTATACCCTGTTATTATTGTACCTCTCCTACCCCTGCTATACCCTGTTATTATTGTATCTCTCCTACCCCTGCTATACCCTGTACCTCTCCTACCCCTTCTATACCCTGTTATTATTGTACCTCTCCTACCCCTGCTATACCCTGTTATTATTGTACCTCTCCTACCCCTGCTATACCCTGTTATTATGTACCTCTCCTACCCTGCTATACCCTGTTATTATTGTACCTCTCCTACCCCTGCTATACCCTGTTATTATTGTACCTCTCCTACCCCTGCTATACCTGTTATTATTGTACCTCTCCTACCCCTGCTATACCCTGTTATTATTGTACCTCTCCTACCCTGCTATACCCTGTTATTATTGTATCTCTCCTACCCTGCTATACCCTGTACCTCTCCTACCCTTCTATACCCTGTTATTATTGTACCTCTCCTACCCCTGCTATACCCTGTTATTATTGTACCTCTCCTACCCCTGCTATACCCTGTTATTATTGTACCTCTCCTACCCCTGCTATACCCTGTTATTATTGTACCTCTCCTACCCCTGCTATACCCTGTTATTATTGTACCTCTCCTACCCCTGCTATACCCTGTTATTATTGTACCTCTCCTACCCCTGCTATACCCTGTTATTATTGTATCTCTCCTACCCCTGCTATACCCTGTACCTCTCCTACCCCTTCTATACCCTGTTATTATTGTACCTCTCCTACCCCTGCTATACCCTGTTATTATTGTACCTCTCCTACCCCTGCTATACCCTGTTATTATTGTATCTCTCCTACCCCTGCTATACCCTGTACCTCTCCTACCCCTGCTATACCCTGTTATTATTGTACCTCTCCTACCCCTGCTATACCCTGTTATTATTGTACCTCTCCTACCCCTGCTATACCCTGTACCTCTCCTACCCCTTCTATGCCCTGTTATTATTCTACCACTCCTACCCCTGCTATACCTGTTATTATTGTACCTCTCCTACCCCTGCTATACCCTGTTATTATTGTATCTCTCTACCCCTGCTATCCCTGTACCTCTCCTACCCCTTCTATACCCTGTTATTATTGTACCTCTCCTACCCCTGCTATACCCTGTTATTATTGTACCTCTCCTACCCCTGCTATACCCTGTTATTATTGTACCTCTCCTACCCCTGCTATACCCTGTTATTATTGTATCTCTCCTACCCCTGCTATACCCTGTACCTCTCCTACCCCTTCTATACCCTGTTATTATTGTACCTCTCCTACCCCTGCTATACCCTGTTATTATTGTACCTCTCCTACCCTGCTATACCCTGTTATTATTGTATCTCTCCTACCCCTGCTATACCCTGTACCTCTCCTACCCCTTCTATACCCTGTTATTATTGTACCTCTCCTACCCCTGCTATACCCTGTACCTCTCCTACCCCTGCTATACCCTGTACCTCTCCTACCCCTGCTATACCCTGTTATTATTGTATCTCTCCTACCCCTGCTATACCCTGTACCTCTCCTACCCTTCTATACCCTGTTATTATTGTACCTCTCCTACCCCTGCTATACCCTGTTATTATTGTACCTCTCCTACCCCTGCTATACCCTGTACCTCTCCTACCCCTTCTATACCCTGTTATTATTGTACCTCTCCTACCCCTGCTATACCCTGTACCTCTCCTACCCCTGCTATACCCTGTACCTCTCCTACCCCTGCTATACCCTGTTATTATTGTATCTCTCCTACCCCTGCTATACCCTGTACCTCTCCTACCCCTTCTATACCCTGTTATTATTGTACCTCTCCTACCCCTGCTATACCCTGTTATTATTGTACCTCTCCTACCCCTGCTATACCCTGTTATTATTGTATCTCTCCTACCCCTGCTATACCCTGTACCTCTCCTACCCCTTCTATACCCTGTTATTATTGTACCTCTCCTACCCCTGCTATACCCTGTACCTCTCCTACCCCTGCTATACCCTGTTATTATTGTACCTCTCCTACCCCTGCTATACCCTGTTATTATTGTACCTCTCCTACCCCTGCTATACCCTGTTATTATTGTACCTCTCCTACCCCTGCTATACCCTGTTCCAAATAGGTAGGCCAGAAATCGTGGCCTCTAACCTCTGGAACTCAAAAAGGGCTAGATCAAATGGACTGTAAATATCCACACCTAATCCCTCTCTGACCCTTCCCAATTGGTAAACATATTAGTTCGGTTACTTTAGTCGTTTGTAAGGTATACGTTTACGTTGAGGGACCTGCAGAGGGCCGCTCTCGGGCGACATGATATGCAGGGTTTTTACATTGGGGACAGGATCCGGATTAGGGATGCAATGATTGGTGATCCTAGTTCTAAAAGAAGCAAGGGTTGGGCTATTAAAGCAAGGGTTGGGCTATTAAAGCAAGGGTTAGGCTATTAACTACATGAAATGGAAGGTGGTTCCACTCTTGGATGCTGCGGGGAAAACAATATTGTCTAATTATGTCCGTGCTTGCCTGATTGATGCGTATGGTATTTTAGGTTGTGGCCGAGAGGTTAATGTTCAAGAGTGTTGGCCTACTTTTTAGAACAGGGTAGATAATATTAGCTCGATTACTCGTTAGTGAGTTATAGAGATTAATGTTCAAGAGTGTTGGCCTACTTTTTAGAACAGGGTAGATAATATTAGCTCGATTATTCTAGTCGTTTGTGTGTTATTACAGGTTAAGGGGAGATATCCACTTGAGGGACTTTTTTCTTGACCCCTTTCTCCCTCATGTCTAGCCCCGTTGCTTTTAAGATTTTAAGACGTTCGCCCCATTAGTTTGGTGAGTTTAAGAATTTACGCCCCATTTTGTCAATTTTAAGATCTTTCGTGCCATTTAGGTGTCGATTTTATCCTGGCGAGCGATAGCGAGCCTGTAATTTAAGAGTAATCGGCCTTCGGCCGGGACATTTTTCTACCGAAAAATTTACAAATTTATCTTGAAAGGGGGTCAAGAGGGTGACATTTTTAGATTGCTGGAGGAGTAGGAAACAAACTAAAAACCTCCCCTTTATGTTCAAGAGTTTTGGCCTACATATTAGGAACAGGTTACACTATCATGGAGCTATTAAGTAACACTACGTTCTTAACATTAAGTAACACCCCGTTCTTAACATTAATCCTCAATTACAAACCCCAATGCACTTGAGTAAACTAATGAAAGCATTATGGTCCTCTCGTGATTCGAACTCGGGACACCACACCCAGAATATAAGCATCTAAACCATTACACCACCAACACATCATATAAGGTATAGTGAAGTGTGGGAGGTTGATGTATGGTTAGAGTGAAAGCCATCATCAGCATCACACCATACCACTCAATAAGAAATTTAACCCCTTCACGACGATACTATCGTTATTACCTTTTATTCTGGCTAACAGTAGACGATTTTATGCACACTTATTATTGCATATTATAGTAAGCTCTACTATTACCACATTTATTATATACATCACAAACCTATTTATAAAACTGTGAAAAAATATTGTTGGATATTAATTTATCAACAATACTAATATTACACACTAAACATTCATACCTGGTTTGTTACAGTCTACTGTATGTGTTATTATTTGCACACACACGTATTGCAGTGCACTTATTAGGCCAACATTGTTCACCAGTGTATGAGTGATATAGATGTGTATGAACTCCTTTGTGGGCGCAGATATGTTTGTGTTGTCACTCAAGGGGGAGGTACAAGGGTAGTTTGTTCCACCAACATACTATCGCCAACTTTAACTGGCAATATTTCTTGACACTTTTGCATAGCTAGCAGCGTTCAAACTAAATAATGGCATATGTTTGTATTTGCTTATTTATTTATATATCTACTGTATTTACTACATGATAATTATATATCTACTGTATTTACTACATGATAATTATATATCTACTGTATTTACTACATGATAATTATATATCTACTGTATTTACTACATGATAATTATATATCTACTGTATTTACTACATGATAATTATATATCTACTGTATTTACTACATGATAATTATATATACTGTATTTACTACATGATAATTATATATCTACTGTATTTACTACATGATAATTATATATCTACTGTATTTACTACATGATAATTATATATCTACTGTATTTACTACATGATAATATATATCTACTGTATTTACTACATGATAATTATATATCTACTGTATTTACTACATGATAATTATATATCTACTGTATTTACTACATGATAATTATATCTACTGTATTTACTACATGATAATTATATATCTACTGTATTTACTACATGATAATTATATATCTACTGTATTTGCTACATGATAATTATATATCTACTGTATTTACTACATGATAATTATATATCTACTGAATTTACTACATGGTAATTATATATCTACTGTATTTACTACATGATAATTATATATCTACTGTATTTATTACATGATAATAATATATCTACTGTATTTACTACATGATAATTATATATCTACTGTATTTACTACATGATAATTATATATCTACTGTATTTATTACATGATAATAATATATCTACTGTATTTACTACATGATAATTATATAAATATGATTAAACACTACCAGATTAAAACCATTTATTGCTGGGAAAGTATTGCTTAAATGTGTTGCTGGTAAAGTGTTTAGTGTGACACCAAGCATTATACTGAATAGAGTTTTGAAGTATGTTGAGCACCATTTGTCTGTCCTTTAGAGCGGGATGAGATAGGCTTGTGGAGGCTGAACAAAAGGTTTTGATAGGATAGAAAAGGAGTTGGGACTCGTATGGGATATATACTGTATATTATATATATACCGGTATATATATATATATATATATATATATATATATATATATATATATATATATATATATAAAAAGTATATTCATATTAATTTGTTTTTACCAACTCACCAATTAATTTACAAATAAACCTAACTAATGCAATCAATGAAAGTAATGAATACATGTGGTACTCCAAGGACTCGAACCTAGGACACTCACGGTGAATACATGTGGTACTCCAAGGACTCGAACCTAGGATACTCACGGTAAATACATGTGGTACTCCAAGGACTCGAAGCTAGGATACTCACGGTAAATACATGTGGTACTCCAAGGACTCGAACCTAGGACACTCACGGTGAATACATGTGGTACTCCAAGGACTCGAACCTAGGACACTCACGGTGAATACATGTGGTACTCCAAGGACTCGAACCTAGGATACTCACGGTAAATACATGTGGTACTCCAAGGACTCGAACCTAGGACACTCACGGTGAATACATGTGGTACTCCAAGGACTCGAACCTAGGATACTCACGGTAAATACATGTGGTACTCCAAGGACTCGAACCTAGGATACTCACGGTAAATACATGTGGTACTCCAAGGACTCGAACCTAGGATACTCACGGTAATTACATGTGGTACTCCAAGGACTCGAACCTAGGATACTCACGGTAATTAGGATAATAACATTTATAAAGATAGTAATATAAGGTATTAAGGGGAGATGGTTCACTTTTTGCTCGATTGTTTTATTAATTTATTATTTTTCTAGTTTCCTCCCTAGACCTCAAACTTAAAAAAACAACCTCAGGATCCCCTCTCAAGATATATTTGTAAATGTTTCGGTAGAAAAATTTCCCGGCCGAAGGCGTGTTCCTCCTAAATTACTGGCTCGCTATGGCTCGCCAGGAAAAAATTGACAACTAAATAGCACGTAAAGTCTTAATATTGACAAATAAATGGGGTGCAAGGTCTGAAAATCGCCAAAGTAATGGGTCGAACGTCTTATAATCTCAAAACAAATGGTGCAGGAGGGTAGAAGGGAGGCCAGTAAAGCAGCCCATCCCCCTTTAAATAGGATGGTGATCAGATAAGCTGCAAATACATCCTTATGTATATTAATAGGACATCCATGACAAAACATTATGCATTGGCCATTCATTTTAATAATAACCTGCAGTATAAATCTACCCACCTAGAGTATTAACCCCTTCACCACCATTACGCCATTTTCATCATATTCTGGTTACCATTAAACGATTTTCTATAGTTTCTAATCTACTTATACGACTCAAATGGGTAAATACGATCTCAATAAACCCTCATAGTAACATAGGTCCTTCTTAAGCTGCATACAATCATATAATGTTAGCCAGAATCAAAGGCAAAAGGACGTCATGGTGCTGAAGTGGTTAATAAGTAATGACAAATCTATCTATCTATATGCTCAGGCCCAATCCCCACTTTTCCTATTTTTTAATTTTTATTTACCTCTATTTTATTATTTTTTGTTTTGTTTGTATTTTCTTGGGGGTGGCCGACTCAAGACAAAGCAAGAACAGGAAAACACAAAACACAAGACAAAACAGCGAACAAACACAGACAAAACACAAAATTCACACATATCTAGGTCACCCAGGAGAATACCCAGAGACCAGGGTCACCATGGTCGCTCCAGCACTCCCCCGGCCCCCGACCACCCGGAGAGGCTCCGATCTCGGCAGGCAGACATGCAGCGGAGCCAAAGCCACTAGCCCTCCCATGACACTTCCAGGCGCACCCTTCATATTAATCGTCTCCCCGGGCCAGGCGCCTGATGGACTATTATCTAGTCCAACTTGCGCCCGACCCCTTCCCCCAAATGACCACGTGTTCACTCAACTATTCACAAGCATTCTCCATTCATACCTGTTTATTACCACTTCCTTTGCCTGATCTATAGATATTCCTCTATCATCCAAACATTGTCTTACACAGTCTCTCCATCTCAATGGGGGTCTTCCTGCTCTTCTATCTCCCCTTGTATCTGACTCATATATTCTCTTTGTAAGCCTTTCATCTCCCATTCGTTCAATATGACCATACCAGCTCAGCACCCTTCTGTCCACTCTGGCTGACAAATGTTCCTGCTGCCCCACTCTCCTACATATCTCTTCATTCCTCAATCCGTTTCTACGGGTAACTCCACACATACTCCTCAAGCAGCTCATCTCCATCACATCCAGCTTTCTTCTCTCCTTTTTCTTCAGAGCCCATGTCTCAGCCCCATACATCACTGTTGGCACAACAATTCCTTGTTACATTGTACTTTTTACTTTCATTCCGAGATTTCTCGTCTTCCACATACTTCCCATTGCTCCGAAAACCTTCCTTCCTTCACACACTCTCTGTTTTACCTCAATTTCCATACCTCCACTCCTGCTCATCGATCCTCCTAGATATTCAAAACACTCTACTTGTTCCAATATTTCCCTATCCAGCCTCACATCTAGATTCACCCTACGATCACCCCTATTACAAACAATTACTTTACTTTTATTGACGTTCACCTTCAGTTTCCTCCTCCCACAAACCACTCCAAACTCTTTGACTAACTACCCTCTGCAATTTCTCCCCAGAATCTGCCACCAACGCTGTGTCATCAGCGAACAGCAACTGATTCAACTCCCAATCTCTACCATTCTTTCCTACTAAACCCAATCCTCTTCCCATAGTTCCAATTTTCACCTCCCTCACCACACCATCCATAAACATATTAAACAACCATGGTGACAATACACAACCCTGTCGCAAGCCTACCTTTACCTCAAACCATTCACTCAACTCGCCATTTCCTACTCTAACACATGCTCTGCTCCCTTCATAAAAACTCTTAACTGCTTCCAACAAATTTCCTCCAATTTCATAAATCCTTAACACCTTCCACATTGCTTCACGATCCACACGATCATACGCTTTTTCCAAATCCATAAAAGCCCAAAATATCTCCTTATGCTTCTCTGAATACTTCTCGCATAACTGTCTTACTGCAAACACCTGATCCACGCACCCTCTTCCCCTCCTAAAACCGCACTGTTCTTCTCCTATTGCAACTTCCGTACATTGTATTATCCTCTCTATCAACACCCTGCCATACAGCTTTCCAACCACTGATGATAAACTAATACCTCTATAACTATGACAAAAGTACAGTAAGGTTATTATGCGTAATTTGAAACATGCAATTTAAATATCAACTATTATAATATATGGTATTGATTTAAGTAATATATATCACCAAAAGTAATACAAAATACCATATATATATATATATATATATATATATATATAGGTCACAGGTGTATGTACAGTATATTAAGGGGGCCCACCTCGCTTCTTTTATCTTTCTCTCCCTCTCTCTTTGGCTTGTATCCATTCGGCCCCATTCAGCCTACTGTTTTAAAACGTTTACCCCCATCCAGGTGTCAATATTTTCCTGGCGAGCGGAAGCGAGCCAGCATATATATATCTTTGTTTTGACAGCAAGCTAAATTTGTAAATTTTTCGATAGACAAATTTCTCCGGCGAAGCCGGATTTCTCCATACAATGCTGGCTCGCTATCGCTCGCCAGGAAGAAATCGACACCTGTATGGGGATAAACGTCTTAAAACAGTTGGCTGAATGGAACCAAATAGATACAAGTCTGAGAAAGAGAGAAAAGGAAAGATAAAAAAAACAGTGACCCCCCTTAAGTGTGTGTGTGTGTGTGTGTGTGTGCTCAACATTTGTGTGCGTATGTATGTTTACCAAGTGTATATGTGCGCATGTGTGTGGACCATGTACAGTATGTGTGTGAGTACCAGGTGTGTGTGTGTGTGTGTGTGTGTGTGTGTGTGTGTGTGTGTGTGTGTGTGTGTGTGTGTGTGTGTGTGTGTGTGTGTGTGTGTGTAGGAGGTCTATAAGTGCTATAGTAGCGATTTGAGGAGATGAGAGTCTGATTGTGAGGGGTAGGCTAATGTGTGTGTGTTCTGTATGTGTGTGTATTTGTGTCTGTTTGTGTTTGTGTATGTTTGTTCGTGTGTGTGTGTGTGTGTTCGT